>JAREIK010003520.1:78202-678202 GCA_029783825.1 Sapria himalayana | reverse complement strand
CAATATGCATGTGTATTCTATACATAAATAATATACATACTTAGGTATGCCAACTTGATATCTACATAACTAGTATACATTTTTACATCAATATAAACAGTATACATACTTAGATATGCCGACTTGATATCTACAAAAATAATACACATCAATATGCATGTGTATTTTATACATAACTAGCATACATACTTAGGTATGCTGACTTGATATTTACATAACTAGTATACATACTTAGATATGTCGACTTGATATCTACATAACTAGTATACATTTATACATCGATATAAACAGTATACATACTTATGTATGCTGACATAACTATATATAAATAGTATACAAAAATAGTATACATAAACATACGTGTATTTTAAATAAGTGTATTTATAAATAACTATACATCAATATGCATGTGTGATATAATTTGAATTTCTTATATAAGTGTATTTTACTATATATATATAACTAAAAAAAGTATACATAAACATAATTATATATAAATTTAACAATGTATATGTAATATACATACATACATACACACACATATATATATATATATAACTATATATAAATGTATTTAACAATATGTATATAAACATATTACTATATATAAATTTATTTATCTATATTAATATACATAACTATATATATATAGTATACTTAAATAGTATAATGTATGTCGACTTGATATCTACATCAATATACATAACTATATATAAATAGTATACATAAACATAAGTGTATTTTACATAAGTGTAATTATACATAACTATACATCAATATGCATGTGTGATATAATTTGAATTTTTTATATAAGTGTATTTTACTATATATATATATATAACTAAAAAAATAGTATGCATAAACATAATTATATATAAATATAACAATGTATATTTAATATACATACATACATACATACATATATATATATATATATATAACTATATATAAATGTATTTAACAATATATTACTATATATAAATATATTTTTTACATTAATATACATAACTATATATAAATAGGATACATAAATAGTATAAGGTATGCCAACTTGATATCTACATCAATATACATAACTCTATATAAATAGTATACCTAGACAATATACATAAAAATAAGTGTATTTTATATAAGTGTATTTAAATATAACTATACATCAATATGCATGTGTGCTATAATTTGAATTTCTTATATAAGTGTATTTTATTATATCTAAAACTATAAAAATAGTATACATAAACATTACTATATATTATATAACAATGTATATTTAATAACACACACACACACATATAGATATATAACTATATATAAATGTATTTAACAATATGTATATCAACATATTACTATATATAAATGTATTTATCTATATTAATATACTTAACTATATATAAATAGTATACATAAATAGTATACATGAGTAGTATACATAAATAGTATAAGGTATGCCGACTTGATATCTACATCAATATACATAACTATATACATAAACATAAGTGTATTTTATATAAGTGTATCTAAACATAACTATACATAATACATCAATATGCATGTGTGATATATTTCGAAATTTCTTATATAAGTGTATTTTACTATATCTATAACTATAAAAATAGTATACATAACTATATACAAATATAACAACATATATTTAATATGCATATATATAAATATATTTAACAATATGTACATCAACATATTACTATATATAAATGTATATCTACATCAATACCTATACATAGTCATATATCTAAATATATATAATTACCTGAGAAAATATACTTAACTACATCTACAACAAGTATAACTACATGTGTCAGAAACTTAATATCCATTCATATCATTCATCTCATTCATATATGTTTTTTTGGATATTGTATAAATCTTTATCATTTTTCCATATATTTTAGGAACTTAAATTTAATTCTTTCAATCTTAAATATTTTTTTATTATATCTTTATATGTTTGTATATATCTTTATCATTTTTCCATATATTTTAGGAACTTAAATTTAATTCTTTCAATCTTAAATATTTTTTTATTATATTTTTATATGTTTGTATAAATCATTATAATTAATATGTTTAGGGTTTGTATTTTTGTTTCACTTAATATCCTTTAACTAAACTTGATTTCTAATAAAATGTTCATTTGTTAAAATTCATTTGGTAATTTTCAAAGCAAATAACAATATGTTTGTGTAATAAATATTATAAAAAATTTCTAAAATAAATATGTGATGTAGTTTCAATTTACAAAGATAAAACTTTAAAGATAAAATTTATTTTGCAAAATAAAATTTGTACCTCATAATATTCAATATGTTATATTTATTATAAATAAACAATATTTGGAATGTATCTATTAATTACAAAAAAAATATTGTAATGTATTAAAAATTTAAAAAAAATTATTTAAAAAAACAAATTCATATATTTATATGGTCATTTATATATTTTGAATAAAATAAAAAAATAATTACATGTAGAAAAATTTCTCTTGTATTTATATGGTAATCTGTTTTGTTTGAACATAATTAAAGAAATAATTGATTTTTTACGGAACATTAAAGACATGTATTTATATGCACTACATTATATTAGTTTGAATTTTAAAGTTTCTAAAAATTTATTAATCACAATAAATAATATGTAGAAATTTATCATAGACATTAATATTTTTATAAAAAAAGTATATAGACAAACAGAAACAAAATTATCTATTTATGAACTATATTTTCATTTTTAACATAATTGTAAAACCAAAATAATTTACAAAAATGGCAACTTCATTTATTTATATGATTATTATAATAGTTATTTTAATATAAATTAAAAAAAAACAACTATTTGAATATAATAGAAGCTCATATGTTTAATTCATAATTTCATTTTACATATTATTATGCTTCACACACACACACACAGAGAGATTTGTTTTAAATATAAAAAATTTACAATATTTTATAAATCGTGTATAATATTTAATATTTTATATTAATTAAATTTACAAAATTAAAAAATTTTAAAAACATTTACACACCCACATATATATAATAGTTTCACGTGTAACTTTAAAAATACATTACGTATATAGATATATGTGTGTGCATGTGAGGGTGTACAGTAGTATATGCATGCATACAAGTATATACACACTACTTTGAAAATGTAGATACGTGTGTGAATATATACAAAAGTATAAAAATGTGTATGATGATATATAACGTATAGTAATGTATATTGAAGTATACATGTGTGTGTGTGTGTGTAGGGCAGTGTATATACGCATATATATTTATGCATATATATGTAAATATCAACATTAATTTTGAGAAGAAAAATAATTGAGTACATAAATATTAACATGTTCCTAAAGTTCATTAGAGCAGAAGCAAAAAGTGACATTATTGCAAGATACAACAAATCTCCCATCTATAACACTTTGCCTCAAAATTTGATCAGAGTAATACTTGCAATGATAAAGTTTCATTCAATACTAAATACCATGGTATTATATTTTCATTCAATACTATAATTTGTTCAAATAAGAAAATCTATCTAATATCTTCTTCAATAACTCTTCTATCTTTTTTTTATAGTCTTGATAATGTATTTTCAATTTTGATTATATGAATATTTCTTATCAAATATCTCTAGTTCAAACTATTGTAATTATAAATCCATGAAATCAATCTAGGCCTGGCATCTTACATTTCTATGAGATATTTGATAATAAAATATTTAGAATATACTATGACTTTGGTTCCCACTAAATATGATATTAATTTTCCAAAAGAAAAGATTGTTGATACAAGTTCTTTCTTTATAGTGGTGTAATTCAACTGGACATTTTAGAGTATGTTGTTATCATAGTATATGATACCTATTTATAAATATTTGTATAACTATATAAAACTCTTCATAATTATATTTAACTATAATTGTAACTTTGTAAACTATTTTTTTAACTATATTAATAACTATATATAACTATTTTTTTAACTATATAATATTTATAACTATATGAGTAATTCTATATAACTATATTTTTAACAAAATATATCATATGATAAAAATATATAACTATATATAATTGTATTTTACTATACGTATAACTATAAACATATTATATATAACTATATCTTTAACTACATACATATTTATAACTATATGTGTATAATTATATATAAATATTTGTATATCTATGTAATACTCTATATAATTAAATATAACTATATTTGTATCTATGTATACATACATGTATTCATATAATTAAATCTATATATTTATTTATGACTTTGTATATATTTATGTATAACTACTTATAACTACGTGTATGAATATATCTATATATAATTATATTTTTAACTATATATAACTCTATTTTTTAATTATATATTCTATAGGTTTAAGAACATAAAGAGGTTGACCTTTCTCTTTGGTGAACATCTCTTGAGGTCTGTTGATTCTTTTTTTTTCTCATCAGATCTCTTTACTGCCATACGACAAAGGGATTGAGATTTAGTGAAGGAAATGGGGTTTACGTTCACAAAGCTGTCCAGTAGGCTGTTTGCCAACAACAAGATGAGGATCTTGATGCTAGGTCTTGATGCTGGCGGAAAGCCAACCATTCTGTATAAGTTGAAGCTTGGTGAAATTGTCACCATAATTCCTACAATTGTCTTCAATGTAGAGATTGTTAAATACAAAAACATCAATTTCACTGTGTGAGATGTTGGGGGTCAAGATAAGATTCACCCTTTCTTGAGGGATTACTTCCAAAATACCCAAGGTCTCATATATTTGGTGGACATCAATGACAGAGATCGAGTATTTGAATCCAGAGATGAGTTGCATAGGATGCTAAACAAGGTAAAGCTTTGAGATGTAGTTTTGCTGGTGTCATATAACTATAAATAATTGTCTTTGACTATATGTATAACTATAAAATATTATACAAAACTATATGTAAAAATATATTTAACAACATATATTTAATATACATTTTTATATATTAGTATATAAAAATGTATTTTACCATATATATACTTATGGATAACTATATGTATACATATATAAAATTATATAAAAAAATATATACTTACACGTATAAATATAAATATAACTATATGTGCAACTATATGTATAACCACATGTAGCTATATTTATAATTACATGTATAATAACATACAACATTATATTTAATTATGTGTATAACTATATATAAATTTTTGTATAACTATATAACACTTTATATAATTAAATATAACTATATTTGTAACTATGTATACTTATATGTAAATCTATATATTTATTAATAACTTTATATATTTATGTTTAACTATTTGTATGAATATATAAATATATAACTATATGTTTGACTATATAAAAATATTTATAGCTATATATACTATATGTATAATAACATATAACTATAAATAAATGTAGCTTATTATATATATATATAACTATAAAAGCTTTATACATAACTATATTTAAATATATAATTTACATCTTATATTTAATATACATTTGTATATATTAGTATATAAAAATGTATTTTACTATATCTATACCTATACATAACTATATGTTTAAATATATAAAATTATATGAATAAATATATATATCATGTATAAATATAAGTATAACTATATGTGTAACTATATATATAACCATATAACTATATTTATAATTACATGTATAACAACATACAACATTATGTTTAATTATATGTGTATAATTATAAATAAATATTTGTAAAACTAAATAAAACTTTATATAATTAAATATAACTATATTTTTAACTATTTATACATATATATATACATATATGTAAATCTATATATTTGTTTATAATATTGTATATATTTATGTATAACTAAATATAAATACTTGTATGAATATATATATAACTAAATGTTTAATGATATATAAATTTTTATAATTATATATATTATATGTATAATAACATATAATTATAAATTATTCTATCTTACTATATGTATAACTATAAAAATGTTATACATAACTATATTTAAATATATAATTAACGACATATATAAAATATACATTTATATATATTAGTATAACAAATGTATTTTAGTATATCCATACCTATACATAACTATATGTATAAATATATGAAATTTTATGAAAAAATATATATACATACACGCATACATATAAGTTTAACTATACGTGTAACTATATATATAACCACATGTAACTATATTTATAATTATATGTATAAAAACATACAACATAATGTTTAACTATATTTATATAACTACATATAAATATTTGTATAACTATAAAAACTCTATATAAATAAATATAACTTTATTTTCAATTATGTATACATATATGTAAATCTATATAATTGTTTATAACTTTGTAGATATTTATTTATATTTACATATGACTACTTGTATGCATATATCTATATATAATTATATGTTTAACTATATGTAACTATTTAGTGGAAGAGGCGGTAGCGGAGGTAGCAACGACGACGGTAGTAGTAGTGGCGGCGGCATGCAGTGGCAGCATTGGTAGCGGCAGCATTGGTAGCGGCAGCAGTGACAACAGCGGCCAACGGCCGCAACGGCTCAGTAGTGGCGGCAGTAGAGGCAGCGGTGACAGAGGCGGTAGCAGTAGTGCCATTGGCTGCGACAATAGTAGTGGCAGGAGCGGCAGTGGCTGGGGGAGCAGCAACAACAACAACAAATGCGGTATATACGTACGTATAAAGTCAGTATATACTTACATATAATACTATTGTATTTTATGTAGATATATACTGAGTATATTTGTACTCAATATTTATGTACTCATGATACTGCAATTTTTATGTATATATACTGTAGTAATAATTGTATGAGTGAAATGCTAGTATATATTTACACATATACTGCAGTATTATATATTTATAAAAACATAATTTTTTTTTATTTTAATTTGACCGAGTGGTTTAAATTTCTTACAGATATGATACCGCATTGTTCCCCATACAAAGCTTGTATAAGTGATGGGATTTTTCACTAAACATTACGTGATGTGACTCGGACAACTTTATCGTAGTAGAAAAATGGTGATCAAAGAAGCAGAGAGAGAGAAAGCAACGTCAATGAATGAATAGATTATACTTTATGCACTGTCAGTAGATACATTGATGAATAAGTTGTAATACAATTTTTTATTTTTTTTTGTTTCAATTATGTAAAATATTGAATTAGAATAAGTTATTAAATGATTTTATTTTTTATTTATTATAAATTATCATTTATAAATTTTTTTTATTCAATTTGATATATAAATATCAAATTATTTAATTAAAAAATTTTAAAATAAATTAAATTCTGAAAATAGTTTTGAAATTAAAATAGCTAGGGAAAAATCCCTTGCTAAATTAGCTAGGGAATTTTTCCTTACTAATTTAGCTAAAGATATCTTTATTTTAGAAATGGATATTTTCGTCGCTAAATATTTAGCTAGGGACACTTTTCCTTGCTAAATTTTAGCGAGGAGCACTTTAGATAGAGAACCGATCCGTCGGTAATTCGTCGCTATATCTCGTTTAGCGATGGAAAACACCCATTTAGCTAGGAAATTGTCCCAAGTTATATGAGATTTTTTTTGTAGTGGTAGTGAATGTATCGCAATAGCAGCATTAGCTGACTGATCCATATAATGGTCCTGAGATTTTGATGAATGATCAAGAGACGTGGGAGGGAGAAAAGGGAGAGGATGGAGATGTTGGAGAATCTTCCTCAGAGCACCCTATAGACGAGACTCTCCCTATTACTCATTTTGATCCCACAATTGATAATTCTTAAGATATAAAACTTAACAAATTATTTATCAATTTATTAATTTATTTATTACTTGCCAATAAATTTTTTGTTACTGGACGAAGTTAGAGCTGTCTGGTTCTATTTCTAGGGTTCTGATGATAATATTCAAGAAGTCCTTTAAACCTAATTGACATAATTGGAAGTAACTCACACATAAAGACCATTTGATAATTTGGAAAGAATTTAAGGTAGATATTACTACCTAAAAATTTTTATATCTTTTATTTATTCTTTTGTTCATTGATTAAAAATTGCTTACTTATAATTGCAAAAAGTTTATAGGTAGTCACAGCAAAAGGAGTCGGTCAAAATTGTGTTCTACAAACAAGCTGCCAGTCGGTATAAAGACAACTTGTACGAGATCAAAGATAAATGGCTAAAGAAGAAAGAAAAAATTTCGAGTGTCCCGGATCATGTTTTCGAGTAGTGGCAGAACAGATGGGAATATCTAGATTATAGAAAGAGGTGTAATAAATAGCGCGGTAATCATCACTTAGAGTGGGCTGGAGAGGCTAGTGGCATGTCTACATACACTTGTGGATCTCACTCTATGCGTGAGCAAGAACAATCATTGATATTATTTCTAATATATACTTTGTATGTTTATTACTTTGTGAATTGTGTTCAATTATGCCTAAATTTCATTTCTTATAAATTTTTTTAATATAATTAACATATGTATTATGTGTAATTATAGACATGCAAGGAGGGTAAGAAGCCCAGTGCTCCTCGCTTATTCAGATACACTCACACGAAGGCTCATGATGATCATACTTTCGTTGATCAAAGATCTCGTGCAGCAAATATATGTTTTAATAAATAAAATTAATTTTTCTTTTTTTTTGTTTGAATATAAATTGAAATACTTTTCATACATTTTTATTAGGCGAGATATGAGAAATTGTTAGCTGCTGGTACTCAAGCCTATTCCCAGTATACTTCAGGTTCATGTGATGGTGCAACGAGTAGTTCTCATTCTCAGCTCCATCAGTTGATGCGAATCAGATTTGGTATGTGGTTGTGGATGGTAAGGAGAAGATGCCCGTCTATGATGTCATTTTGTCGACATTATCATTCTACTCGCATAGACGACCAGACTATGAAGCTGAATTTTTAGGACCAATTTCGAATTTGTTCTCGAAGATGGAGGAATTTAAGGATGATATGAGAAATTCAATACAATTTCAGTTGGCTGATACTGAGTGATGCATGATCAACTATGAGGATGATAGGGATGAGTTGCGTATGCATTTTGACGGGCATACAAAGAAGTTTCAGGAGGGAGAATTACAGTTCAACCATGATGATCTATCAAGGATTATTCAGCGTAATGCTCCAGCTACAACATCTACTTCATCACCTATGACATCACATGTAGCAACCGTATCAGGTCTAGCAGCAGCAGGCAACTCTACCCCAGTATTCTACATCTCACCATGTAGACCAGAAATATCGCTGCATAACAATAATGAAACTAGGTTGGATGATTGAGTGCATTACATATTTTTTTTTTCAATTCCGTAAACTTTGATTTTAGATTTTTAATTTTTTATTTTATCTTGATGTTTTTAATATATAAATGCTGTATATATAGTTGTTTGCTTGAGTTAATTGGATTGTTATTTTGTTGTTTTATATTTAAATGTTTTTGCAGGAACTGAATCAAAACTGAAAGCAAAATGGTTGTTTTTTTATATTTTTTGTTTTAGTTTCTGAAGTAGCTGCATAATTTCTGCTATAAAAAATTGGTCAGTAATTACTGACTGCATTACGACCAAACTGACCAAAATTTTTTATTATCGATGGTTAGTAAAAGGTCACCAAATGTTCAGTAATCCTTTTGGAGATCAATTACCGACCAATAATTTTAAAAGATTTTGATTGGTTTTTAGTCACACTTTTTTAGGCCTTTACCAACCTTTTTATGACTATTTACCGACCAAATTATTTTGGTTGGAAAATAGTCAGAATATAGTTGGTAATTATTTTTCGGTGATTGGTCTGTAAATGATCATTAATTACCGACCATTTGGAGACCATGTAACGACCTTATTTATTCGGTCGGTAAATTGTTGGAATCAAGTCGGTAAATCATTGTCGATAGAGGATTGGTAAATGGGTGGTAATTTACTGATTGATTTTTTTAGTCGATAAAAAATTTAGTGACGAGCAAACTTGCGAACAATTTTTTTGGTCGGTAAATGGTCGCTAATTGGTTTACCGACAAAAAACACCAAATTTCCGACCAAATATTTGGTCGGTAATACGATGTTTTTTAGTAGTGAAAATATAAGGATCATAAATCCATAACTGAATTATATATATATATATATATATATATATATATATGTACGTATGTATGTATGTATTTTGTTTTTGAATATTATGGCATAGGTTGCATATAAAGTATGACAAATAACAACAAAATATATATTGACAAAATTTTAAATTAAAAAAAAATACATCATCAAAATAAATACACATGAAAGGTGAAACATGATAAATAGGATAATCAATATTTTGTCTATGTCGGTAGTCTAGTTTAGATCATTCACTAGTAGCTTTTTCACTCCATCCTAGATACCATCTTTAAATATTCTCATTCCTTCATGCATAAAAATAATTCTATAATATCTAGTCATTATATATATCTTCTATCTAAAACAATATTTATACTCATTTGAAAAAGCAGACTTCTAAGTTATGCTAGATATCGAATGTATTAGTAGATCAAGTTTCATCTAAGATAGTATAGGATAGGTGAATTCATGTTATTTTTATCAACCTGATATATCAAAATTATCAATGTCAACATGTCATATGATAGAGCAAGCAAGAGATGTGAGATTTATTTAAGAATGAAAATATGTGATGTGAAATAATTTGAATATATAATTTGAATTTAATTTATAGCAAAATAGCATGGATCTAAGATTTATATAATTTGAAAATATGTGCTGTGAAATAATTTTAAATTAAGAATGAATGTGTTTGATTTATTTTGCATCATGAATATTGATGGATGAGAATTAAATATAATTTAAGCTAGGATTTTTATTATTGATATGTTTGTGTGAGATTATCATGGTGGTTGATAATAGGTAAATAATAAAGCTCACTCGCACATATAATATGAATGAAGTTATCCTCTTCTAACTATGATGCATATAATAAATCTATATATTTTATCCCAAAATTTAGGCATGTTAATCATTGTGAGTATAACACTCAAGAAGCCAAAAGTATACTTTTACATGTCAATCTATTTTACATATCTTTAAAAATTAGTTCTCCATTAGTATGAACATTATATAGAATATTCTCCAAAGGGTTTCATCTTTGGCGTAAGAGTCATTATACCACTAATGAGGATAGTAATAGGCAATCCACGAGTTTCTTTTACTCTTATGGTTTTCATTGGTGAACTTTAAGGGTATAATATGTTAATTATGTAAGTATGATGCCCACAAAACTAGAACTATAAGTGCTTATAAATCATATTAATCTTTGACCTTAATGACACATTAGGCCAGAGAATAAGAGTATGAGTACAAAATAACTATCAAGAAAAATTGATGAAGTTGCCTCAAATGTATTGGATTATAAATAACTCTTCAGAAGGAATGAATTGATGTCTCAATAGTGATATATCAAGGGGACAACTATGAGGGGACTACTTATGAGAATAGTTTAATAATGACAATCACCTTATATGTTATTAGGATAATGAGTCACTGCACAATACTTCAATCTTCATTCTATGTTTAGCATAATATAAGTTGAACAACTTAAATATCATCATATATATGAAGCAATCCAAATATTAATATTTTGAATAACCAAACTTTTGATATAATCATTGTGGGATCAATATCTAGATGAAAGTCTATTTTACTACTTGTATGACCTAAACACTTTGGATCTCTATTGACGAGATATTCTAGTTAATAAGTTCTTAAGACATTGCCTTAATAATAAAATTAGACAAAATAACAAAGTCATAATAAGTGATTGGTGTTATTACTCAGAATTATTTATTTTGGTTAGTTAATATAAATCAATATTAATTATCCTAATAAATGAATAATTCTTTTTTAGTAGTTTAGATAGCATTAAGTTTAATAAATTATTCGGAATCTAATTACTAAATCTTGATAACTTTTTTGAAAAGTAAATAATTATGATTTAGTTTTGTTTGTATTCTTTGTACTTTTTTTCTTTGCTTTTTTTACACCCTTATATGAGTATAAACTTTTTGACAGAGCTAATTGTTTGGACCTAGAAATTAAAAAAACTAGAAAAACTATAGCTAGAAAAAAAGTCTATGGAGTTCACTGGCAATAATAGAGAGCTCTAAGATGGTAATGAGCAAACTATCTAAAAGCCCATTCACTACCATATCTTCGAAGATTATTTAAGGTTCAAGATGATGAATAGTTATTTGAGAATTTGATTGCAACTAGTAGAAAATAATTACTTTGAGTTGAAGTTAAGTCTTATAGCCATGATTTAGTAGCACTAGTATAGTGGAAGGATATTAGAGGACCCTAATGGATATATTATTATATTTTTTGAGCAATGAAACAATATAAAATTGAATAAAGTTAGTCTTTGCACAATAAGATTATGTCTATTTTTGGTTTTATGAAGTGATGAAGTATTAAGTTGGTTCTAATATTTTCCACGGGGCTCCGTTGAGAGTTTAGTTTAATTAATGATGGTCTTTCTCATTAAATTCTTCCCACGTCAAATAATATCTTAATTACAGAAAAAGATAAATCAATTATGACAAGATGATATGAAAATTTATAAGATGATTGGGATCATTTTAAAGAGTTGTTGAGGAGATATCCTCAACATGATTTTAAGTTGTAGTTCCAAGACCAAATATTCTATAGAAGGGTCACTCATTTAAGATAAGGTGCATAGTTGACATGATCATATGAAAGTCAATAATGAATAAATAATTGAAAGATTATTTGAAGAGTTAGCAAAAGATAACTACCAAACTTTAATGGATCACACATTTGGGAGAAGACAAACTAGAATGTTGGAGTTGAATAAGTTCACCATCATTAAAGTGAATATGAAAGCTCTTTAAGGAAGTTTGACACCCAAAAAGAAAATAGAAGAATATCATAGGAAATCACTATTTTACATCCATATGAATCAATTGATGTGGACCCCATTTAGCAAATAGAAAAAGCCAATCAAACATAAAGAAATTTGTATGTATATTTTGGCCCAATAATAATGTTATAATGTATTACGATACGAATATGAGAAATTATAAAAAAAAATCATAAATAGTTTATGGTGAGCTACAATAATCAAGGATGCTCAAGTTTTGATTGTCACCCATCACTAAGAGAAGAGAAACCATGTTTGGAAAGAGAGAAGCAAATCAACTATGTAGAATTGAAAAGAAAGAATGATACCCAAGACAATTTGATGGATATGCTTGAAGCAAAAATGAATCAAATGAGTTTGGTGATGTGAAATATTGAGCATCAACTTTACAATTGGTATTATTAATGAAGGAAAGAGGAGTAAACAAACTGCCAAGTAATATCGAAGTAAATCCAAAGATTTGTTGCTTAATATAACTTAAAAGTGAGAAACAACTACCAAAGCAATCTAAATAGAAGGATTCTAAAACTTTTAGGGTGATGGCATCATGTCTTCCAAAAGTTGTTGCTCTGAAACTATCAATGTATTTTAAAAAGGATTCTAGAATATTTGATGGTGATAATGCCACGACCTTCTCAATATTTTTGGCTCAGCCATAAAATTTCAAAGAAGTCATAGCCCTGAATGAAGAGAACAATATATATGATATCGTGACACCTAACAAGGTCACAACTCCAAAATAATTACAAGCTCTCGTTTCACTTGAAGATGAGAAAAAAAAAAAAAAATAAAGGAGTAAATAAAAGTTACTAAAAGCTAGGAATGTGGAAAAATAAAGTAAATAATAAAAATGGCAAGTTTCTAATGAATCTTCAATTTCTTCAAAGATTTAGAAAAGAGAAATTGAAAGATTTAGAAAAAAAATAAAAATGGCATGTTTCAATATATTTTGGAAATTTGAAGTGAACATACTACTTATTGATGCTCTAACACAAATACCAAACTTTATGAAATTTATAAAAAATATAATGAATAGTAAGAAAAAGTTGGAGACATGTGGGTACATGAATATGATTGAGAAGTACAGTGTAATCATTCAGTGAAAACTTCCAAGAAAATTAAATGACCTCAAAAGTTTTACTATAAAATAGTATTATTAGGAATCATATCTTTTGGAAGATATTGTGTAACTTGGGATCAAGTGTCAATTTAATGCTTGTATACATAAAAATTGAATCTCGACAAAATTACTTTATTATCTCTCTAACTTCAAATGATAGATAAGACTATCAAGTATCTAGATGGAATCATTGATGACATATTGGTTAAGGTGGGTATATTTATTTTTTTAATGAATTTTATTGTATTGGATATGGAGTAGAAAAAGTATACACCTTTAATATTTGAATGACCATTTTTTAATGAGACAAGACCTTATCAACATTAAGAAAAGTGAGTTCACTCTCTATGTCAGTGAAGAATAAGTAAAGCTCAATTTTTGTAATTGCTTTTGGAGTCTAAATGATGGTGAAATAGATTGTAAAAGAATCAAAAATCTTTTTCATATCATAATGCAAGAAAAATTGGTTTTCCAATGAAATGATATCATAAAAGATTATTGGTTGAATGAAGATGAATAATATGAATCATAAGAACAACTTTCGAGTTGTAATAGTTATGAAAACAAGAAATACAAAGAAAAATAATTATACTGGAATTATGAAAATAAGGAAATAGAGGAAGATGATTACTATGAGGTCATAACATTCTTTGAAGTCATGACCTTGAAGTAATCTTATGTTGAGAACTCAAAGAAAGCTAAGAGACATTAGAGAAAGATAATGCCGAGATAGAAATAATGAAAGAACCACTCAAATACAAGGTCATGATTATGCATAGTGCCATAACTTTGTTATTGCAAAATAATAATGACCAAGGAAATTATAAAGACAAATTCACAACTATGTATTTTGCCATGACTTTGGTGGAATAAAAAGGAAATGGCAATGACAAGTATGAAGATAAAGATAAAGTTGTGCTTAGTGCCATCACTTTGAAGATACATATTGAAATTATCTATCAAAATCTTAAAGAAAAATCCATAGCTTCGCTCAACATAGTGACTCTTGAGTTATATAATAAAAAATGTAAGTAAAAACTTAAAGAAAAAGTGATGGCTTTCACTCAGTACTATGACTTTGGAGTTACATGTTCAAAAAGGTAATGAAATGCTTAAAAGAAAAGTTATAATAATACCTAGTGCCTTAATTTTAGAATTCATGAAGAAAAGAAATAAATAAGAATGTAAGATAATATATTGTGAAGATAGCATGAACATCATATATCTTTGATAGAAAAAATGAAAATTTGATAATCTAGATATAAAAATTAAATATAGTAGTGATTGGGAGGTAACTTAAAAATTATATTTGCATGTACACATCCAATGACACATAAGTATAGTCATAGAACTTAAATCCCACTACAACTATCATCACATTGACTTGAAGTTATTGCTTGGAGATGAAAAATTATTTTTTTTATATGAGTTTGTATGGTATTTAAACTATCAATTATTTCTAGTTATCTTGGTACTTTTTGGTGTACATAGGTATGGAATGAGAAAAATTGTGGATTAATTTTGACTTTAAAATTTTAGCAAGTTTTGATGAATAGTCATGAATCAATATATTTTTTGAGGTATTTAGTAGAGAGAATAGAATAACAAGTCTTCCATAATTTTGGTATTCATTCTTAGTAGAAATTCTATCTAATTGGTCAAGGTAATTTTTGTATGTCATGACCATGCCAACTTGTTAGCGCAACCCTTCTATTGTACAATACATTCTTAGTGATAATATTATTATCATGAAGTCACATTCATACATATATAGTGAATTTTAAATGACTATGATATTAATTATGTATCCTAGTAACTAAATACCCCACTAGTATTCATGATCATAATATTACAATTTTATTTTTAATATGACTTTGTAGTCTCAAGTGAGAGTCATGAATTTTTTACAAATTAATAATTTTTGAACTATAAAAAGTTACTAAGTCAAAAACTACTCATGAAAAAGTTGCAATTATTATTCCAAGCCACAAATTTTGGGATATTAAAAGTTATAGAGGACATTTCATTAGTACAGATATTTTTAAAGGTCACGACTCATATCCTCAAAGAAAGGTAAAGTCATGAATTTTACTCTTGAGCTAATTGTAAGGGTCACAACATTCTTATAATATCATAAAAATATGATATATGAAAGAAGAAAAAGCTAGTGTTGTGACTACACATAATACCATTGATAGTTGAAGACATATAAAGGGCAAATTTTATGTCATAGTCATTTTCCAATGCCTGGACATAGAATATACAAAACCTTATTATCATGGCTGTATCACATCATTGTGGCCATATAATAATTAAGAAGGAAAAATACCAATATAATGACTTTATCAATATATCATGGCCATGTATCAATATAAGAAATTTTTCACCATACCAAGGCCATTTTCTAGCACCAAGACTCCTTTATTAAAAACATGAAAGCAAACACATGAAGTTGTAGCCACTTCATAGTGACACAACTTTATGTGATAGAGACATTTGGCCCAAATTATGGTCATTTCTAGAACCATGAATTTGTGCTATAGAAAAATCAAGATATAGTCTAGAGTTATGGCCATTTACTAGAGTCATGACCTCAAGCTCAAGAGATGAAAACTAAATTTGTGATTTTCTTCTAAATGTTGACCTCCTACTTGGAGTATTAAACAATCACTTAAAAGTGAAAAATTAAAAAATTTAGAATATTTCTCTTTCATTTTTCTCTCTCCCTCCACATAATAAGCAAAGCTATGATAACTACCAAACCTTAGAAAATAATTCTTCTTTCATATGTATTCCACAAGAAAGTAAATGATACAATACTTATTTCAATCCCTAACATTGGGGGGTGGAGCTCTTAAACCTATCTCTAAAATAGATTTGAGAATTTGTTCTAAAATATAATGGATATAGGGTTTGTATAATTTGAATATATGTGATGTAAAATGGTTTTATTTTAAAGTGAATGTGTTTGATTTATTTTGTGTTAAATATAAATGGATTGTGATTAAATAAAACTTGAACTAGGGTTTAAAATATTAGTAGGTTTGTACAAGATTTTCATGATGGATGGTGATACATAAATAATGAAGCTCATTTATGCATACAATATGAAAAAAGTGATAATCCTTCTAATTATGATGTATGAGATAAATCTAGATATTGAAACTCAAAATTTGAGTATGTTAATCATCACGAGTATGGTTCTTATGAATATTTTTACATGAAAATATATTATACACATCTATAAAAAAACTAATTTTTGATTGGAATGAATATTATATAGAACATTCTCTTAAGAGATTCACCTTTAATGTGTGAGATGCATTGTCACCAAGGATGATAATGATAGGTAATCCGTAGGATATGTGTGAGTATGTGGTGACTAGCAATGTGGTGATAGTCCTTGCAAGATGCTTTTATTCATATAGTTCCCATCGATAAAATTTGAGGAAAGCATATGTTAATTATATGAGTGGTGCTTACAAAGTCAAAAGTGTAAACACTTATAAACTATGCCAAGCTTTGGTCTTTATGATATATGAGATTTGAGAATAAAAATATACATAAAAGAAAACCATCAAGGGTAGTTGAAAAAGCTGCTTAAAATGTATGCGTCTCTTGAGTAAGGATGAATTGTTATCTCGGTAGTGACATATTGTGAGGATAAATATGAGGGGGTCACTATTAAGAATGACTCAATGATGTTATCCACCTTATATGTCATTAAGGTAATAAGTAATTACATAACACCCAACATGCATTATGTTTCCAAGACAATATAAGTTAAATAACTCGAATATCTTCACATGGATTAAATGAAGAATCTCATGTACCTAAAATTATCTAATAATCTAAATATCAATTTTACTAAAAAAGAGTTGCTTCACTTTTGAATGACTGAACTGGCAATAAAATTTTTATGGGATTGATATGTGTATGAAAGTCTATTTGTAGATCTCTATTGATGAGATATTCTCATTAATGAACTTTTAGGATACCATTTAACGAATAAAATTAGGTGATATAAAAAAAATCATAACATCATGCCATGCCTATCATGACAATTTCAGGCCATGCCTTGTGTCGTACCCAGGCCAAGCCCATTAGATACCTCTTATTGGAATAATATATTCATTATTAAATTATTTATTTATTACATCACTAATTCTACTATGGTTCAACCCTCGATATGACCATTAAACTATGAATCAATATATATTTTTTTGATTTAGTGTCATATCTGGTTTTCAAATCAATATGTGTATATGTGTGTCTATATGTACACACACACACACACATTTATATTATTGTGCATATATATATATATATAAGTATATTTGTAAATAAATAAATAAATATATATATATATACTTGTGTGTGTATATATCATACCTAGTACTATACACATGTATATGTAGATCTATATACATACATGTCTTGATGTGTATATATACATATATTATTGTACATACAAACATACACATTATTGTGTGTTTGTATGTCTATATAAATAAAATTATGTGTATGTATGCATATATATATGTTAAGTGCATGTAGTTAGTGATGTTGATCCCTTATTATCATTGATGTGGAGTAGATGAGAAGTCGTGGATGTCTCTTTATCGTCGATGTTGAGTAAACAAGAAAATGTGGATGTCTAATTATCGTTGATGTGTAGAGGAGGGAATAAAATATGTGCAAAGTGTGCACTCATTGTGAAATATTATTTAGTCTAATGACCATATTTTTAAATTTGGAAAGTTTGGTTTCTAAATATCAAACACTTCCTACTCGATGTAGGTAACATTATTTTCCTTGGAAAAAAATCTTACTTTGAAAATGTCATGTTAGAACAACAAAAAAATCTCATTTTCAAAAACTTAAAAAAGATACAATCATAATACTTATTATGAACTCATAAAACCTAGTTTTGGTTTTCATTTTAATTTTCATCTTATATGTTGAAGTAATAGTGTTGATGTGAATAAAGCTTGATGGTGACTTGGAATTGGGAAGAAAATGTAGTAAGTGTATGACGTTGGTGTTGTAAAGTTCATTTGTTCGAAAATTTGTATGTTAATATTTGTTTAAATTATTGGACATTCTCAATATTTTCAAATATATTGAATTTAGTTTGATTTATAATATCATTAATTTTTCTGATGTTGGAAAGCCTATTTGATACATATTGGCTACTAGATATATTCATTTCATCTAATATTTTTTGATGTTGACATTCCTATTTAGCATGCTCGATATTTCCAAACATATAGAATCTATTTTGATTTATAATTTTATCAATTTTTCTAATGTTAACAAGCTTATTTAGTATTAATTGGTCACGTTTGGAATTTTATCACATTGCTAAGTGATTATTATTTTGATGAGATTCCAAACATGCCCACTTAAATCGTTAACTACACACTCACTCTAATGCCTATATCACTACCACAAAAAAACATAATCAAAGATGCTTAAAAGCATCATTAAATATAATTCATGTCGCTTATTGATAGTGTCATCTTCTAGCCTGTCATAATAAGTATTTGCCTATAATGTCATTTTTTAGCAGTGTCGTTGAAAAAAACCTTGACGCTAAAAAAACTGTCATTGTTTATTATACCAATCTACCTTGACACTCAGAAAATGTCATAATTTGTTGTATCAATCTTAAAATATTTGAATACAATAGCACTTAGTAAAAGTGTCAATGAAGATAATGATTTAATTAAATATCAATTTAATAATTGTTATAAATATATTATCACCTGTTATTGTAATACTACATGCACATAAAAAAACATACGTTACAATCCATACCAAAATTAAAGTTTTTAATTACAATGGGGAACTTGGACTTCTTACATTTCATAAACAAAAAAATATATATCACAATTTCAACATTCATTTCTTTAATTCAATTCAAAATTTCTTATATATGCAACCCGATTGTGCCTTATTTCCAAGAAACTGCTTCATGCTAGCTTGGCTAAGTTGAAAGTTAATTTCAAAAAAAGGAAACCTACATACAAAAAGATGAACAATAATTAATTACACTTGCAGAAAAAAAATATAATAGAGCATTAGAAAATAAAAAAGAAGGAATGATAACAACATATCATGAAAATAATTTATATAACAATTGACATATATGATTAAAAAAAATTTAACAACAACAAAAATAAAGTTAGTGGTAATGAGTAAAATATAAAGCAAGAGATTTATCAATTATGGCATAAAAGTTGATCAAATATTTTAAAATACAAAACAATAATAATTCATTAAAAACATATATGTGTGTAGTGAGTTGAAAGATCTCACAAACTACTTGAAGAAACACTACAAAAACCAATTAAATTTAATAAAATAAAAAGTTAAATTACTTGCCATCTTCCCAATACATTAAAAAAACTCGATTAGATGTTATGTAATGTAATTTCAAGTTCTATTGATTACACATATATAGTAATCCAATCAACTTATAGTTTTAGATTCATTAATAAAATAAAAGGCTACGTAATAAAAAAAATTGTGCCTTGAAATAATCATTGTGTTTTATAAGGGTGAAAATTTAATTTACAATGTTGTGGTAAAGTATTGAAACCAAAAGTTGAAATCTCAATTTTTTGCATAGCTAATCTACAAAAAAAATCTATAGTTGACAACAAAAACAAAAGATAATATGATAACAATAAAATTCCAATTACATATTCAATTTTAAAATATTTAATAGAAAGTAAGAAGTAATAAACTTGATATCATTATGAAAAATACCTTTATTATCACAATAGTTCATGGACCATTCCAAAGTTGGAAGATCTTCTAACTTCATCAAAAAAAAAGTTTTCCTTTAAACACCTATGAATCATGCATACAATATACTAACGTAATTTAACTATTGGAAATTAGAGAAATATCATGAATGTGTAAAGAAAATACTAAAATGTCTTCAAATAATTATGACTAACAATTTACCTTCAGTCATAGTTTGGGTCAAAAGAGAGATAAAGTATGAACCTCATCAAAAGTTAAAGTTGGAAATGCCAAAATTTGTTCATGCTTCAATACAAAAAGGTGTCCCCAATACTTTTCAAACCGAAGAAAGTATTAATTGAGTCACCAACATCACCCATTCAAATCGTACTACATCTAACTCATCTTTGTAGTATGATTTTATCCCATTAAACTATTGAAAAGTAAAGTAATATTTTCATCAATTACATTGGAAAATAAAAAAAATATTGATATATTGAGAACCAATAAATCAACACATACCTTTGTTGTAAGACATCCTTAATCGAGAATGATATCTCTCATATATCTCATCACCTAGTATTCACATTCAACACTACCTTATTGTCTTGGGAACTGAATGGAAAAAAAATCATTATATATATATGGAGTTACTTGCAAGTCATATTGTACTAAGTTTAAAATTAAGAAGAATACACACTCATTTTATGAGTTATTTACTCCTAATACAACCCAATTAGGCTCTCTTTTTGATGATTTATGTTTTTTAAGTGGATGAATTCTTAGAGCCCTGCATGAAAAAAATAATTTTTGTTACCAACTATGCTTCATTCTATAATATTAAGAGAAAAACTTACATATTAACAATGTCTTTAAGATCATTTGAAGGTTGATGATGCAAGGAATCAAGGTAATAGCGATCAAAGTCCTTATGTCAAGTACCACCAAAACCCAATGACAACTACAAAATTAACATGAGTGTAACAACATAACATTTATAATTTGATAAATATGCATACTTATAAGCTTACTTATGTTAAATAACTGACCCCGTTTTATATGGAATAAAAACAAAATCAGCATTATTTGCATTCATCAACTTATTAGCTATAACCTTTGACCTATTTTTCTTGCTTTCTTCTCCCAATCAAGCTTTGGAAACCAAGATTGGATTTACAAAAAAAATTGCTTTGCCTTTTTAGCATCAACCATCTTTTTATGCAAGTGCCTGATTTAATTTCACACAATATTTAAAAGTTTTAATATTTTAATTTAACTAATATTAAATACAATTCTCATTTTGAAAAATTAAAGCATAAATAAGATAGTTAAAATATATGAAAAACATATTAAATGTTTCTCTTACCATATATAGAACATAAGGCAATTAGATGACACCTCTGTTGATGAAATTATGATATCCATATCTTCTTTCACGAGGAAGGTCTTAAAAGACTCTCTAAAAATATCCTTCTATGATTTCTACTGCATGTACCATCTCATTCTTTAACAACAGCCCAACTAATGTAGCAAAGTTCTTAATATCTACAAGGTTCTCATCCTTAAAACTCAATGTTCTCTCTTTATTCCTGTGTTTCTTAAATTTCTTTGAAGCCTATCAAACATAAAATATCATTGTATATATAAGAATTGTCCTAGATAATTTTGTTTTTTTATTATTAACAAGAAATTTTTTATTAAAAAAAAAGCACATACCTGGATGCGATGAGTAGTAAGAATGACTAATTGGGCAGACCATAAAATTTGATGCCCAATAGTATCTCCAATAGTGATAATTTGGCTTGGAATAGTACAAGAAGTAATGCATTTGGATCATAAAAAACATCCACAACAACAAGGAAGTTAGCACCACATTTAAGTACCATTTTTCCAGCTGCAACTACATTTTATTTTGTCCATATGGCCAATTGACAATTCCTTACCTGTAAAATGAAACAATTTTGCTTAGTTATATGCAATCATCTAAAGCTGATACTTTTCAATTATGAAAGAATTAGTTAGACAAAATTGAGTTATCATAACTTAATGAGCTTATTAATATAATTTATTATACAAACTTATATTGTAACATTACTTCTATATAGGAATTAATCAACTAGGTAAGTTGATATGAAAATTATGAGTTTGTGTTAACATATTTTTATTATTGAACATAATATTAAATACAACTTACCTTGTTTGCTTTTAGCATTGGAGGAGTGTGGTCTTCTACTCGACATTTTGGCTGCTCAACACTTTTAGGAAAGACAATATGTTTTTGGAGCATGTTAGAGCTACCAACATCAGATTGAGGTGCGGTGGGTACCATCTGAGAGAGTTGGAATAAAATCTTTGCCTCAAACTTTGATTGTCGCTCTTGTGATTCTTTCATAAATTTTCCCAAAGCACGATCTGCCATAGAATGAAAATATTGTCCTGGTGTATAATGTTCTCCTTTAGCTCATACTTGACCACTATATTCAGGAGTTCCCAATGCTTTAGTAAGTATGTCATTTCCATTGAAACTTAAACTACTTTCTTGTGACTGTTGCAACATCTTATCTTGATACACAATGATAATATAAAATTAAATGTCATATTGGTTAATATAAATAAGTTATTAACATAAATGAAATATATGTTCCATAACTTATACTTACAATCTTCTCCACTATCGGAATGACCACTTCATTATACGTGCCATCTTTTTTCTTCATTGCTTTATTCCATAATACACTTCTATCAATGACTTTAGTAAAGCTGGTTTCTACCAACTTTTACCATATTGAAATGTAATATAATGAGTCTCTAAACAAATTCAACATAAAATAAAAAGTAAAGTAACGATATCTTTAACTTACCATCTCTTCCTCAAGACTAGCATATCCCTTCCTACTAAGATGATGATTATAAATATGCTTTTTCCTTCTTTCTTTTTGAACTTCTCTAAACTCCTACAAATTTTAATTTATATTAAGTAAAGAAAAAATGAGTATATTACATGAAAATTATTAGAAATTTACCTGAAATCTTTGAGACAATCTTTCTTTGACAAAAATTTTCCAATCTTCATCTTCAATAAAACTGTATTCAACTAATGGTTTTTTAAGAAGCTCTAGTTGGTCTTTGAAATGAATGATATACTTTGCAGTCAACATGTTCTTGAAAGATCTAAATAACCTGCCCATTGATTTCATACAATTCCTTCTACTTTTACAATCCAATGTAAATGCAGCCTAGAAGTAATGAATAGTTATTAATTGTTAAAAAAATTTAGAAATATAATTAGAAAAGTTATAGATAGAAAAAAAATACTAGTTTACCTCAATGGAGTCCCACAATTTATTCTTTAATTACTTAGGTACATGGTGCCAAGTGCTATATCTAATTAGGACCATGGTATATGCCAATATGCCTAAATAACTTGTGAGATGTACCGCAGCTTGTCCGACATAAACACCATCAACATTATACTTTACTGCAAGTTTTATTTCTTTGCTCATATTCTTGATAATCATAGTCTTTCTTGTTATCCCTCTACATCTATTTCTTGTAGTTGCTTTATCTTGATATTCTGTTTCCATACCTATCATAATAATAATTATAATATTTAAATGAAAGTACAAAAATATCCAAAAAAAAATTAAAGAATAAAAAATTAACTAATTAAAGATATTACCTAATCAACTATTTTGCATAAAACATAATACTGTCAATGTTTGAATATTGTCAACCTGATATTAACTAAAATTGAAAGCATAACAATTATCTAATAACAAAGACGAATAAATTAACTAGTAAGCATACATTTAAAATACAAAAACTATAGTAGCATTTTAATTCACAATACCATAACAAAGATACAAATTGGATACATTTATGATTTTTTCTCAACCCAAATTCCCTCACAATCATCTCGAATACAAATCTGATCAGAGTCATCCATTGCATCAAATAATTCAACTTGTGGCAAAGAAGATATGATTGGATTGTGTTCAATAGAAATGTCCATAGGATCATCATCGTTTGCTCTTTCTATGAAGTCTTGTTGATGAGTTGACAAAATAATTGACCATCTTGGATTAAGCTCATCTTGTACATAGAAGACTTTCTTAGCTTGGGAGGCTAATATGAACGGATCTGACTTATGGGCCAATTTGCTAAAGTCAACTAAGGTAAACCCAAGTTCATCGACATTGATTCCATTCTTATTATCAACCCAATCACACTTGAAAATTGTAATTCTGAACATAGTATAATCAAGGTCCCAAATCTCAGTAATAACTCCATAGAAACAAAGTTCCCTGGAAAATAGGGTTTTATCCTTAGCACTAGTAATTTGCATAGTCGTTGCTACAATACTAACTCCACTATTTTGGGTAGCTAGTAAATCATCACGCTCTTTGGTATTATATTGACACCCATTGATGACATAATCATTATACTTCATCACATAATAGCTTGGACCATCAGCTATCCATTTAAGGGTTTCAGATACAGGTTTATTATTTTCCATTACAACTTCAACATATATAAATAAGTTTCAGTTATCATTTATATGTTAACCATTAATGTAAAAGAAAAAGAAAATTTAAGAAACCATTGTAGTACCTTTTGTCCTAACCAAAAGGTAAAAGTACGAGCATGCTCATCCTGTAACCACTTTTTCCTTTTTAATTGACGTGGATGTTTCACTTTCAGCCATTGCATGTGCTCTCTATGAGGTCATGTATAATAATTAAATAATTAGAGTAATATATTATATGTACAACAAATAAAGAAACAAAAAGTTAGTGGTACTTACTCAATATAAGGTTGGACAATTGATGTATTTTCCAACACATAATGATATACTTATAACCATAAATTGGAATCGACTTTCATAGTAAGATCTCCAAATATTGGTGCCCCGACTTTATGGTCAATGTTTAAACTACTAGGAATTCCAATTGCTTCCACATTTGATAAGTACTCTATATAAAACTCGATTCCTTCTTCTACAATATAGCATTCATCAATACAACCTTCAGGTCTAGTATGATTTCGTACATAGCCTTTTAACACTTTCATAACCCTTTCAAATGGGTACATCCACCTAAAGTAAACCGGTCCACAAAGTCTCACTTCTCTTACAAGATGCACAGTAAGATGCTCCATGATATCAAAGAATGAAGGTGGGAAGTACTTTTCAAACAAGCATAATGTCACCACTATCTCATTTTGTAACTCATCTAATGAATGAACATCAATGACTTTACTACAGAGAGCATTGAAAAAGAAACTCAATCTACAAATGGCATTACTCACATGCTTGGGCAAGATAAACGTAACAAAACTGGCAAAAATTGTTTGCATTAATGCATGATAGTCATGGGATTTTAATCCATTAAGTTTCAAGTCTTCCATTGACACGAGGTTTAGAAGGTTAGAACAATATCCATATGGAACCTTTAATTGTGAATGTGTTTGGCAAAACACCTTCTTTTCCATTGTAGAAAGTGTATAACATACAAGAGGGAAATATGTTCTTTTCGATTCAAACCTTGGTGCCAATTCGCTCCTTAAGCCCATATCTACAAGATCCAAGCGAGAATTAAGCTCATCCTTTATCTTACCTGCAATGTTGAGTAAGGTACCAATAATACTTTCACAAACATTTTTCTCAATATGCATTACATCCAAATTATGACGAACATAAAGATATTTCCAATACTCAAGATCAAAGAATATTGACTTCTTTTTCCAATAATTTGTATTGTTGATTTTATATTTTTCCAAATTAACCTTTTTTTCCCCAAGAATTGCAAATTCCATTGATTTTTTTAATATTTCCTCACCAGTCAATATTTGTGGAGGTGACCAAAACTCTTGTTTTCCATCAAATACTTTCTTTTGTTTCCTATATGGATGGTTTCTTGGAAGAAATCATTTATGTCTAGTATAGGAGTTCTTTTTTCCATACTTTAACCTACAAGAATATGTTTCTTCTCCACATATTAGACAACCATAATATCCTTTAACTGTGTAGCCTGACATGTTTCCATATGCAGAAAAATCATTGATTTTCCATAATAGAACGGCTTTTAATATAAAGATTTCTTGTTTATTTACATCGTAAACTTGAACTCCGACCTCCCACAATGTTTTTAGATCTTCTATTAGCAGTGCTAAATAGACATTAATGTCATTGCCAGGTTGTCATGGACCTGAAATTAATAAAGATAACATCATAAATTTTCTTTTCATTCAAAACCATGGAGGAAGGTTGTAAATTAACATGAGAATAAACCAACAACTATGTTTGCTATTAAATAAACTGTGAAGATTTATGTCATCTGTAGAAATTGCAAGTCTCACGTTTCTAGGTTCTAAGGAAAACTCAGGCCATCTGTGATCTACTTGCTTCCATGATGGTGAATCTGAAGGATGATGCATTTTCCCATCAAAATTACTTTTTTCAACATGCCATATGAGCTCTTTTGTAATTTTTGATGATTGAAACATTCTTCTAAATCTTGGAATTGGAGGAAAATACCACATTACTTTCGCAAGAACTCCTTTTCTCCTCTTAGTTCCTGTGTTATTTGTCTTACACCTCGAAGTTCTACAGGTAGGACATAAGGATGTATCTTTCAACTACTTCCGATAAAGTACACAATCATTTGGGCATGCATGTATTTTCTCATATTCCATTCCCAAAGAATTTAATGTCTTTTTCGCTTCATACATTGACAAAGGCAATTCATTGTTTAAAGGCAATATTTCTTCAAGTATTTGTAAAAGCTATGAAAAGCTATTATCAGACCACCCAAAACATGCTTTCAAGTTGTATAATTTGATCAAGGCCGACAATCTTGTAAAGTTTCTGTAACCAAGATATAATGGTTTTTCTACATCTTGTAGTAATCTTGCAAACAATCCAAGATCATTTTGACAATCATCATGTGCAGCTTGAACCATTTCTATTGTACTACGTTGATCATAAAATTATTTGCAGAATGGAACAAAACATTCAACTCCATCTTCATATTCCTTCGATCTTTTATCCTTTGAGATCCATGAATGATCCATTTTTAAAGAACAAATTATTTCCAATAGTGATCACACTTCAAATGGAAGAACATATCAACATTCCAATGTTATTCGTTTAGCAACCTCTTTTTTATCTATTAAAAGAAAATTCAAAAATCAATTTAATAAAATATTAATAAGCATGTCAGATATAAGATAGAAGGGATGAGCATTAATATTGTAATAATGTTGACTTTGTTTACATTGTCAACATGATTAGAATAATATTTAAACATGAGAAATTATTTCTCACAGTTAGTATGATTCTTAGAAAAAAAAATATTTAAACAAAAAAATATCATTTAATTATTCTTTATATAAAAGTCAAATATGAGAAAATTCAATTTATTAATAAAAAAATATTTTATTCTCCTCCAAATCCGATCCTAGAACTTCCCAATATGCATTCTAGTGCATTATAGGTTTTTATTCCTTTTTTTGTTATTTTTTTAACGAAAAATTCTTTAAATCATATTTGAGATAAAAGCTAATTTTCTAATTAAAAAAAAGGACATTATATTGGGGAAAAAAAAATAAGATGATTTTTTTATCAAACATGTCTAAGAAAAAGAGAAAATAAAAAGTGTTTTGAGAAAAGGTAAATTTTAATTGGCCATGTATTTTCCTTTTAACTATATTATTTTATTTATTTTTAGCTACTTAAAAATTTTATATAATATTTACTGGACCCCCAAATCTTATTTTCCTTATTTGTGTAGCTTATTTTAACAAATAATTTGCTTAATTTCTCATTTTCAATAATTAATATTCCCATGTATAAAAGATATATAACGTATATATTCTCTTTTTGATAATAATATCCTTATTTGTGTATATTATTTTTATAAATACTTTGTTTAATTTCTCATTTCCTATAATCAATATTCCTAGGTATATAAGGTACATCTTGTTTTGATAATAATTTCCCTCTTTTCTTTTTTTTCTTTTTGTGAGGAAGATAGTAATATCCTATTCAAACTTCTCAATGTATAGAAATCATTTAAAAAATAAAGTAAAAGTATTTAATTAGGTGAGTATTAATTTACCTATCATTTATTTCTATACAAGATAATAATATATTTTGACTTTGCTGTAATATCTAACATAAAATAAACAAATACGTGACCTAGACGAATTTATAGATATGACATTACATGTCTCTAGGTCCTTAGGCTAATTTATTTTGAAATGACATGACTATAGAGCACACATTTTTAGGAATTACAGCCTCCTTTTTTTCCATACTTTCACAGTCTGAAAAATAGAGGAGAAGAGAACAAATAGAACAACATGTATAAAAATGGCACGAGATCAAAAATAAAAAAGAATGGATAATCACCTACTCAAAGACAACAACAAGATTTGCTCACTCTATATCCCTTGTAATGAGCAAATTTGACTTTGCAAGAAGAACTGCAGACTGAGTCTGAAAATGGGATATAGAAAAGAATTCATTATTACTCTTTGGCATGATAGTAACCTGAAAATAGAAAGCAGATAACTCAACTACGGCAAAATCACCGAAAAACCCAGCACCAATATCACAAAATCAGCATTGATTGAAGGAAATATTACTAATTAAACTTTACAAAATAGCAACACAACATATATTGCCGAAGATATGCTGCATAAGCCATGTACAACTCCACTTTCCACAGTTCGTAAAATAAGCCGTGTAGGAACTGACGACAAGAGTAATTGACTGCAATTTCTCTATTTCGATCCTAATTTACATTCCTTTTCAGCTTTTTATTTTGTCCTGCAAGCTACAAAAATTTTCCGTATAACAAGGGTAGCCATTAAGCATCATGCATTTTGGTAACATATCTACTAAATTAACAATAAAGGGTAGCGAGGACCTGTCATGCACCGCGTAAGAAATCTATTCGCTGAGATCATGTGCGACAATTCAACAACACAGAGGATGAAAGATATAAATAAGCAAATAGAATTCCATCATTGAAGAAATGAAAAACGAAGCCATAGAGAAGCAGGCCGAGAATCTTCCACTCAACTCTTCCAGTTTATTGCTAGCGCCATTTTAAAACCTATTACATATTTTACAAATAAAAAATACAAACTAATTAGTTCCAATTCAATAAATTCAAAATTAATATTTTCATATCCATGACACTTATGTCTAATTACAAATAGAATAATGACATTTTCTAAAAACGTCAAGGAATAAAACGTCATAAATTTGAAGTTTTGTGGTAGTGTATGTAAAATATCATACAAAATTTTGTTTTCAAAAGTCACATGTTTTAACATATTTTTTGTTTAACTATTGTAACGAGTACTTGAAAAAAAAATTGCACATTTTGATTGGGTTTCCCTTTTTCTTTATGAATTTTTTTTATTTTGAAGGAAAGGTCAAACAATTTGTTGATGTTGATATGGAATCAGAAAACACAATATTTTGTTACCTTCACAAGAGAGAGAAGTTATCACAAGTTGAAATTGAGAATGTAGAATATAATGGTGGGCAATAAGAAAGAATTTGCATTAGTCATGCTATCAATTATAATAATTTTTTTGTTGATTATAACAAATTTATTTCAAAGGGTGTGTCAAAAATGAATATTGATCCTTGTAGATTAACATTTTCTTACTCTCCATTTTAATCCATGGGCACTCCAATCATCAACAAGTGATGAAGACTTGTCAAATTTATATATGTTTAGTGATTGGTTTGCATTGGTATATAACAACATAGGGTGTGAAAGATGTTCAAGTTAATGTGTCTCCAATTTAGGGATCCACTTGGTGTGAGCCCAATATGAGGCATCAAATTTAGTACTCCAAGCTTTGATTGGAAACAAATATCTCATAATACAGTCTTATGATTTTTTTTCAAAGGTGTGTTAAATCCAAGATTGATACATTAAAGTCACTTGGTTTGGAATGCCAATATTATTTAGTGGTAGACTTTCCTTTCTACAAATGGTTTTTGAGACTCAATATATATGATGTCAATAGTGAGAAAATTTTAATATACATTTAAAAGGAATTGTCCCTACCACATGACAAATATATCTTCGATCATTATCCTTGGAAAAGTACTGCATGTGTTATGTGAAAAACAAAAATAATGTAAGTTCATATATTTCATAACATACATAAGCAATCATTAGATGATGAGTGCATCAAGCACCATGCAATTTGTGCAAGACAAGATATACATCTTGTTGATAATGTTATAAGATCTACCCATGAGTATTTCTCAAGACAACCATGTAAAGACTTTCTAAGGTAATATGTAATATAATTAACTTACTAGTGAGCTTGGAATATAAAATACATGTTGAATGAAATAATCCATAGAGGTCTACTTTTTTTTCTTATAAGTTATTGCCTTAGTCTATGATCTATAAATGCAGAATAATCATAGGTTGATAGATGAATTAATAGGATCAAATGATGGTCATTTGATTCAAGGGTTTCAAATGGGGTATCATCACATTATTTATAATCAAGGGAAGATTTACTCAGGCAGTTTGTATTCTTTAATAACACATCACATTCCTATAGTACTTGCAAATGGTCATGTTCAATATAGCTTGGGATGCATTATTCATTTCCTTTTACCAAAAAAAAATTTAAGTATTTAGAGGCCTTAGAAATGTCAAATCAAGTCATTATTTATGTCTAAAAAATAGTTTTATGTTCTTAATGCAATGAGGCAAGTTATAAGAGTATAATATGTAGTAACTAATTACCCTAAAAGGTAATAATTGCATACTTAACTTCAAGAGTTGTCCTAATTTATTTAGTATAACATGAAATAACTCATGCAATTTTTTTCTAACTAAATTTTAAGGTATGGATGGGTTATATTGAGATGGTGGAATTATATGGCAATCTCACTTTAGTGAAGTGAAGAAGCTAGGTATAATGTTTTGTTATGTTTTGAAAACTTCAAAATATGTGTTTGTGTCATATTAGAGGGTATATTTAGCTAAATCACATTTTTCCCTTTTTATTTTTAGATTGGAACAATGTTGACATGGTTAATGGATGATACCTTTGGAAACATTTAGTTTTCCATCCTTCAAGTAGTCTTCTTTATACATGGGCCAACTACTTTCTTGTGCAAATCATACTTTTTATTTGTTATTTTGAAAATTGTTGTCTTTGCAAAATGCTAGTTTAGAAATATTTATTAGTAAAATATGTTTGTAACTATTAAACATGGTTTTGTATCATGATCTCTACTTGTATGCATGAATAGTAGCAAGTCAAGGCTTAGAAAATACTTATGGAAGAAAAATTGGGTTGATGTGTTTCAGTGTATCAAAACTAAATTATTTTTGATTGACACACTTTTTTAAAAAATTATTTTATGTTTGGTGCACTTAAGCATAAATTTTCAAATTTAATTTGCTATGTATTCAAAACATGTGTACTACTTATTTTGTTTTTGTCATAATTTTTTAATTATACATGATAGACTAAGTATCCAAGACCCAATTTCAAACTATTTAAAATATATCTTCTCGTTACATCTATCACTTAATTCCTAATTTGATTTATCTTGAGTTATATGAAACAATTTTCTATTTCTTTTGAAATAAAAATCATTGATAATCTTTTAACTATATGTTATCTTTTAACTAGAAAATAATTGATTTAATTTATACTAAGTATACTAGGACTAATAATAGTATTCTTCATATGTGGTTCATCATTTGGGCCGTCATATCTTGGAGAAAATACACTATAAATTTGGAGGTGTTTTATGTTTTAGATTTTGATATTTTTCTAAACAATTTAAAAATAAAATAAAATTCTCATCAATGATAATCCACAAATTCACAATGTTTCTATGATCAAAAAATTAATTTTGATATATGAAAGTAATGTCAATAAAATACATGTACGTACTAAATGAAATGACTACAATATTCTTAAAAAATTTTACCTCATCTAAATGTAATTTTTCATGTCTTAATATATAGGAATGAATTATTGTATATTCTTATTGAAAGTTCTATTGAATTCCCATGTCTAAATAGACAAGTATATAAATACTTGCACCCTATGATTCATTGGTTGCTAATTTTATTAATTTTCTTTTTTCTTGTACTTCAGATGCAACTCATCATTCAGATTCTTCTTATGGATCATCTTCAAAAATTTATCATATTTCATATAGATTATATGTGCCAATCTTAAACTCCAGATGAATTATTTTTACATTTTCTTCAATCTATGCACTGTTGGCCTACAGGGCTATAGTTTTTGACTCAAACTAATGAATCAAACTTATTGATCTTCTAGTAATAGCATTTTCAATCTCAACCTCTCATTCATATTCTTCTTCCACATCTTTTCATTGAATTCTTTTTAGTAATTGATGTATAATAATGTTCACCCGCTATAGAAGAGAAACAATAAAGAAAATATTTAAAATGGACGCATAAGTCCATTAAAATTGAAATCCAACAATTATAATCAAGTATGTTAAAATTATTAATAAGAAATTTATATATCATCATCAAACAATATTAATTATAAATAATATCATCATAAATTATAAATATTTTTTAAATATTTGATACTTATTATGGTATGTACTAGAAAATACATCAATATGCCCGTGTTCTTAAATAGAAGAATAGATAATGAAAAAAAATGGTATTGTGTTTTTTCGTTTACATCCTAGAGCATGTCTATTTATAAAAAAAGAATGACTAATTTTTCAAAAAATGGAAACTATATAAATCATTAACTAATCACCATGATTTAAGGGTTAAAGTTGAGCATGACCAATAATTTTCTATATACACTAATCATGCCAACTAATTATAATAGAAATCTTACCTACTCACAGTCCCTCTCCAATCAGTGCATAGATTTCTATGAACATGCTATTTACGCTAATCAATTGTCTTCACTAATACTACTTTGGTGAGGCCATCAACAAGTTGGCTTGTAGATTTAAAATTTGGAAAAATATATAATCACTGAATCTAAATTTTCTTTGATAAAGTGATGTTCCACATCATCATACTTAGTTCGATAATGTTGAATAGGGTTATGTGCAATTTGAATTACTACCTTGTTACCATAGTATAAGTTAATAGGATTAGTATATTTAACCTCTAAATTATTCAAAACTTTTTTGATCAATAACAACTCGCATATATCCTGAACCATAACTTGAAATCTTGCTTATGCACTAGATCAAGCTATGACTTCCTATTTCTTACTTCTCAAATAAACCAAATTCCTTTCCACATACATTAGACAACCAGACATGGGACTCCTTGTCATTTAATCACCTACCCAATCTATATTAGTATAGCCTTTAATATTAGAGAAATCATTATTTGAGTATAATAAATTGCTTTCATATGCACCTTTAATATACCTCAAGATGCACCTTTAATATACTATAGGGACTAGATCTACAATAATCCCAAGTTGATGATTCATTTCTACACGTGTTGTAATAGTTATGCAAGCCAATGTCCTAGTCTCACTTTGTAGATCCAGAACATATTTGCATAATGAAAGATTAATTTTTTGTTTAACCTTGCTACTTAATGCCAAGAAAGTAAAGGTGTCAAATGGGTTGGGCCGGCCCGATTTGGCACGGGCACGGCACACTACAGTGTCGTGCCCCGGCCTGTCATGCCATGCTGGCACGTGGGCACAACACACATGACCGCTCACCTAACGTGATCAATATGAGCTGATGCCCGACAGGCGAGGCTTGCCGAGCCATGCAAGGGCGAAGATGCACGGCGGTGTGGCGGCACACCGCCAAAACTTTAATTAAAAAAAATTAGGGTATTGTTCGACCCAAACTGGGCCAAACCCAGTGGTTTTCAGGCCGTGGGTCCGTGATGGCCCAACCCATTTGACACCTCTACAAGAAAATACCTCAATTATCCCAAATACTTCATTTCAAATTATATTGACAAGTATTCTTTTAATCTCCTCATTTATTTAGAATCATCACTTATGAAAATCATATCATCTACATACACAATTAGTATCAATTCTTTTCCTCCTTTATGTTTTTCAAATAAGGTAGGATTTACATTACTTTATTGGTATCTTCTTGCTTTCATTTCTGAAGTAAATGTCTCAATCCAAGCCCAAGGAGACTGCTTCAAACAATACAAAGATTTCTTTAGTTTTCAAAGTTCACCATCCTGCTTAGAAACTCATTTTACCCCTTGTAGAAGTTTCATATATACATGTTCTTCTAGATTACCATTTAAAAATATATTATTTATGTCAAATTATTATAGAGTCCAGTCTCGATTTGCAAAAAAGGAATATGAGATTACAGATGGTGTCGAGCGTAGCTACTAGTGTGAAGGTCTCCTTATATTAAAAAGTCTCATCTTATATTTATTGATGCGTCCATCTACTTTAAGTTTAATAGTGTTTCCCATGTACAACCAACTACCTTTTTCCCTTCTAGTAGTAAAACAATCTCTTAGGTGGAATTCTTTTGCAAGGATTTCATCTTTTCATTAATGAATCCTGCACATTACTATGGATAAATATTTTAGATAATTGAGTAATGATTAGTGTATAAGAGTCCAAAAGTGTATGAGTAGAAATATAATTATTAATAAGATATTTTAGATTAGTTTTAAGATCAGACTCATATTGTTTCTTTGGAACTCATTATTAGATCCTTGGTATTATATGAGAGTAGCATGGTGTGGATACTCAATAGTGGAATCAACCAAGATATTCTAGGAGGAAGACTCTATAGTTAATAGTGTGGCCAATTCAATCATCCCAGCTTCTGCCCTATTTCTATCAAAGCTTGTAACTTAAATGTCATGATTATATTTCTCATGACTTTCCTTGTTAAAAGATATCTTGCTATATTCATTGTGAGTATTATTGAGTAGGGTATCAGTACTACTCATCTATTTTTTCCAATGTCTCTAGTTCCATAAACATACCATTACCCTGAATTTATTCATATTTATTCTTCCCTTAAAGAGGAGAACTCAAAGTACTAGCTAAATAATAGGGTTTAGTTTCATGAAAGGAGACATCAAGAGAAACATGTAGTTTGTGAGTTTTAGGGTCATATAATATATATACCCTTTCTGAAAATTAGAATAACCAACATATACACAATGAATGACATAAGGATTTCTCCCTTGTAAAAGGAGAGTTACCATCATTTGATGTGGATATGATCTAAAGGGAATATGGGTGAATATTATGTAAATCACTAGAGTCTCTAATCATATGATCTGATGCACTAGTATCAAATATACACATGTTATTCATTATAACAGAAATAATGTTAGCCTTGATGGAATCATTTTATACTAAAAGCCATTCTTTATTACTTTTTTCTCTTATTATTATATGGATTCATTTTGATTTTCTTTTAAAATTGCAATGAGATGAGATTAAGGTTAAAATAAAAAAAATACATATGTACCTTTATATAATAGATGATTTAGAGTATATAGTCTGATTCATATACAAAAGACCAAATTATTTATTCTTATAGAATATAAGTTTGTTGTTCACATTCTAGATAGGGTTAAACTTCCTGTTGGTAAATTTGTAGCATAAAATTTCAATAGGTCTATCTTGACTCTGAGGAATGATAAAATTATAATTTCATGTACTAGAATACTAGTGTACTTTGAATGGGATCGAAGTGGTATACTTATTTACACATCATCATTATTGAAAATACTATCACTCTCAATCTTGATAAAATTAATAAACGCATATAATTGTTAATAATTATTTTGACTTGTAAAGGATGAGATTTATATAAAAATCAATATGCATATTGTCAATTGCATATCAAATAAATCGATTATTGATAGAATCTATATTCTGAAAAATGGATTAATGATGCCCCCTTGAAGATGCTTATAAGTTTTGATATTATCAAATTCTACAAATAAATTTTGATCAAGCATATTAAATAAATTAAGTGTAATGTCTAAAGGTAATACATAAGAAATTGATTAAATTGAGTTATTAATAAATTAATTTAATTAATGAGTACCTATACTCTTAACATGCGATATTAAATAAGTAATAAATAATAAATAGCACGAATTATTTAGAATAAGTAAAGAAGTGTAATGATAATTTTATAGTAGTATGATTATAATTAATATGAATTATGATACATATAATTCATGTTAGAAGTCCACAATCTTATTTGTGTCAAAGTCCTTTTCATAGCCTAATCTATTACCATGAGAAACATAATAGGTATAATAAATAATTGAAGATTCAGTTTATTTATTTAAAATATGTAAATATATAAAATCATGATTATTAATTTGGTTATATTATATTAATTAATTTTGTTAATTAATATAAATAGGGATCAAATTAATTAAGTGATTATATATATATATATATATATAATTTAAATAAAAATAATAAGGGAACATGTCACGTCACTTTTATAAAGTGACATCACATATGTTTTATATATTAATATTTTTATTTATTATTTTTAGAATATATGAACAAAAAAACATGCATGCATTGCTCATCATTATGCATGCATAGCACATCGTTATGCATGCATAGCTCATCATTATGCATGTATCTTTTTCCTTGCATCTAATGGGAATCAAGATATATGGGAGAAGCTCCTGCCAATAGCAATTTATCGAACCATCAAGGTATGAGCTTGAATAATCTCTTATAATCTTTGTATGAGAAGATAAATTTTAAAATGATTATGTTTTTTTCCATACATGATTCCTTTAAATCCAAAAGCTTCAACAATGGTTTTAGAGCCATTTTGAGATATCGTGTATGGAACTATCAATTTTTAATTTATGTGTATGTATAAATAAACATCCTTAATATTAATAGAGACATACTAACCATTACTAATCAATACCTACTACCTAGTTTTTAAAGTTTTCTTATGCATTTGGATGTATTTTAATATTATTTGGAAGTGTTTGTACATATTTTAATATGCATTTGGATATGTTTGGATGTGATTTAAGTTGTGGCGATGCTTATTTGCTTTTTGGGTTCTAATTTTGCATTTGATTTGTGTGGTTTAATCACATGAAGTTGTAATTTTAAGTTAAGAATTTATTAATGTTAAGCAATGCTACCATGGAGAAACTTTTGGTAGTAAATTGAGTTGTAGAAGAGCTTGCAATGACAAATTGAGCCATGGGGAAGCTTTTGGTAGTGAAGCATGCCATGATGGAGCTTGCGATGGTATATTGTCCATGGTGGAGCTCACAATGGCTGGCCACTATCATGGTGGAGCTTGTGGTAGTGAGCCATCCATGGTGGAGCTCATGGTGGCTGACCACTGCCATGGTGGAGTTTGTAGTGATTAGCCATTCATAGTGGGGCTCATGGTGGCCAATGGCTATCATGCTAGAGCTCATGGTGGTGCATGGAGGAGATTTCAATAAAAATAATTTTTTTGTTCTTTTTTTTCTATTTTGAGTTATTGTTTATTTAATCTCAGGGTTCTAACCTCGAGACCCTGCAAATTTAATAACAAAAAAAAGGAAAGGAAGAGAAACCCCATTACAACATTGCCGCAACGCAAGGAATTCCTCAAAAAGAAGTCCTAAGTCAATAAATATTTAAAAACTAAAAAAATGGGTTATCTAACCTTGTAATCATGTGATGACATACTCATCACATAAATATAGAATGCATGCATGCGATGACATCATCACATGAATATGGAATATATGCTTTTTATTGCATAGTCATGTGTTTAGAATTGATATAATGTGTGGTATTTTGTAGAGTTATAAATGATATATGAATGCAACAATTTGTTTGATAGTTATGTGCAAATAATAAGTATTTCACATAGTGCTCATACATACAAACCATTATTTTAATAAAAAAAATAAGGAATTAGTAAATTTATTTTGAAGCAAAGAAAACCCTCAATCTTTAAAAAATATCTAAGTTGGCAAGGAATTTCATCAAGTGTGAATCTTGTGATCTCCAACACTAGTTTGAAAGTAGTTCAAGTTAATCAGCATATTCGATTTAGTACTTTGCCTTTATTAGACTTATTGACTCGTATTTCTAAATTCTATCTTATGCAAACAACTGTGAGATAATTCTATAGATTGTTAAAATAAATTGCTTCTCTATATGAAGAATTCATTTAAAAATAGTCAGTTTGGAATTATGTGATGGTGTACACTTGGTTATAAATAATAATATCATTTGTATCTAAGTCACTATTATTATTTATAGGATCAAAGCACACTCATCTATTTGATCTTGTTTAGTGTATCCTATTGCCTAGACAACAAGATTGATAATAATCAACATGTCTAAATAAATGATAAATAGTAGATGTCCTTTCATCTATTTGAGGTATGTTGTTTATGATGTATCAGAATGATGATAAATTCACTTGAGGATAGGTTGATAGAAACAACACTTGAAGCTAAATCTAGAGGTGTCAACTGGGCCGACCCGGCCCAGCACGGGGCACGGCACGGTTCGGCCGTGCCTGGGCCACCCGGCACGTTAAAAAATCGTGCTCGGGCCCGTGCCGTGCCGTGCCTGGCCCGTGGCACGGCATGCCAGCACGGGTTCTTCCTGTGCTAGTTTCACGCGGGCACGCGTGGGCGTGACCCGGCCCCTCCCGAAAAAAAGACCGCGGGTCGGGTTAGATTGGACCCGACCCGCGGTCCCAACTCCCGATCCAATACCTATTCCCAACGGGAAAATAAAAAAATTTTCAAATATTATAAATCTGAGTCGTTGGATTCGCCTCCAACGGCTAGGGGGTATAATCCAACGGTCTTCGTGATTCTGCCCCCTAAATAATTATTAAAAATTCAAAAAAAAATATCTTTTTTTATAAAAAATTAATATCTTTAATCTATAAATTCTACCCCCCTCCATATAACATTTATGTTTTTCAAAAACATATATACTCTCAAAACTTTCTCTTTCTCTCACATAAACCGTGCAACTCTCTCTCGGGCCTCGGGATTTTGCTTTCGGCTTGGATTTTCGTGAAACTCTACTTTAGTTCTGAACATTAGAGCTTGCTACCGTGCACCGTGTACGTGACCGACCTCACTGCTTTTACCGGGTAATTTATTTTATGCTTTTTATACTTTCTCTCTCTATAGTTTCTCTCTCTAGAAAAAAATAAGGGAAAAATAAAAATCATAAAAAATGACAAATACCCCTGACACGTATTTAAATTTGGAAAATGAAAATATTACACAGAGGTCTGAGGTTGATGAAACTTTGGTTTCTCCTGTCGTCTCAACCCAAAGTTCTAAAAAACAAAAACCTAGGACTTCTGTAGTTTGGACTCATTTTAAAATCATAACACAAAAAAATGTTAGGGGTGAGGAACAAGAAATGACACAGTGTAAATATTGTATGAGACTATTAACATACAAGAGTTCATTTGGGACTAGGCACCTTAAGAGGCATGCCGAATTATGCACCAAAAAACATGGCCCCTTAGATCCTAGGCAAACCCAACTTGGCACTACATTTTTTGAGACTGGATCGAGTCCAGTCTCAAAGTTTACTCCCTTCGTATACTCCAGTTAGTTGGGTAGGGACGGCATGGTCAGGCTCATCACATTGATGGATCTTCTGATCAGATTTTCATAAGATCCAATGGTAGTGCGCATCATGCAGACTTATTTTCAGCCTTCCTATTGTAGGATTCCTAGGTCCACATCTAGGAATAACATACTAAAGATATATAAGTTAGAAAAACAAAAAATTATTAAGGAATTTATGACATATAGTGGAGTGGTGTCCGTGACGTCCGATATATGGACAAGTCACGATGATTCTTCTTATGCATGTCTCACGAGTCACTATGTAGATTCTAACTGGACAATCAATAAAAAAAATTTTAGGATTCACTGAGATTCTTCATCCTCATGATGGCCCGGCCATTTTCGAGTGTATGATAAAAATTTTAGGGAATATAAAATTCAAAATAAAATTTTTAGTGTCACATTCGATAGCGCTTCTAATAATGGAGTAACGATCAATATGTTTGTTAGGAATATTAGAGACGCACCATTAGGAGAGATTTTTCATGTCAGATGCATGTGTCATGTGATTAACCTGATTGTTCAAGCGGGTATGAAGGTATGTTTCACTGCGTTGGATAATATACGCAATGCACTAAAGTATATTCGCACTCCTCGCAGACAACAAGAGTTTGGTAGTCTCTGTTTGTCTGCGAATCTTAAGAATAAGAAATTCCAATCGGAGTGAGACATCGTTGGAATTACACGTACCTGATGTTGGAATTATGTGTTGGATATGAACACGTGATACCCGACTACGTCAATAGTAAGAGTGACGAACTTATTATTGATGACACTGACTGGGCTTCAGGAATTTCATTTATGAAATTCCTGAAGATTTTTTATGACACGACGAATATGTGTTCGTCGGTTTATATGCCTACCACTTGCATTGCACTCCGGTGTATATGCAATATTAGTAGCATGTTTAGGAAGTATCGAGCTGACCCAATGCTTAGCCATATGGTTGCAGAGATCGAGACCAAGTACTTGAAGTACTGGTCTACCGTTTCATCTCTTTATTGCCTCGCTGCATGCATGGACCCTAGGGCTAAGGTGGAAGGGGTAGAAAACACCCTGACTTTCATTTCCTCGTGCATGAACCTGGAAGAGCCACCTGAAGGGTTCATTCACGAGAAGTTGACTGACATATTCACATACTACGATACTAGGTATGGTGGTGGTGGTGGTGAGACTATGATTACGGACATTGATACCTTGTTCGGAGATGACGAAATTTATTCTGCTAGCGAGAGGGAAACGTAGGGGTGGACCATCACATAGGAGCGAGCTGTCTCGGTACTTAGATACCGATTACTGCTCAATCCTATCACATTCTGATACTAAGAATCTCGATTTATTACAGTGGTGGAAATCATATGAGTCCATCTATCCCGTGCTATCTAGGATGGCACGGGATCTTCTGACTCCTCCGGTGTTGAGCGTAGCATCGGAGTCTGTTTTTTCTGTTGCAGTGAACGTGATTTCGGATAGGAGATCGAGATTACATCCAGATATGGTTGAGACCTTGGCATGTTTGAAGGATTACGAGGAATCGAGGTTTAGCATTCATGATCGTGCTGGAGCTGGGACTGAGATAGACACTGCAGTCGCATCCACATCCACTACGATGGCGGAGGAGTTGATTGCTGATGATGATGATCCATATGATACTGATCTTGATATTGCGGCTGATGATTCTCATGATATGCCGATTGATGATTGATGATGATCTGCTGTTTTTTTTTCGATGTTTTTTTATTGATTGTATTTGTACGCTTTGTTTGTACGTTGTGTTGAAACTTATACTTGTTTTTTTCGGTTCGGACCATCGGTTTCAAATGGATGATTGGTAATTTTTCATTTGTGTTGTTTAATTTTTTTTTTATTTTTATTTTTACTAACATAATGTATTGATTTATTTTTTTTATGATTTAAATTTTATTTTAAAAATTAATAACTTTAATATATAATTAATAAATATAATAAAAGTTAAACTAATTTGAATTTGATAAAAAAAATAAATTTCTAAACTTTGTTTTTTTATTTAATTTTTATTTTTAACATTTTTAAAAATATTTATATTAAATACTCTACACTTAAGCATTACAATATATAAAATTTAAAAAAAAAAAATTTTTTTGCCTGCCTTTCAGTATCAGGCTCGGGTCTGCCTCTGCCCCGGCCTGTATGGCCAGGCCGGGCCGGGCACGGCACGACACTGGAACCGTGCCGTGCCCGGCCCGGCAGCACAATCGTGCCCTTATAAAACGGGCCGGGACGGGCCGGCCCGGCCCGTTTGACACCTCTAGCTTAATCCAAATATATTTGGCTCATTGTAATTTTTCTGGGTTTAAAAGAATAAAAATGACTCTCAACTTACTCACAACTATTCTCAAAGAAAATAAACTCAATGGAACCAATTACATAGATTGGAAAATAAACATCAATATAATTTTGACTTTTGAGGACTATAAGTTTGTACGCACAAATATTTTATCAAATAAACATCAATGAAGGGATAACCAAATAGGAAGCCAAAACTTATAAAATATGAGTAAAAGCTAATGAGAGCTCATTGTGCTATATCTTGGCTTCTATGTCAAAAAATACTCAAATAGAAGCATTAGTCTATGGACTATGATTATTGCCTATGATATGATGTCTAATTTCAAAAAAATATTTTGAAATCAAGCTTTTTGTGCTAGATAGAAAACCATGAAATATCTTATTAATATGAGATAACTAAAAATACCCTAATGAGGGATTATGTGCTAAATATGATTGATATTCTACATGACTAGAGATCCTTGGAGTTGAGATTGATATGGATTCTCAGATTGATATTATTTTCCATGCCAATTCTTATAAGTACTTTTTGCCTAAACTATAACATGAATAAATTTGATTGAATATTGATTTAATTGCTTAAATAATTGGCATTAGTTGAGAGTTTTATTAGAAAACCATCTCGAGTATTTGTGGATGAAAAGACTTCTTTAAAACTAAAAGGAAATAAGAAGAAGAAATTTCAAGAAATATATTCATGTTCCATAAACAACTCCTTAGTCACAAGTGAGAGTAAAAAATATAAATGGTAATTTGTTTCATTACAAGAAATTAGGATACTAGAAGTAGTATTTGTTTTATCTCAGCACGATGAACAATCAAGGTAAACATCATTTACTAGTAGTTAAAATATATTTAGTGGTAGTATCTACTAATATCTAGTATATAGAAATGAAAGCCGTTAATCATATTTATAATTCTTTGTAGTAGTTCTAAGAAACTAGACAACTAATTGATGATTAGATTGATATTCACATGGGTGATACAATAAAGGTGCAAGTGATTTTAATAAGAGATTATTTTCTTTAGTTTGAGAAATATTTTTTTTATGATTTTGAGAGATTTTCATTATGTACCTTTCATAAAAATAAATTTGATTTCTATTTCTAGTTTGGTTAAAGAATGATGCACTTTTATTTAATGATTCTATAACAATCTATTTGAGAAAAATTATATATTCCACATTTCAATCCTATCTCTTCCACATTTCAATGGCCGGAATTTTATAATACTAACATCTTACCGTATAAAAGAAAACAACCTTTTTGAATGAATCAAACTTATCTTTGGTACATACAACTAGGTCATATGAATCTAAAACAAATATCCAAAATAGTTGAAGATGAAGCTTTGGGTTCATTAAAAGTAAAACCACTTCCAACCTGTAAATCCTACTTTGAAGGAAAAATGATTAAATACTACTTTTTGGCTAAGGGCATTAGAGCCAAGGAGCAATTGGAACTTATTCATTCAGATATATGTAGACCCAAGACTATCCAAGCAAGATGTGATTTTGAGTATTTTGTCACATTTATTGATGATTACTCAATGTATAGATATATTTATTTAATATGCCATAAGTCTGAAGCTTTTGAGAAATTCAAAGGATATAAATGGTGGTGAGTACCTCTTGGGAGAGTTTAGGGACTACTTACTAGATCAAGAGATTACATCCTTGTTTTCTACACTTAGCATTCCAAAGTAGAATATAGAATGATTAGAAAGAAAAAATAAGACTCTTATGGTAACATTGATGATAAGTTATTTGGATATGTCTAATTCCTTCTGGAGATATGTGTTAGAAACAATAACTCATGTTTTGAATTTAGTTCCATCTAAGTCTGTACCTACTACTCCAACTAAATTGTGGACTAGATATAAGCCTAGTCTAAAACATATTCATTGTGAGGTTTCATGGTATATGTCTGAAAGAAAAAAAAAGATATGTTGGAATCAAGAATAGAAGTTTATTTCTTCATGGGATATCCTAGAAGAATTAAAGGTAGTTTGTGTTATAGTCCAAAAAATCATGAGAGTATTATTAAAACCAATGCCTAATTCCTAGAAGTAAAGTATATAATAAACCACAAGCCTAAAAGTAGGATTATTCTAGAAGAATTGAAAGGAGATAAACCAATCTAAACTTTTTAATACCAGTAATACAAGAAGAAACACTGCAATATAATAATCTAAATATCTTATTGCCTCATCATAATGGGAGGACTATTGATGATGGTGCTGATATTGGACCTCATAAACCTATCATTGAGATCCCGGTTGCACATCTATAGGGAAATGATCATAATGTTTCGCAAGGATGAGTAAAATATATAGTGTGTCACTAAAACTGAAAGTATATGGCCAAGTGGAGTGTCTCTTTTTTGTGGGAGGATTATTCATAAACCTACATGATATATACTCTTGTGATAGTCTTATGATAGAACTCTTAATGAGGTCGATACCGATCACAAAAGCTAGGAAGAAGCACTTAAAGATAAAAATGTAGATTATTGAAAAAAGCTATGAAATAAGAGATGCAACCCATGCACTCTAATCATGTCAAGGATCTAATGGAACCATCCAAAGGGATACAACAAATCAAGTGTACTTGGATCTATAAGAAAAAGAAAGGTAACACCAAGACGTATAAGGCTAGGCTTGTTATAAAAAGTTTTACTTAGAAAGAAGAAATCAATTATGAAGGAACTTTTTTATTGGAAGCTATATTAAAGTCAATCTTGATTCTCTTATCAATTATAACTCATTAGGATAATGAGATTTGGAAGATGAATGTAAATACTACATATTTGAATGTGCATCTTGAAGAATATATCTATATGATGCAACTTAATGATTTCATAGAAAAGAGCCAAGAGAACATGTTATATAAATTAAATAAGTCTATTTATAAACTAAAACAAATATCCAGATCTTGGAATACTTTTTTGATCAAGCTAATAAGTCTTATGGCTTAGATCAATGTCAGGATGAGTATTGTATGTATTTGAAGCAAGTGGTGACTTGGTGGTATTCTTGGTATTGTATGTTGATTATATTATTCATTGGTAAATATGTGAGTTTGTTATTTTCAGTTAATGTCTAGTTGTTTAGTCAATTCGATATGATAGACTTAGGAGAAGCTTCTTATATTCTTGAGATTAAGCTTTTGTGAAATATAAGTAAAGAATGTTGGATTTGTCTCAAGCTACTTATATCGATCAAATATTAACTCATTTAGCATCTAAGATTCCAAGAATAACTTTTTTTTTCAAACATAGAATTGCTCTATCAAAAGATTAGTGTCCCAAAATACCTAACAAGATAAAGAAAATAAAGATAGTTTCGTATGCATCTATAGTAGGAAGTTTGATGTATGTAATACTTTTCACTAGACCTGATATCTATTTTTCTATAGGCATGGTTAGCAGATTTCAAACTAACCTAGAAAATAAATAATGGACAATAGTAAAACATGTAATCAAATATCTAAAAAGGACTAGAGATTATATGTTGTTCTGTTGGTGTACCAAACAAACAATCTTGTATATAGACTTAGATTTTCAATTAGATGATAATTTGACTAAGTTTGCCTTAGGTTATGTGTTTAACTTGGGAAGTAAAGCCATAAGTTGGAGGAGTATCAAGTAATCATGTATTACTAATTTCATCAAGGAGACTTAATATGTGGCAGCCTTAGAAGCAGACAATGATGCTATATTGCTTAAAAACTTCTTAATAGATCTAGGAGTCTTTCCTTCTATATAGTTTTATATTAACTTTTATTGTGATAATAGTGAAATAGTAGTTGCTAATTCAAAGGAACCTAAAACCCATAAGAAGGTAAAATATATTGAGCATAAATACCATCTGATAAAAAAGATTATCAAAAAATATGACCAAGGTAGCATTAGTAGATAACATGGTGGATCCTTTTATGAAAGCTCACTAAAAAATATTTATGAAAGACACGTGGAAGGGATATTATCAGGACACGTGACATTGTTGTTTTAAGTCTAAGTAAAAGATTCTTGGAAGTATTGTATACTAGAAGTCATTATTTATTGCTTTCGCTCTTGTTATTATTTGGATTAATTTTGATTTTCTTTTAAAATTATAATGAACTGAGATTATATTTAAAATAAAAAAAAATACACAATTCCTTTATAATTTGGAGTAAAGAGTTTAGATTACATACAAAAGATCGAATCATTTATTCTTATATAATATAAATTTGGTGTTCATAATCTAGATAGGTTTGGATACCCTATTTGTAAGATTGTAGCACAAAATTTTCATAGATTTATCTTGACTATGAGGAATAGTAAATTCTAACTTATTGTATCAGTGTACTAGTGTACTTGTATAGATTGACTATTTTTATAGATTCATTATTTCAAATACGATTACTCTCAATCTTGATATAATTAATAAACATATATAATTATTAATAGTTATTTTGAATTGTAAAGGGTGAAGTTTATATTTAAATCAATATGCTCCATGAGTTGGATAACTTTATCAATTTCATTATGAATACCAATTATTAATAGAATATGTATCCTGTAAAATGGATTGATGATACTTTCTTGAGGATTCTTATAAATTTTGATACTAGCAAATCCTATAGGCAAATTTTGATCTGATATATCAAATAAGTTATGCGAAAGGTTCTGAGGTAATGCATAAGAAATTGATTTAATTGAATTATCAATAATATAATTTAATTAATGGGCATTTGTCATATTGACACTAGGAGTTAAATAAATATTGAATGAGAATGAATTTTTTAGAATAAGTAAGAGAGTATAATTATAATTCTATAGTAGTATGAATTATAATTAATATGAATTATGATGTATATAATTCACATTGGGAGCCAAAGAACCTTTATGTGCTAAAGTCTATCTCATAGCCTAATCTATTGCCATAAGAAACAAAATAAATGTAATTGAAGATTCAATTTATTTATTTAAAATATATGTATATATAAAATTGTGATAAGTAATTTGGTTAAATTATATTAATTAATTTTGTTAATTAATATAAATTGGGATCAAATTAATTAAGTGATTATATATATATATATATATACTTAAATTGAATTATCAAAATAATATAAATAAAAATAATAAGGGAACATGCCACATCACTTTTTTAAAGTGACGTGATATATGTTTTATATATTATTATTATTATTTATTATTTTTAGATTATATGGAAAAAAACACATGCATAACCCATCATTGTGTGTGCATCTTCTTCCTTGTGTCTAACAAGAATTGGGATATACGAGAGAATCTCATGCTCACAATAATTTGGCAAATTGACAAGGTGTGAGCTTGAATAATCTTTTCTAATCATCATATAAGAAGATAAATTTTAATATGATTATGTTTTTTCATATGTTATGGCACCGAATCTTAAAGCTCCTACATGCCTTACCAATGCTACCAAGTATGGGCACTATTATTTTCCCTATAATGATCTTTCTTGTTTTTTTTTTTTTTAAAAATCCCACTGTTCAAGATATCCAATATTTTCATAACAATGCCACATTAAATGGACACATTCACCATAGTGAGTGCAAATATATTTACTTAACTTTTTTGCTTCTTGATTAATTTTTCCTTAAATAGAATTTGATCCTATCCCTCGCTGGCTCTAATTCATTATCATGGTTATATTTTCAGAAAACAACCGAAACATGCCCATGAGCTATTGCTCATGTGGCTCTCTTCTTACACATGCATATGTTCCTTCCAACTCTAGTTTTGGGTCTTTTCGAATAAATTCTCCATGAATTTGATCATATTCGTAATTAAGATTACTCAAGAAAATATGAACTTTCAATCTCATCATTGACGAATGAAGTTCTATGATTCCTTCAACAAATTCTTCTTGAGATGTGTTTCAATGATCAATTTCTTGGAAAATTGTAATAAGTTCATTATAACATGTAGATAAAGGTCTACCATTTTGAGTGGTTGGAAACTAATATGATTTAGCTCGAATAATCATGTTTCATCGAATTCATCATAGAAGGTCCTCACCATTGCTTTTTATATATCCTTTGATGTATCAAGATGAATAAACATCTATATTAGTTGAGGACTCATCAATTTGGGGCTACCCCTTTGCTTTATGATTTTTGGTAAGTGTCATAATTTGGATGGTTGAATAAAGATTTTGGTATTGCTATAGTAAGATACCTAACATTGTTGTGGGCTCCAATATGTATAATTTTTTTCATCTAAGATAGCACTAATAGGAAGTGTGTTTGTTCTGCCATTGAGATTTTGAGAAATTTAAGAAATATAAAAATTGGTTCAAGAAATATTTCAAGATTTCAAGATTGCATAGATTTGAGATAATGATAAAAGAGAAGATACAAAGAGATATTGACTCATATATCCTCTAATACCATGTTAAATATAAGAACCAAAAATGAAAATAAAAAAGAATTCTCTTTTATTGGATACATCCTAATACAAATAAAATGAACTAATTTGTCAAAAATAACAACTATATAAATCTTAAACTAATCAAAATGATTTAAGGGTTAAAGTTGAGCATGGCCAAGAATTCTTTATGCATACTAATCATGCCAGCTAATTATAACACAATTCTTGTCAACTCACATTGTGTGAGTGTCAAACTTATATCAAATGTTATTGAACAAAATTAATAATCATCAATCAGGCACATGTAACTTATATGTGGTCAACATGGTTATATTTCCTTAGTTTTGATTAGCTTTTACTCCACCTTTATTTAGCACTATATTGTGGTGCCAAATCCATGAAAACATTACGTTCAACATATATTTATTAAGATTGGTTGTTGTGATTTTATAAAAATAAAAACCTCATTCTATACAATATATATATATATATTATTTGTTTCATCAAGCTTTTATCAATTTTATGTTGGACTCATCTTTTTATCATGTTCATCATTAGTCTTGTTTTTTAAATCAAACTCATACAATTAGAATAATCCACACTTTTTTGCAAAGATCAAGCCCCTGATCAACAATAACTCATTCAATCAAAATCTAAATAAAAAAAAATACAATATTCAACTAATATTTTATTATGAAATCATATTGATAAAAAAGGAATGCAATTTTATATAAGGACAGCCAACCATTAAATGGAAGGAATCAATAAAAATAATTTAAACAAAGAATCATGTACCATTTTTAATAAACCAAACTTCTCCATAATCATATCATATTTCATACGTACCCTTTCAAATAGTTGTGTTCAAAAAGAACAATAAGCTTAATTATATGTAAAACACATACAAAATATTATGTAGATAAAATTGCAAACACATTCTAACCATGATTATGAAAAAAAAACCATCAGGCATCATTACCAAACACATGAAAATGCATCTACCTTTGAATATTTTATAATTTCATCAAACATCATAAAGAATAAGTTGCTTTTCATTATGAGATAATATGAACTATGTAGAATAATATCAAATTATAATTGAATTATAAAGAAATAATTAGATGTTAATCGAAATTAATTAGTAAGTACTAAAAAATATATATCAAAGAACTTATATCAAATATTATTAAATATCATCAAAATGCATTCATAATTTCATATCTTAAAACATTTTTAAAATCCAACTTTCAATATTAATGAATAATCATTGAAGTTTATGCCATAAATTCAATGATTAACTAGATAATTATAGCAAGTCCCATATTTATTTTATCATCAAACAAATGATGAAAATAATTGATCATGATTCTATAATCATCAAAATGAAATAAATTATAACAATGATATTTAGGCCTGCATACATATTTAAGAATTGTCAAAATCAATCAAGGATATCTAATTTAATTGGATTTTTTATCAAGTATCTCACCCAAATTTGATGACAATCAATTAACAATGCAGGAAACAACATGAAATTTTATGAATAATTATATATTAAGTATCATCATAGTAATTTGAGATATTATTTGAATGAAATTAATAATATCATTTTCTAGTCATCAAAATTACTTTAAAGTCACCAAATATTATTAAATAACACAAAATAAACATCAAATCCTTATCAAATAACATTAAAAATAATGAAATAACGCTTCTCTGCATCTAAATGTTAATTAAACATTATATGGTATCAAACCTTTTAAAACCTAAAAATTGTTATAATCTCTTTTTTGAAAGATGACTAAACATCATAAAAATTTTAACTCATTCAAATGAATGTCGTGTTTGTTTTTAAACTTAATTTAAATCAAGTGACAAACATAAAAATTATTAGCTTACCTCCCATCCATAATTATAGGTCTTTAATAATCACCCAATGTATGATAATGAATATGCTATTAGATAGCCTATCCCTTTCTGCCTAGGGCATTTCTATAACTACCCATTTTTTCTATGACATCTTTCTTCTCTTTCAATTTCAAAATGACTCTCCTTGCTCTATTATCTCTAGGTTCCAATCTGTCAATTTTATTTCATAATTTTTCTCATGTATGAGTGGTGGTTGAAAAGAAAAAAAAATAAAAAAAATGAAAAAAAGAACCACAATTACAAGATAAATACAAGACATGTAAAACAAATCTCAATGAAATATGTTAAGATGATATAATTAAAATTACTAAAAATAGAACTACCCATTTTTAAATATAGTTATGTCAACTAAGGTTGACCAACAAAACTATAAAAAGTATCCTCAGTAGTGATATCAAAAACTTATTATGACTTTATTACAAGATCTAATTTTTTGGTTTGATGCATTGTAAAAGCTAGTTAGGCGAGGGTCTCTAGTCCAATATCATTCTACAAGTATAAGAGTCATACAAATAATAAATTGGATCTTTAGTCTATATATCAATCCCACATGAATTACACAAGCATATTAGATCAATCAACTATAATTAACAACTACTCTAGCATACATCATAAATATAATTCAAGTCAAATTTTAAATTCTAGGTATAATTTATATTTCTATTTGTGAAGGAATTTATAAATCGTCTTGTTGTGATTATGCTCAGTCATAGAACAAAGACTAAATAACTATGGAATGTATCAGCATACAAAGTAGTTATCAACTATTGAGACATTTTCATTGATGACCCCTTCATAGCTATTATCTCCATACTTTAACATCAAGATAAAAGATTACCCTTTCTTAGAGGTCATTTACAAGTCATCAACTATTAGACAACTCATTAACAAATGGTAGCTATATTTCAAATGCATTCGTATAGCTACCCTTAATAGTTATTTCAAATGCATTCGTATAGCTACCCTTAATAGTTATTTCAAATGTATTCTTATTCTCTGACCTCTAATATATTTCTCAAAAAGAATCAATGTGATAATAATAGATATCACACTTTTAGTTTCATTAATATCATACTCATACAATTAACATATGCTTTCCTTCGTGTTTAACTAAAGGTAGCTATACGATCAAATATAACTTATAGGACTATCACCATCATACAAAGCACATCCATCCATGCCTTTCACGTGGCTTACCTATTATTGTCCCCCACTACAATAAGCAACTCTCATGCTAATGGTTCCCTTAGATAAATATTCTATTTATCACATTACATCAATTGAAGGTTATTTCCTCTAAGATATGCATATTGGAGTGACCTATAAAAGTATTTAAACTTATATTATCATAAGCATCATACTCATAAAAATAAAATATACCTCAATTTGGATTTTGCTTTATAGGTTTGTCTCATACATCATGGTTGAAAGGGCTATCACTTCCTTCCAACCATATGTGTGAGTATATTTCATGGATTACTTTTCACCATCCACCATTCCAATTAGTCATTAACCCACCAATAGCCAAAACCCTAGTCTTAGCTCTATTTAATTATCAAACCATTATAGCCAACCAAAATCATAACAAAATATCATATTTTAGCAATAAATGCAGTATTAATCATAATAAATATATTACACTATCCCTACATTCTCCTTTAGCCTAAAAATGATGAGAATAAAATATGAGACAAGTTTTAATTTGTCTCATATGAATCTAGGTGCCTAATTTCAACTCTTTGGAGAATCTAGGATTCAAAACCTAAATCTTTTAAAACTCACTTTGATTTGTCTTTAGGAGGGGGTCAGAATGCATGCATGCCTTTTAAAATATATTTTTGTGTGTTGTATTTCTATTGTTACTTGTGGATCACCCTAAAAATGAAATTATATAGCCTTTTGAGATATCCATCTCATGCCTCATATGTTTGTTCTCTTAGCCCCCTAGGATTTTTTTTATATACCCGAGTATCATGTGTGAGTTTTTTAATTAGAAGTCATGGTGCTAAATAAAAGTCATGGCTTTGGTTTTTTATTTTGATAATACAAAGTCATAGCACTGGATACGAGATATGGCTTTGGTCTCTTTTTCTTTGCTTGATGGTCATGATGCTGAAAAAATTCATGATTACTCATTTAACCTCTCTAATAGAAAGTCATGATACTAAAATGTGATCATGACTTGTCCATTTAGTCTTTATAACCCACTGTTACAACATTAAGTTTGATCAAGACTTATCTATTTTACTTATGTAACCCAAAATACTGGCATTAAAGAATTGTCTATGGCCCTGGTTTCTCTTTTATGCCAAGAGTCATGATACTAGTGTTGGCTACAACTCGAGTCTGACTCTTTGTAATATTATGTAGCCAAAAATTATGTTGTCATAGCAAAATCATGGTTTTAAATTGAGTATTATGTGGTTTGATAAATGAAATATATGATATCTATAGGCTGCCACAACTTGTAGTACAAATTAGGAGTGATGTACTTGGTTCTTACAATATGAAATTAATGTCATATAAATGAAGTTGTTTCAAACTAGTATGGAAATAACTCCAAAAGATCTTCACATCTAAAAGAATGTGTTAATGGTAAAATGATTCTATGAATAAGATGATATAGTTATGACACATGAAGATTATCATGATTATGTGTGTATAGTTTTGGTTAAGAATATATGGCAAAACTAATTTATAAGTACTCAAAGATATAATCGAGTCATAACATGTCATATGCTATGACTTACATAACTTTTTTCTCCTCTTATAGTTACCAACTATACCAAGCCGTATATTTCATCTAAAAATTTTTGATTTCTCAATTATTCACCATGATCCTACAAAACTATGTTTTTGTGAAATCAATACAAATAAACCCATCATTTAGAAAAAATATATAAAGAAAATTATACTAAATAGTCAGTATTATTCAATATTTAGTATGCCGAATAAACTCTCACACTAAAATTATTGCTCATTCTATAGCAATACATCTCCTACTTATATATATATATCATTTTCTAAATAAGTATTTTTTATTGACTAAGTTAGAGTGTCATAGTATAATATGACGGTAAACCTACTTCTCTTTGTGGTTAGTTAAAGAGTCATGGTATGGTTTAAGCTCCATGATTAACTTTCAAGATTAATAAATGGTTCACTACATTTTATGTGATTACCTACATATCATTATTATATCAAATAGTGTAAGAAATTTTTTTTGGGTTACTTCCCAAGTAGTACTATGCTTAATGTCCAGTGCTAGATCATGAATTCTTCTTTTATGCCCTAAATTTCTATGTTCATGCTAACTTCTCCATATAAATGTTCACTTTTTTTTTCTTATTGTTTGTTTAGTATCTACTAGCAATGATATGTAGAACATTTCTTGATTGGTATTTTATACATAAAGACTTGAAAACTAAGGGTCACACTTCTCCTTTTTTAGGCCACGACATCAAAAAATATCATGGTTTTTCAGCTTTCTTTACTTCATCTTCTCATTTTGGTCTTCTTTCAAAATTAAATTATCCACATGACTTGTTAATTTTGAACTTTCTTCACTGGGTTTCTACTCTATAGAAGCTGCAACTTTTTTGACTATTATAGCACTATTATGGGCTATAGTTTGGGCATTTACTTTCTGTAATGCAATTGTCATGATGTTGGGTGGAGTTGTGACTAATGCCTTTATAGTTTCTAGAACTCCAATGTCACAACGCTCTAAAAAGATGTAATTTTCATCATTACTTCATCATTTTCATCACTTCCTTAAGAATATCTAGATCTTTCATTTCTACTATGTATTCATCTTTCATTTTACTTGACATTAGTTGAGATCTTTCTTTCACCATCACTTCATAATTTCTTCTCTTCATTTTATTTGTAATTGTGCATAGAGAAATGAAGTACCCTGCTTCCATTTTCTTCATGTTTAGATTAGTCTTTTCTATAATTTTCTAAAGTAGTGACATTGAAGAATGATATGACTTCATGACAATCATATTCATCACTTTATACTCTATCACTTTCATGCAACCATTTTCCTTCTTCTACATCATCTTTTTCTTCTTCATCATCTTTCTCTTCTTCATCGGGCCAATAGTTATCTATAAAGTGTTTCAATCAAAAGTCAACCTATTATTTAATTGTTGTGTGGAGAAGATTATCTATCCTCCAACAACCTTTCCTATTTCCCATTAATATCAAGACTATTCACCTCATTATAAAGGATGAACTTGACATATTCTTCCACAATTAAAAGTGTAAACTTTTATTTCTTCATGTCAATCAGGGCCTATCTGATAGCTAAAATTGGTCATCCCAGAAATCAATGGAGCATAATGATCTTTTTCCATATCTATCAAAATATCAAAGGAAAAAATAAACATACTAACCTATATGAATACATCTTCAATAATATATGTTGGATGCTTAGTCAATTGATCTACTATTTTGGGGTGAGAAAAAGTTAGAGTAATTTCAATGAGCTTCAATCTTCTTGCTATTGATAAAAGCATCATGGTGATACTTGATCATAAATTACTAAGAGCCTTCCGAAATGTATGCTTTCCTTTCATACACAATAAAGTAAAACTTTTTTTGGATTCTTCAATTTCATCAAGAGACTTCATTAAATAGTTGCACTATATCTATTTTTCATATCAACAGTTTGTACATCTCCAACTTCCTCTCAGAACTCATAACATAATTCATGAACTTGACTTAGTTGGGCATTTCGAATAATACTCTAGAAAATAAAATGTTAACTTAAAGCTTCCAAAAAATATTAAGAAATCTCTCAAATTATTTATCCATTTTTTCTTCTTAAATATTTGTAGAAAAGGTAAATTAAAAGAAATAGAACCTTTGGCACCATTCTTTCTCACATGCTTCTTTCTAATACCTTGGGAAAGTTAGGAATTTTGTGAGCCGTTCGTTCAGAATCAGATAGTTATTTTTTTGTCATTACTTTACACAAAAAATAAGCTTCCTTGAGATATTTATTCATAAAAGAACCCCTCGGGGATGCATTAATAGTTCATCTCATCATATAATTAAGCTTACTATAGAAGGTTTGGGTTTGAAAGCATGATTCAAACTCATTTTGAGGGCATCTCTTCAATAACTTTTTAAAATGGTCTCAAGTTTTATACAAAGTCTCCAGCTCATCTTGATGGAATTGATTAACCTTGCTCTTTAATTTTGAGGTGATTTGATGTAGGAATTACTCCATGAGGAAAGTCTACATAAGTTTGTCCCAAATCCCAATAAAGACTCGAGATAATTACTAGAAACAACTTTGTGTCTTGTCTTTCAAAGAGAGGAAATAAATATTACATGAACATGTCTGGGCTAATTCCAATTATTTTAACTATGTCGCATAACTCCAAAAACATTACAACATGCCCATTTTGATCCTTTAATATCTTTTCATTATATTGATGCTGTTGAATTATCACTATATGACTAGACTTCAACTCAAAACAATTCATTTCTACTTTTTACATCTGAATCCTTGAATAACTATCCACAATCTTTGGCATCCATGTTTATATAGTCTTTCTCTCTATTCTCTATTTAACAATGGCTCTCCTTATTCTTTCGATCTCTTGGTCCCAAGGTGTTAACTCAATTCTAGAGTTTCCCTCATGTAAGGGTGGTAGCTAAAAAAAAAAGAAGAAAAAAAGAAAGATAAAATCACCATGATTATAAGTTAAATACAAGACATACAACATAAATCTCAAGAAAATAAAACAAGATAATGTTATGGAAACTACTATAAATAAAAATATCTTTTTTTAAAAGTAGTTATGTCAACTAAAGTTGACCAACCAAACTATAAAAAGTAATCCCCAATTGTGATTCAAAAAACTTGATATGACTTTATTACAATTCCTAATTTTATGGTTATATATATCACAAAAGCTAGTTAGGTAAAAGTCTCTCATCTACTATCATTCTACATGTATACTTTTCATACAAGTAATAAAGGCTACCTTTAGTCTAGATATCAAATCCATATAGATTGCACACACATGTTAGATCAATCAAATATAATTAACAACTAATCTGGTATGTATGATAAATAAGATTCAAGCTATAAATCCTAGATTCTAGAAATGAGTTATATTTTTATTTATGATTGAATTCATAAATAGTTTTATTGTAATTATGCCTTTTCATAGAACAGAAGTTGAATAATTGTGGAATGAGTTTTTGCTATATTGGCATATAAGATGATTATCAACTATTGAGCTATTCTAAATGATAGTCCCATTATATCAATCATCTAAGTACTTTACCACTATGATAATACTTTATCCCTTCTTTGAGGTTATTCACAAGTCCTCATCTTTTAGGAAACTCATTAATTAATCATAATACTTTTTTTTGAATACACATTATTATTCTTTGGCATATAGTATTTTTATTGATGAGAATTGATATTGTAATAAAAGTGTTTGTACTCTCAGTTTTATTAGTATCATATTCACATAATTAACACAAAATTTTTTTCGTGTTTCATTGATGGTAGTTATACAAATAATTGTAACTCACATAACTATCACCACTATACAAATCATATCCATCTCTACCTATCTTGTGGCCTAATTATTTTCTCTCACCATGATATGAAACTCTCATACTAAAAGTGAAACTCTTAAAAAAAATTCTATTTATCACACAACATCAATTGAGGGTTAGTTCCTTTAAGACATGCAAAATGAATTGACTTATAAAAGTATCCATACTTTTGTTAGTAGTAGTGCTCTAGGCCAATCATATGAGCAAGGTATTTTGAATATTTATGATAATTAATTATTATGATGATTTGCATATTTATTATATATAATATCCTTGAATAATATTATTAATTATTCTAAATGTCCATAATCAATTATTATTATGAGAATAACAATGAATTAAGATTAATATAAAGTTTGATTGATATTCATGGGATTAATATATGTATGAGATACAAATCAAATTTATATCTATTTGTTTAGAACATATATTGGATAGACCCGTCTTGAGATTAATACAAGGATCAAATTCATAAATTAATCACTAATAGTTGTATCATTAAATCCTTTGACCTAAGATCGCTATAATTCTCAACATACGAAATATTGTGTTTTGATATAATCAAATATTATCTTTAATCAGATGACTATAAAAGTTATACTTGAACAAAATAAGAATTATGCAGTGAGATATATGTGATTAATATGGAATTTGTCCCTCTTATTATAAGAGATATATCTATGGGTCCACTTGATAATTAAGACTGAGAAATGTATGGCCATGCTCAAATGAATTGATGTAGATCAATATCATTTGTTTAGTGAGCCTAATTGGGTTTTGAGTAATCAAAGATAGAATGATATAAGGGTGACTTTGTCCATGCCTTGTATTCTATCAAGATATCACGAGATAAAAAAATTATGTCATTAGCTATATTAAAGTTATCTCGGATAATGAGCTTTTCATTTAACTTGGGTAGTTTTAATATCTTGCTAGAAGCCACTTATGACTTGTAGGATCAAAATGTTATTTAGGCATACTACCAATATTAATTGAACCTATAAGGTCACACATAAAGAATGAATAATAATGGTTATGTTTTTTCATGCTCTATAGTAATTTAAAATGATGAGATTATTTTAAATAACAAATAATAAATGGTTATTATTTAAATTCAAATTTAATTTTGAAAAAGTTTAAATTTGTGATTTAAACAAATAATTAATCTGTTATATTTTCTCATTGGATAAGGAAATAATTTGTAAATGGTTTTTTTTAAAATTATATATATATATATTCATTTCCTTATTTGATAAGGATTTGAATTTAAATTGTTATTATTTAAAAAAGTTTTAAATAAAATTCGGATTTAAATTTAAATTATTATTATTTAAAAGAGTTTTAAATAAAATTAAGATTTGACTTAAACCCTTGCAGAGTTTTATATATATATATATATATAAGTGTGTGTGTGTGTGTGTGTGACATATATGGTAAGTAGCCATCATCTTTTACTTAAAGTACATTCAATACATAGAAAACAAAAAACCCTCATTTCATTTTTGAGTAGATGAAACTGAACTAGCAATCAACAAGATTATTTATTATTTGTTCAAGTGTGGATACTTATAGAGAGTGGTTATTTTTCAGAAAGGTAGCACCTTTAAAGATCTGAATAATAAAAGACGCATACTTGAAGGCTTGATGAATCAATTTACATGAGGTATATTTTGTTTACCCTTACTTTGTATTTTTATGAAACACATGTATCATTGGTGGATACTGAGATAAAAATTATAAATTTCGTTGTGTTTATGTTCCAATTAGATTAAATATTCTGCCTATTTTCCTATAGCTTTTGGTTTCATAAGAAAAATACTAGCAATGATTAAATATATCCCTTTTTTTGGTTTTGGCATATAAGTTTATCTTGCACATCATGATTAAAAGTTCATTCCTACCATATGCATGAGTATGTTTTATGGCTTACCTATCATAGTCACCCACTCCAATAATACACAAATGCACATTTCAAAACCTTTTATAAGTTCTATTTAATTATAAAACCTAATAATATTATAAAAAAAAATCACATCAAAGCATTAAATATTGTATTAATCATAATAAACTTATTACATAATCCATAAATTCTTTTTTTAGCCTAAATTTGGGAAGAATAATATATAAAACAAGTAGAAATTCATTTCGTATGAATTCAAGATAGAGGTGTTAAATGGGAAGGGTGGCTCAGGTATAGCCCGCATCCCGGCCTAATTCAGTAGTGCCTAGCCTGACACGACATAGTCTTGACCCATGCCTCGGATTGGGTTGGGCCACCCCATGACATGGGTCATGCCATGCTAGGCATGCATGAGCCACACTTCATGCCATGCTAGGTAAGACCCATGTGCCCGGGCCCATCCCGATAGCATGGTAAACTAGACCGGGTGACAACCCAACGAGGTACCCTTTAGGTGGTAAACCGAGTAGTCTAATTTTTTAAATAATTCAACCACCTCATTATATGGCAGTCCAATTATATTTAAATAATCAACCATGTGGCCAATTGAAATTGGATATCCTGTAAGCTGGTTACCCATCATGTAACGGGTAACCAAGCATAGTTCAACATAGTTGTGCACTTGGCCATGCCACCGTGTTGTGTTGGGCTGCTGGACCATACCACTGTGCAATACCTTAAAAATGGGCATGCTACTATGACACATCCTGTTTGACACCTCTAATTTGAGAGCCAAATTTTAGCTCTCACACGAATCTAGGCTTCAAAATATAAATCTTTCAAAAGTCAAAATTCACTCAATTTCACTTTGATTTGTGCCTAGGAAAGGGTGAGAATGCATGCTCACCTCATATGGGTTTATGCATGGACTTTTTTTACCCTTTATTGCTCATGGATCACCTAAAAATTGAGTTGTGGAGCTTTTGAGACATCTTCCTTGTGCCTTCCAATGATCTTCTCTTAGGTTCTTAGGGGTTTTCTTATATACCCAAGCATTTGGCACTAGTTTTTTAATTGAAAGTTATGATAATGAATAAAAGTCATAGCTTAGGCCTTTTTATTTTATTATTCAAATTTGTTGCACTTGTACGAGTTATAACAATGGTAACTTTCCTATTATTGATGGTCATAATGCTAGGAAAAGTCATGCTAGCTTATTTAGCCTTTGGAACATGAAGTCATGACACTAGAATATGGTCATGATTTATATATTTAGTTTCTATAATTTATTTTCATGATACTCATTGGCTAAAGATTGTGTATTTCACTTTAGTAACAAAAAAGTCATGACATTGAAGAATGATCATAACTTTGGTTTCTCTCTTTAGCCAAAAATTGTGGCTCTTATGTTGGTTGTAACTCAAGTTTAGCTCTCTATAATATTCTTTAGCCAAAAGTTATGATGCTAGATCAACATCACATTTTTGACTTGAGCATTATATAGTTTGACTATGAATCTAAAAAATCTTAATAACCAAAAGAATATGTTATATAGTAAAAGGATTATGTCAATAAGAAGATAGAATGTTATGTATATAATCTTCCATGACTATGTGTATAAAGTTTCAGCTATGTATTGATATCAAAACTAATCTATAAGTACTCAAAGATATAATCAAGCAATAGCATGTCAAATGCTATGATTTATGTGACTTTTTACTCTTTTTCTAGTTACCAACTACATTAAGTTGTACCACATTAAAAATTTTAATTTCATAACTATTCATCAAAATCTTCTAAAACTTGTTTTCTATGAAATCATTGCAAATAAAACTCTTTTTGAGAAAAAACACATCTTGAAAATCATACTAAATGAGTAGTATTATTTGATATTTAGCATAAAAAATAATATGCATAATGGATCAACTTATACAAGTATTTATGCTTTTGACTTTAAATGTGTCATACTCACAATAATTTAACATTATCTTAATTTTGGGTTTTGATGTATAGATTTATCTTATGCACCATGATCAAAAAGGCTATCACTTCTTTGTTATGATTATGTATAAGTATGCATCATGATTTACCTTTCATTTTTTACTAATATGAAATTTATAAGCCTACTAATAGTAAAATCATAATTTCAGTTCTAAATAAACTCTATATCCATTAATAACCAAACTATCACACATATCAAATATAAAATTAATCAATTATATACCAATCAAACTTAATAAAATACACGAATCTTAGATCTCAAGTTAGTTTGACATTGAAAAGAAATTCATATGAGATAATATAAAATACATCTTAGAAAATTTTGGGTTCCTAATGATATCCCTGAAGAGAATCTAGAATTTAAAAATTAAAACCCACAATTTTCATTTAGAACACCTTTAATCTACCTCTAAGTGGGGGTTAGAATTCATGCCCCCCATTAAGGTTTATACATGTGTCATGCATTACATCCTATCTGATGGATCCCTTCTAGGATTTGACAGAATCTTCCCTCCCTCACTTTTCTCTCTTTTTCAAACTATCTCTCTCTTTCTTTTTCTTAGCTTATTGACTTTTATACTCACATGTCTAGACGTGTTTCAAGTGGGAAGTCACTTCATTGTGGAATGGTTGTAGCTTTAGTCTTGCTTTTTTATAACACAAAGTTATGGAACCATATATGGTCATAACTTTACTTTCTTTTATTAGATCATCACAAAATTGAGAATGAACATACTTACGTGCAATTTTCCATCTATATCATGAAGTCAAAATATTTGGAATGACCATGACTTTGACTTTTTTTCTAGAGAAAAAAGTCATGGATTTGGAAATGACCATGTTTAAGTATATACTCTCTATAACTTTCTATAGCTAAAAGTCATGGTATTGGAGAATGTTGTTAGTAAAATCATGGTGTTGAAAAATATTATTAATCACATGTATTTATGGCTCTAGAAAGTGAAATTCATGGTGTTGAAAATGTTATGGATTTTAGTACCATTGAGGTACCTTGCAACTATAATGTAAAATTAATTTCAAAGCCATTAAAGTGTTACTCAGCTAGTGCAACTAAGACTCAAAGAAAGTTTCATATCCAAAAAGAATATTATTGTGACACCGCATCAATCAAGGGGGTCCCATTCATTCCACCACACAATAAAATATGCAATAAAATAAAATTTTGCTAAGTGTAGCTTACATATTTTTTTTATTTGCTCAGTGGAATAAAAACACATAATCTATTATTCAAGCAACAATTGACTTCCTTTACATATTTGATCCCACATATGAGTCTGTCATATGTTCTGGACCTATATCTAAAAGAGGTCCCGCAATAGAATGAGTAAAGCTCAATAGAGGTAAACTTCTATAGGACTGCTCCCTACCTAATTGCATGTAAAACATCAAGCATATATATCAACACCCATTCAAGTACAATGTTTATATAAATGAAATTATGGATGAAATATTTATATACCCGTATTTTTGAGTCCCATCGACTCCCTCACATTAGCCGAAGTCAAGTGTGACATATTATATATAGATGTAGATATATATATAAATTTAAAAATATTCCAAAAAATATGAACCTCATTTGAAAAATAATATTGGATATTCTCTAAACAATATATACTTTTCTTAGATATACACTGAGAAATATGAACCTCCTCTAAAAACCCATATTGGACATATTCTGATAATATATTTTTTTTCTTGGATATTTTCCAAAAACCACCATGTAACTCAGCCTAGACGTTTTCTCAATTCGAGTTTGCATATTAATATTAGATATGCTCTTGAAAAAAATACAATGCAACTCAATCTAGTTGTTGTCCCAATCCGAGTTCACAAAATGCAATCTATTATACCTTTATATGTATAAATATATCATGCACCCACCCATTTATATGAAATGTTCTAGTGCGTATGAAATACAAATATGTCATTTATGATTAAACTATGTTTCATACATAGTTATAACTATTCAAACCCAATTCACATAACAATATATTTTACTAAACGAAACACAAACTTTTTGCCAATTAGTCATTCCCAATGAAATTTCTAAACAGTTCGAATTAAAATATAAACCATGATCATTTATGTTCTTTAAATAGAAAGAAATTCCAATAAGAGAAAATCACTACCTTTCAGAATATTTCACAGAAACTTTAAAAATTTGATATCAAACTGAAGCTCTCATAGCGTAGAGCAACTTTTGATCATGAACTATTCTATTCTAACTTTAGAATAATTTATTATGATCAAAAGAAAATCAACAAACATTTATTTTTTCTGTACTACACCTCTCTCTCACCTAATGTTTATTTTCCCATCATCTCGTATTCCCGATTCCCATCAGGGGTTTTTTCCCTCTCATTTTATTAAAATAATATATTAAAAAAACTTATTTTTTTTATTCTTTTTTTTGTGATGCTTGGATCGCACATGGCGCAACCATGTCACTGACATCATGGTGTGGTCTTTTTTTTGTTTATTTTTATTTTTATTTTATTTCCTAATTATTCTAATAATAATTAAATAAAATTTAAAAAAATAACTAAATTCTGACTTCCTCAAAATTTGATGAAATTTATCACCGTAGCTATATTTTTCAAGATGAATTCAATGATGAAATCTATTTTATCATTAGGGTTCTAAAATTTTCAGCTTGTTTTTCTTATTGCAAAATTACCACATATGACTTTATGACTTTTTGTATTCCTCCTCCCACTCAACAATTCTACTAAGTTTTACATTCCACACAAAGCTATTACTTTTCACTACTATTTGTCTTAACTCATAATTAATTAAAAATATAATCTTGTGAAATTATTTTATTTAAAGTCATTTTTATGCAAACACATTAAGAATACTCACCAAAATAAATAGTAATATTTGGTATTTAGAATACCAAATATTATTCCTCCATAAATATTTGGTCAATGATATTCAGAATTATACTCTTTTAAGCTTTAGGATTTTAATATCAAGTCACATACTCGACAACCATCAAAATGATAACAAAATATTTATTTTTAATAAATTATAAAATGAGAATAATAACATCATTGGCTTAGTGTACACCATGAACAATATCTCACTTTCACTAGGTCAAATGGGACATGTTTCTCATACCTATTATCCTAGTATAACTCTTGCCTCTTTTAAGAGTGGTTTATTTAGTGGATAAATAATATTTTCAATTAATGATACTCTCCATATATGCATGTGTACCCTCTCAATGATTTCTCAAAAAAAAAAATAATAACTTAGAATATCTTTGGATCATTAATGTGATCTTGGTTCTTAGGCTATGTTATGGCCTCATTACTATCACATTGTAAGTTTATTTGATTTGTAATGTCAGGAACCATTCTTAGACAAAAAATAAACTTTTTTATCCAAATGGCCTCCTTAGATACTTTTGAAGGAGCTATAGATTTGGTCTCTACAATAAAATCAACAATAATGCTATGGTTTGAAAATTTCTAGCTTACTATACTACCTCAATAATAATCTCACTTCTTAATTCTTCTCACGTATTTAAAAATATTATTCACTACAGTCTAATAATTTTCACTTGTGTTAGATTAGAATTTACTTGTCATGATCAAAATATATGAGATATTAGGTCAAGTATATGATATGACATGCATGATAGATCAAATAGAAGAAGCACAATATTGAATCACACTCATGTAGTCCCATTTATATAGTATCATTGGACATTGACTCTTGCTTAGACTTATACCATGAGATATTCATAAAATTTCTTTCTTGGACATTTCATACTGAACCTTTTTAGTACTTTGACTATATATACACTCTAATTTAGGCCAATAAATTTTTTAATCTATTTATACAGATATTTATACCTACACATAGGTAGTTCCTATGTCTTTCATTGATAAATAATTTCCCAAAAAAGAATTGACTTTCTTAAGGTAGGAATATCATATCTAACAAGTAAGATTTTATCAACATTAAGCTTTAAAAAAATATTGTGCTATCGGTAATATTTTTATAAATACAATGTTCATCTTCATTTTGATAAAACTAATTATTTTTATTATTTCATCAAAATGAATATTAAAACTCTGAGATGTATGCTTCAATCCATAAATGGACTTAACTTAAATTCCTTTTAAGAATTTATAGGATTGAAAAAATCATTGGATTGTGTCATGTAGACTTCCTCTAAAAAATTTTTATTATGAAATACTATTTTGACATTCATTTGTCAAACCCATTATTTATAGTATATGATTATAGCAAAAAGAATTTTTATCGATTTAATGATAGTAACTAGAGAAATTTATCATGATAAATATTGTAATTTAGCTTGAAACTTTTTATCATCAATCATGCTTTATTGGTATGGAACTACAATTCATATCAATTTTATTTTAGAAAACTCAATTGCATTTTATGGTTATAATTAAACCTTCAAGTTGTTCAATCAAGTTCCATACTTTTTTATCATACATTGATTATATCTATGATTTCATGGCTCCAATCCAATTTATGAAGACTTGACTAGATATAAACTTTTGGAAAGATGTTAGCTCACCATGATATATAAAGATCATGTTTTAATTATCAATCACAAGAAATTAATATCTCTCAGTATTCTTATAATCCAACTAGTCCTCTGAACTTGTGTTACTTTTACAAGTTTAACAAATTGTGAATCCTATTGAAATCCCACACCCAATTTAATATTATTTGGTAGTGCTTGAACTTTTTCAAATTGGATGTTACACTCACCAATCCTCCCATATATAAACTTTCTTATCTAAAAATATATTATTTTGAAAAATAAATACTATCATCTTATAAATATTATAGAATTAATATCTTTTAGTTTCTAGAGGATATTCTATAAGATAATATTTAACTAATTTGAGTGTTAATTTGTAAAAAAAATGAAACTTCACAAGCTATACAACCCCAAATCCTAATTAAAAATAAATAAAAAGACTTTCTAGTCCATATCTCAAATAATATATTTTGAACCACCTTAGATGGAACATGATTAAGAATGAATGCAATAGTCTTTAGAACATACTCCCAAGGGGATAATGAAATATCCATTTCAATCATCATATATCAAACCATATGTAAAAAAGTTACATTTCTTTGCTCAAAAATATCATTCCATTGAGATATTCATAGTGAAATTAATTGTCAAAAATTAGTAAAGAAATTTGTAGCTTAAATATTCACAACATTGATATGATGGAAGTATTTTAATAATTTTTCCAAGTTAATTTTATAAATTATTCTTGGATATTTTGAACTTTTCAAAAGATTTACTTTTATGCCTCATCTAATATATATAGTGATGTCTACCAAAATTATCTATAAAGGTAATGAAGTATTGATAATCTTTTTTGGTAGTGGAACCTATTAGTCCACATATATCACAATGTACAAGGCCCAATAACTCATTAATCCCTTTCACTATGACTTATAAAAGAGGTTTTAGTCATTTTGCTTAATAAAAAAGATTCTCATATTTTATAAGATTCAAAATCAAAAGAATTCAAAACTTCATCATATGAAGTTTTGAAATATGTTTCTAATTTATATAGCTTAATTAAGAATACAAAGTTATGTTATGTGCTGTATATATAATTTGTTTTAATAATTTGTTTGTATAACCAAATATTTTTGTTTTAATATTTTCATGTAAGTACAGGAGAAGAAATATTAAGAGCCTGGGGATGCAGCAGTAGCATAATAATGAAGATCCCTTGTCTAGTTAGTGGGCCGAAATTTTTGGAGCAGAGCCCGACGCGTCCGATGATCAGCCCGTTCCAGTTAATTGAACTGAGAGTTTTTATTATAAATATTTTTGTATTTTATTTTTGGGTTGCTGTTTTCAGATCTGGGAACTATTCATTGTATTCTCTCTCTCTCTCTCTACGTGATTTATTATGACTGTCTCTATGCTGCACATACTGTAATACATTTTTTTGGTTTAATCTGTAATACATAAGCATTTTCTGGTAGATATAGCTAGTTGTACGAAGCGACTAGTTAACCATGTTATTTCTAGTTTCTGTTTCTCGTTTTTGATTCTGCCATGGTTGGATTGTGGATTGGATATATATTGTTTGTTGTACAATTGTTTTTATTGTCTACTGTATCTTAAAATCACTACCATGGGAGCACAATTGCCCAATAATTGGTATAAGAGCGGGTTTTGGAGATTTTCGAGAACTTGTGCTATTGGAATTTGTGATTTTTCTATACAAACGATATTCTATTGAAATGGCTGGAACCCTAAACATCACGATCGAGAAATTCAATGGCATAAATGAGTTTAGTATGTGGTAGATTAAAATATGAGTGCATTTGAAAAATTGTGATATTTGGAGTCCTATGGTTCAAGGCTTTGGTCCTCACATTGCTACTCCTCTGGAATAACTGAGGCTGAGGCTTGGAGACGTGAAGAGAAAGCATATTCCACCATTCTATTAAGCTTGTCGGATGAAGTCATTACTGAGGTAGCATATGAGGAATCTACTGTAGGATTGTGGCTCAAGCTTGAGTCAATGCACATGACTAAATCACTGACGAACAAGCTTCTGGTGAAGAGGAGGCTATTCACATTGAGGATGCAAGAGGGAACCTCTTTGAAGAAGCATCTGGATGATTTAAACAACATCCTCATGGACCTTAAACATGTGGATGCTAAGGTGAAAGATGAGGATGTTGCACTACTACTCTTAGTCTCTCTTCCTACTTCCTATGAGAATTTTGTCGAATCTATCATTATGGGAAAGGAGAAGATTATACTAGAGGATGTTCGGGCTGCCCTACACTCCAGAGAGATGAGGAAGAAGGCTATTGTTGAATGACTTGAACAACATCCTACTGGATTGGTGGTGACAAACAAGAGGCCACAACCTGTTCTATTCAAGAAGAAAGGAAATAAGCTTCGGAAGAGGTCAAAGGAGGGTGACACTTGTCACTACTATAAACAAAAAGTGCATTGGAAAACTGAATGCCCGAAGAAGAGAGCAAAGCTGAAACAACAAGGTCAGCCTAATCTCCCACTTGCTGTTGCTATGACCTTTGATGATTTGGGTGATAGAGAAGACCTTGTGCTGGTAGCCTCCATAATGATCGCAAGATCAGATTCTTGGATCCTGGATACTGGGGATTCCTTCCATATAAGTACATACTTGGAATGGTTCAGCAAATATGACATGAAGGAAGCTGGCCATGCTGTGGTAGGGAATATCCAACCATGTAAGGTGGTTGGAATCAGCACAGTCAAACTGAGAACTGGGATGGCTGAATAGTCTCACTTTCAGATGTGAGATATGTCCCTGAGATAAAAATGAATCTCATTTCTCTTGGTGTTTTGGATGATCATGGATATTCATTCAGTGGTAGAGAGGGAACACTGAATGTTCACCAAGAAGATGATATTGTATTGAAGGGGCAGAAAACTGGAATGCTATATACACTGATAGGTTCCACAGTGACAGGGGCTATGCTGTCACATCCGGAGAGCCAGCATCTGAAGACAAAGCTGAACTTACCAGACTATAGCATATGTGGCTCGCACATATGGGAGAGAAAGGTATACAAATTCTTTCTGATCTTAATCTTCTTGTTGGTCATAGAGGCAATAAATTAAATTTTTGTGATCATTATGTTTTTGGTAAGAAACATAAAACTAAGTTCGGTAAGGCCATACACTATACAAATAGTATTTTGGATTATTTCCATGCCGACTGTTGGGGCTCTTCTAGAGTCACATCTCTTGGGGGTGCTCAATTTTATTTATGTTTAGTTGATGATTACTCCATGATGTCCTGGGTGTTCATGATTAAACATAAATCTGAGACTTTTATAAAGTTTAAGCAGTGGGTTAGCTTAGTGGAAAACAAAATACAAAATAAGGTTAAATTGTTATGAATAGATAATGGTATAAAATTTTGTTCGTCTGAATTTGAGGAATTCTGTAAGGACAAAGGTATAGTGAGACACAAAATTGTTAGGGACACTCCTTAGCAGAATGGAATTGATAAAAGAAAAAACCAAACTCTTCTAGAGAGAACTAGATGTATACTCTCTCAATCATGCTTAGGGCAATGAGTTTTGGGCTGAAGCTGTTAATACAACATGCCATCTGATAAACAGATCACAACATAGTGGAATTAATTTTAAAATTCCATTTGAGGTGTGGACTGGTAAACCTGTAGATTATTCTAATTTGAAAGTGTTCGGGTGTGTTGCCTACTATCATGTAAATGATGGTAAGCTTGAACCATGAATAAGAAAATGAATATTTGTAGGATATGGTGATGGAGTCAAGTGATTCCGTATCTGGTCACCATCTGAAAAGAGATTGATTCTCTCTAGGAGTGTCACCTTTGATGAAAGTGTCATCTTAAGACAAATACCTTGTCCTATCTAATTACCTAATGTTTTTCAATATGAACTTAAGGTGGAGCTAAAATCTGAATCTATAGCTCCAGGAAGGATGTCTGTTATCTCTAGATAAATAATAGTTAATCATGAAAATGATGTTAAGTCTTTTACTGAATCTGATCATGAATCTGTACCTGAAAAGTCTATTCCCTATTGCATAGCAAGGGATAGACAAATGAGGGTGAATGTACGTCCTCCTCTAAGATTCGGCTTTGATGAATTTGTATGGTTTGCCCTACAAGTTGCTGAAGAGATTGATATTTCTGAACCATCCTCTTTCATGAATGCTGCTAGATGTCCTGAATTTGAGTCATAGTTAGTTGCCATGAATAAAGAGATTTAATCTCTTCATAAGAATGATAATTGGCTCATTATACCTAAACCTAAAGGTAAAAAGATAGTTTCTTGCAAATAAATTGTTAAGAATAAAAATGATGCCTCTATAGCTGGTGGTGTAAAGTTTAAGGCACATCTAGTTGCAAGAGGGTTCTATCAGAAAGTGGGTGTCGATTATAATGAGATATTCTCTTTTGTAGTTAGACATACCTCAATCAGGGTGCTTCTAGCATTAGTGGCACATCTAGACCTTGAACTTGAGCAACTAGATATTAAAACTGTATTTCTTCATGGAGAACTGGGTGAAAAAATTTACATGAGCCAGCCTGAGGGTTTTGAGGTAACAGGTAAGGAAACCCATATGTGCAAGCTTCTGAAGTCCCTTTATGGACTTAAGTAGTCTCCCCATTAGTGGTACAAGAGATTTGATTATTTCATGACTAGTCATGGATACAATAGGTGTGACCATGACTACTGTGTTTATAAGGATGAATCATATATCTACTTGCTATTGTATGTAGATGATATGCTTATTGCTACCAGAAATAAATCTGATATTCAGGAATTGAAAAATCTTCTGAGTTCTGAATTTGATATGAAAGATCTTGGAGGAGCAAAGCAAAATTTGGGTATGGAAATATTCAGAGATAGAATTAAAAGAAAGTTATTTCTTTCATAGAAATAATATATTCAGAAACTTACATCTAGATTTGGAATGACTTCTTGTAAACCTCTATCCACACCATTTGCTTCTAACTTCCATCTAACATTAGAATGTTATACTCAATCTGAATTTGGCAAGGAACAAATGTCTAAGGTATCTTATTCTAGTGCTGTCGGGAGCCTCATGTATCTTATGGTGTGCACCTGACCTAATATTGCTCATGCAGTAAGTGCAGTGAGTAGATTTATGCTTAACACTGGTCAAGAGCACTGGAAAGCTGCTAAGAGGATACTTAGGTACCTCAAGGGGACTTCTGATGTTGGTCTGATATTTGGTAATGAATCTAAACTCATGCTGGCATGATATTCTGATTCTGACTATGCAGAAAATATTGATAGTAGATGATCTATGACTGGTTATGTCTTTAATATATGTGGTTCTGTAGTTAGTTGGAAAGCTACACTACAATCTTCTATTACTTTATCTTCTAATGAAGTAGAGTATATGGCTCTAACTGAAGCTACAAAGGAAGGGATGTGGCTGAAAGGTTTTCTCAAGGACCCTGGTCTTTATGAAGAGGTTGCAACAGTTTTCTGTGACAACCTCAGTGCTATCTATTTAGCAAAAGACCCACCATGAGAGGACAAAGCACATTGATGTGCGATATCATTTTCTTCAATCTGAGAAGAGGGTACAAGTAAAGAAGATAGGAACTTCTGATAATCCAGCTGATATATTTACCAAACCTATTACTCTGAATAAGTTAAGACACTGTCTTGACTTACTAAACATATCAAATCAGATATAGTATTTTTTGACTAACTATTTATAGAGAGGGTCTCTCTATCTGTATGAAAATAAATTAAGGTGGAGATTACTGTATATATAATTTGTTTTGATAATTTATTTGTATAGCCAAATAATTCTGTTTTAATATTTTCATGTAAGTGCATGAAAAGAAATATTAAGAGGCTGGGGATGCAATAGTAGCACAATAATGGAGGTCCCACTGTCTGGTAAGTGAGCCAAAATTTTTGGAGCAGATTCCGACCCGTCCGATGATCCGACCTGCTCCGGTTAATTGAACCGAGAGTTTTTATCATAAATATTTTTGTATTTTATTTTTGGGTTGCTATTTTTCAGATCTAGGAACTATTCGTCTTCTCTCTCTCTCTCTCTGCGTGATTTATCACGACTGTCTTTGCACTGCACATACTGTAATACATTTTTTTTTGGTTTAATCTGTAACGCATAAGTATTTTCTGGTTGATATAGCTAGTCGTACTGAGCGACTAGCGAATCACGTTATTTCTGGTTTTTGTTTCTCATTTTTGATTTTACCATGGTTGTATTGTCGCTTGGATATATATTGTTTGTTCTATTATTTTTGTTGTCTTCTATATCTTAAAATCACCACCGTGGGAGCACAATTGCCCAACATTATGTTTAAACCATTATATTCATACATTTTGGTATTAATGTTATAAATCAACTTTATATTTTGATTATCATGATTAGGGACATATAGACCATTTAACAACTAAGTATCCTCATTAAAGATAATGCCATGATAAATATAACTAATATTATTCTTAATAATAAAAAGAATATCTAGCTATATAAAAACAAGAAATGTAAATTATCTCACTACTTATAGAAGGAATATAATAACAAATTTTCAAATTTAAAGTAATTTAAAAGAGAGAGATAAAAAGTAAATAACAAAAGTAACATTCCTACCTTTATGACCAACATGTGAAATCAAGAATTAGACACTTCTCATTATCAAAAATGTGAAATCCAAAACTAGTATCCAACATCCAAAAAATGAAAGTATATAAATTTACCTCTATCACATAAATATAGGTGTAGCCTTAGTACCCTCCCTTTTTTTGATCTTTCAAGTTGAGTTTTCAATATCTTTTCCAATAACCAAACTAATGATAGAAACAATATTCTCCCTTATTGAATTGTTTAATTAGGGGTTAATGATTAAACTCAGGGTTGAGTATGAATTTCTTGTAATCTCTAGCCTTACCCATGCATTTTTATTTCTTCATCATCTCCTTATTCTTTTGAGCTATCGATACATTACTTTTATTCTTAATGTTTTTCTCATCAATCCTAAGCATTTAATGCAACTTTGTAATTAATTTCTTCATATTTTGTATATTATAATTTATAATAAAACCATCATATGGATCTGATAGAGTTTGAAGAATAATATCAACTACTAACTCTTGGCTAATTATTAGGCTAACTTTCTCCTAGTTATCTAGATAATTACTCATTTTTAAAATATGAGGGATTATTAAACTTTCTAAAACTATCTTGTAAAAAAGCAATGCCTTAATGGTGATAGAACATTCAATATGGGCAAGCTCTTGGGACATTTCCTTGAGATGTTCTATCATAGTAAAAGCCTATGTATCTACTATTTTCTTTTGAATTCATGATGGCAAGCATGATGCAAATGATATCAAGCAAGTTATTTTGATACATATTATAAGTATAATTTTTGGTTATAGAAGAATTGTTAGTACTTTTTTATGGACAAGTTACCCTATGACATATAATATCTTCTATTGTATAAGAATGATTCATAAGTTTCTATATTAGTCAAGTCAAGTTTATTATATTAAGCTAGTCTTTCTCAAGGGCTAATCATAGAGATAAGTTGAATGAGTTTCTTAATGTTATTTTTTATAAATCATATACAAATTACTTTATTAAATTAAAACAAGGCAAAATCTATTCATATAACATCTTTTTATTGAATTAAAAACTCTCATATATTAATTCAATAATTTCAACACGTGAGATTTTAGTGGGCCAACGTCTATATTTCACCCAACTTTCAATACATTTTGACTTATCACCCAAATTTTGGTTATTTAGGCAAGTAACACATTACCAATTATATCTCATTTAAGTCCTTAATCATTACAAAATTTGACTTCATATGCCTTTAAAAATCTCAATAATGTCATAGGTCCAAAACCATTTTGATTACTCTTTAAGTCAAACTAATTTATGCATATGGATAACACTATTATCTATCATATCTCAGAAAGATAACTTAATACACTCTACTTTGAAAAAATAATATATAAATAATTAAAGCCTTGACTAGTTTATAAATGTATTAGGCATTTCCATGACTTGAGTTTTATATTGTAATTTTAATTATAATGCAATAATATATAATATCACATGTATATATATGTATATATATATATATATGTATGTATGTATATTTACAATATTATATGTATATATATATATATATGTGTGTGTGTAATGTGTGTGTGTGTGTGTATGTGTAATATCACATGTATATTTGACATTAATTAAACATGTCATAGTATGACCCCATAATCTAAATTGCCATTTAGTCAGTCTAAAAAATTTTTTATCTCCATGAATTTGCCTTAAATACATTGAAATAAAATCTAATCACTTTGGTTTAAATGTTCATACTATAAACCATGTATTTTTTTTATAAAAATGCATAAATAAATATGAATCCATCAATCAATTAATAACAATTTCATATTAAATAAATTACATATTATAGATTATTAATAATCATATTTTCATTTATCCAAATAAAATTAAGTGAATTATTAACAACTTTGTATAAAATATGCATTATAATTTTGTGATTAATAGATTAAAGTCATTTTTATACAAATCAAATGTCCATATACAAGTCACATATGCAAATTTCTCGAATACAAAGAGATAATAAACTAGATTAATTAAAACCAAATTTTCTTCCTATACCAATGTTGGGGTTTATGAAATTTAAAACATATAGTTTACAATAAATTTAGGTTGCAAATAAAGTGTCTACCTATCCTAATCACATTAAGAATTAGGGCTTGTTGTTTAGATTTTTAATGTTATGAATTTCATAAACCACGTGAAGGACCGATGAATTTAATTAATTAGTTGTGTAACAAAAAATTATTTTAATATTTTGGAAATTCATACTATGTACTTTCACATATAATTGGGTACAGACATCCTCTACAAGAAATCTACATGAATAGATATATTCAACTATAGTATGCAAGCCAATATGTTGTGTGCCAATACCTCTATATTGTCTAACAAGAAATCTACATTATGATTTATGTTCCACAATATAACATGTCATGTTTACCAAAATAACCCCTAACATGTATTTTATCATCTCTATTTGTTCCATAAATATTTTGATATCACATATTAGTCAAAGAAAAAATGATCTTGATTAATTGAATTTATGATTTCATATGATAATGTTTCTCTATATGTGAGACATATATTTACAAAAGCTTGTTTTTAAATTCTATTTATTTTTAATTGGTTTTTTTATTATTTATTAAACATGAGATGTGTTTCCATGAAAACACATCTTAGGTGTTTTTTTAAAAGATGTTGTCATGTGTTTTATTAAACATGCCATGATTTGTAAGCCTTAGAAAATATATTATTTTATTTTCAGATTACGTATTTTCTAAAAATGAATATCATGTATTACATATTCACATAAAACATGTGATATATGGGTTTCATCATGCATGTTTTCATAAAATGCATATTTTACAAACTATCCTATGGTTTTAAAAATATATCTCATGTAATAAAATCACATTTTATTAAAACAAACCATCTTACAATTTTTAAAAAAAAATATCACTTAAAAAAATTATATTTTATTTAAACAAACTATATTATGATTTTATTAAAAACAAATCACATTCAATTTAGTTTTAAAATAACATTTTAATACTATATATTACTTGTCTAAAACAATATTTGTTTCTAATATGTTCTAAGTGTGTGACTCTATATGTTCACATAACATTAACTATGAGCCTAAAACTCCCTTAGGGCTCACAAATCATAAGTGGCATCAATTAAGATATTTTGACTACCTAAATTATGCAAATAGCGAATATAACCTAATCCAAAATTTATATTATAATCATTTTGTCACAAGATATATTAAGTGAACACAAAACATTAATTAAGTCATTCTTATATGATTTCATTATGTTTCTTGATCTAATATAGATTGATAAAATAAAGATCATTAATAATGTAAAGATTAAGGGATAATATGGCTCTCTAATTTGATATATATGTCAAAAATCAGTATTGCAAATAAACACTTTGAATCCAACCAGGATTAGAACTAAGTTTCAGGGTCTGATACTAATGTGAGCAGCAAGCAAATTGCACTATAGTATCCAATTGTTGGTTTGTCAAATCTTGTTTGGTTAAATTCACAAGATAATTGTCAATGTTGGTATTGAGTATGAACTATAAAAGAGAGAACAAGCACAACCACTACACACGAATATATTCACACAAAAGAGGAGTGTGGAAAGAGAGAACATATAGTAAATCAAACTTGGAATTAATCTAAGTATTATTCCTATTGTGTATGTTACATTACAACACTCTCTTGAGTTTGGTTTGTTCTCGTGTATATTGTGTGTTCATTATATGTTCTAGTGCTCATTTACTAATCACTTAAATACAAAGCATGAATATATGTAAATGATATTATGATAACACATTCGATATTATGAAAACACCAAAGACAATTGTACAATCTCTCGATAACAAATAGACATGCAACAATATACTACGGTCACAACATCAAACTAGCTACAACAATATATTTTCAAGTTGCAATACCATTTGAATCATGATAATATGTTTTAAGTCGTGATAACAACTTGAGTTGCACCATAAATAATAAGGCTGAGTACGAGCTATAAGAATAAGGTTGAGTAAGAGCTTCAGCCATGTAATAACGAATATAAATGGTTAAATTCATGACATAGTTGACAATGTTGGGATTAAGTACAAGCTATAAGAGAGATAACAAGCACAATCACCACACACAAATAGATTCACACAGAAGAGGAGTGTGGGAAGAGAGAACACATAGTAAATCATACATATAATAAATCTAGGTTTTATTCCTACTATGTATGTTACATTGCAACACTCTCTCGAGTTTGGTTTGTACTCATGTATACTGTGTGTTCACATATGCTTTAGTGTTAATTTACAAATTACTTAAATAAAAAGCATGAATATAGAAAATGAACATGAGACTCCCAACTACACTAGCATATGATACAAGGCTTATTTTATTCCTTTAATCCCATATAGATAGGTAGTGTTCTATAAACAAATTTAACCCAAAAAGTATGTGTACTAATTGGTTTACAATCAACTATGTTGAACTTTCAAAGCCCTTCTTCAATATACTTTTATTGCGTAATAAATAACAATATGCTCTCAATATTATTTGCATTTTCCATGCTCAAAATACTCATAGATTTCTTGAGGTCAATTATGTCAAATATTTTTGAAGGCATTTCATTATAGTACAAATTATTTTCTTATTTTTTTCTAACCAGATATATATCATCCACATAAAAAGTAAAAATCAAAAAATTAGTTCTTAACCTTTTTGTATATACATTATGATCTACTTCGCTCTTTATGAAACCCAACTGAAAGATATATGCATCAATCTTGTGGTACCATATTTTTGGAGATTGCTTTAGCACTACAAGAAAAGATGTAATTAGAAATGAAAATTAAAAATGCCCAATTCTATTTCTAAAACTAGAAATATAATTGAAACAATAGAAATGACATATTATGAAAAAATTTGAAACAAAAAAAAATTTGTTCCTAATTAGGTATTAATATTTAAATGTTTTTTTAATTTTGTCACTAATTGTGATCCACTATCATTGGTGAGTATGTTTGCATGGAATTTAGTGATGGAAATTAATGTAACTATATTTTTTTAGAAATAGAATACTTATCCACTTTTATATTTAGCAAAAGAAATTATTACCATCGCTAAATATGAAATGCCGTAGTCATTCGTCCTTATTTGATTTTAAAATATTCAAGATGGAATATTATTCCTGTGCTAATTTAGAAATGAAAACAAATTCTGTTACTAAATTATGATAATTAATTTATTAAAGTACATTTCGAAACTTTGAAAAAAAAATTAGGGTTTGGAAATTTTTAATTTTGATTCTAAGTTCGTTCAATTTATTTTTGGAATTGGTTTTCTCCTATTAGTGTTCATCATGCTACTCATCCATAATTGAGATATCAAATTTAGTTTTTCACATTTTCTCGTATGTAATGTATTTTGGAATTGCATTTTATGTGTATTTTGTTGTTACCTATAGTTTTTTTTTCATGTTTAACATCCTGATGGGGTTCTTATTCTTATTTTCTTGAATTTATATCATTCTAATTGATAATTATATATTTTGCAATTTTTGTAGATACTAGGATTTGTTAAATTTACATATAGTTTTAATCATGCTAATTAATGTGGGCTTAGTTTACTTACTAGTATTTGTTGGAATATAATAATTTATAGATGAACAAATTATACTAACGGTGCAACTTTAATAATGAATAAGTTATAAATATTTTAACAAATACTAAAAGTTGAAATGTAATAATAATGAATAACATAAAAAATTTTGAAGGTATGCAATTTGAAGGTTAAAACATAATAACAAATGAACAATTAAAAAAAATTAGATCCTCATTTCAAAAATTATAGAGTTGCTTGATCTACACTTCACTAAAGGTGCATCCAATAAATAACACCTCCCATTATTTTATATTTTGGTCATAACTAGTAAATAACTATTTATACTACTTGCTTCATATGGATTAGTAAATATTTCTATTAATTTAAAGTTCTCTATCGCTAGTTGACATTTTTTTGTCATTTTTCAATGACATATTTAAACATATTGACATTGTGAAATATTTTAGGATTTTTATAAAATAAAATAACTTGCGTAATTATTTAGTACTGATTATTAATTTTGAAATCATTAATTATCACATTGCGAATTTTTCCTTTTTACTTAATTAATGCAATTTCATTCAATATAGATAAATATTAAATATTTAGTTTTATGTATATGCCAAAATTATAACTTATGGTTTTTGATAAATATCTAAGAGATTGAGGCAACCAGCCTTATCTCATTTTAACTCAAAATTATCTAATAATGATGTGACTATAACTTTTTTTATTAGATTTATGCATTGTCTTAAATATGTTATAACAACTTTCTTATGAATAAATCTTTATCTACATTATTATAATTCAAAATATATTTGTGTTATGTATTATAGGAATGACAAATATGATTTGACCAGATCATCAATGGATAAATATAAGACTGAAAGATGAGTTTTTAAATAATGAGTTTGTAGAGGAATTTGAAGAGTTTATTGACTTTGCTAAAAAATAGCCTAAATTTATGGATAAAACATAAATAAGATACCCATGTAATAACCATAAATGTAAAAATAAAAGTTTCCAAGATGTAGACAAGTGTAATATCCTCTTGAAAAAAATGGATTTGTTAGAGATTATATGTTTGGTATAAACATAAGAAAATAGTTGTGCCACAAACAATAATGTATTATGTACATAGAAGTGTTAATTCAAATGTTAAAATAGAATATGTCAATCCCAACGATGTATGTAAATTAATATTGAATAATGTTATTTTCTCTTCATTCAATTCAGATATTGTTGATGATATCCCAATATCATCACCTAAATAATTTAATGAAATACTAAAAGTATCAGAAGAAGACATTTAGTTAGATAATTCATTTGACCACTCAAAGTTTTCCGCGGTAATTAGCATTAGATTGTTGAATTTAAAGGCAAACCATCATTTTTCAGAGATTTTTTTTGATTAAATATGCTAGTTATTTGAATTATTATTAAATAATAACATCATAATAGATAGCTATTATAGCACAAAGAAGTTAATGAGAGTTTTGGGGTTGCTAATAAAAAAAATAAATTGTTGTATTAATGGTTGCATGATATATTGGGGCATAGATAGTGAAAATATTGCATGTAATTTTTATAACTATCATCAGTATAAAATAAATACTGAATGTAAAAGATAGAAAATAAATATTTTTCATAAGAAGATGTATTATTTTTAATTAACTCCTTATTTGTAAAGATTATTTATATTTGAATCCACTGCTATTGATATGAGTTAGTACAAATAGCAAATTTATTGAAGATGACGTGATGGAACATTGCTCAAATTCTCCTTGGAAATATTTTGATGATTGTCATTTATCTTTTTTAGATGAAAGTCAAAAAATCAGATTAGGAATATGCACAGATAGATTTTAGCCATTTGTACAAACACAATACTAATAATTTTCATGACCAATTATTGTTACACCTTATAATTTACCACCATGGATGTGTATGAAAGATGAGTACATATTTTTGTGTGTTATCATGCCCTGTCTGAGAAACTCGAAAGAAAAGTTGGATGTTTTATTACAACCTCTGATTGTGGAGCTCAAAATATTATGGGACAATAGTGTCGAAACATATGATATATCTAGAAAGAAGAATTTCAAAATATGAGTAGTACTTATGTGGACTATAAGTAATTTTCCTGTATTTTTAATATTGTCAAGATAGAGTACTAAAAATAAATTAGTTTTTCCTTATTGCATAGAGGACTTAGATGTATTTTCTCTTAGCAAAGAAGAAAAGGCTTCTAGGTTTGATAACCACTATAAGTTCTTACTTATGAAATATTTATTTTGTATGAATATTGATGCATTTAGGAAAGACCATAAAGTTGTAAAAGGTGAACAACCTTTAAGGTTAGGTGCCGAAATATTAGATGTAATTGAAAGATATGAGTTAAAAAATATTACAGATATTGATGAAGTTTGCATTAATGTATAAATTCAAAGAATTATAACAATAGTTGGAAAAAATAAAGTAGATTTGCCTTATTAGAAAATCAACCTAATTAGGCATAACTTAGATGTGATGCACATCGAGAATTTTTTTTTGATAATATTTTTAATACTATCATGAATGTGGAAGAAAAAATAAAAGACAATGTCAAATTAAGAAAGGATTTTAAAAAATTTTGTTCACGTCCAGAGTTACATACAAATCAACAACAAAATTTATGAAAGCTTATTATAGTCTTGACAAGGATACAAAGGAAGCTTTGTGCAAATAGTTGATGAAGCTCAAGTTTTCGGATTGATATGCTTCTAACATAGAAAGATGGGTTGATATGAAGTAGCATAAGTATATTGGGATGAAAAGGCATGGTTTCCATGTGTTCATGAAAAACTAATACCCATAGCTATCCATAAATTACTTCTAGAAAATATTTGGGAAGATTTAACTGAAATAAGTATTTTTTTAGAATCTCGCATATAATATCATAACAAAGTAAGAAACGAAGCAATTACAAAATGACATCCCCATAATTATATGCAGACTTAAGTATATTTTTACTCCTAGTTTCTTATACGTTATGGGATATCTTCCTATCCACTTGCCTTATGATTCCATGATAGTAGACCCTATGCAATATAGATGGGTTTATCCATATGAGAGACTAAATCAAAAAATTTAAATGCATCCGATGAATATTTTTTTTTCTAATAAACATATTTTTCAGATATCATATAAAATTAAAAAATAATGATTGAAATAAAGCCAAAGTGGAATGATCGATATATAATGCCTACTTGGTTGAAGAAGCTTTGATATTTGTGTATACTAATTTCGACCACAATTATATAATTTGTGTTATAAAATGTCACCAAATAATAATTATGGCATGAGAGATGGATTAGAAAAAAATGATATGCTTTTTATTTTCATACACGTGGGTCGATGGTATGGTAGAGCAAAATTAAGATATTTTTGGATGACCAAGAATATCATGCTGTACATACATATATCTTGTTGAACTGTGAAGAAGTTACATCTTATATTTGAGTAAGATTTATAATAAATTTATATTCTCATTTTTTTGTCATGATATGTGATATACCTTTTTAATACTTTAAAATACCTTCAATGTTATTTTGAAGAAATTATGCTAAGGAATTAAGACAAAGTGAATTGCATTTGACGTACTTCAATCAGTGCAAAGCTTGAAAATAATTTTATAATTTAGTTTGAAAAATTTATTAGTATATAACTTATTATTCATGATTCTAAAAAGTAACATGCAATATTATATATGTATGATTTTTTTAATCATTTTGTAGGTATAATTTTCATCATCAAATATTACTACTAAAAATTACGATAAAATCGACCAAAGTACTGACCATAAAATTTAGTCAGTAATTACTGTCCAAAACATGATCAGTTAGCAACCAAAAAAGGGTTTTGGAAAAAAATAATATTTCGGACCAAAATTTCAACCAAACATTGACCATAATTACCGACTAAATATTTTTGGTCGAGAATTATTCTATAGTGTGTTTATCGAATATAGTATCGACCATCTAACGACCTATCATTATAATTGATTGGTAATTACCGACTATTTCACGACTAATTTAGAGATCCAAATAGGCAAATAGGAGAAAAATACTTCCGACCAAATTTCCTACCAATTTTCCGACCAAATTTCCGACCAAATACCGACCATATATTATCGACCAAATATAATCGATCGAGAATATGGTCTGTAAATTAAGATGAAATATGCGAAAAATATTCCCAAAAGATTACCAACTATTTAACGACCAAAAATATATAACCATTAGAAATTGTCGGTACAGCGGTTATCCAATATATTTATAAGGACGTAATTACCGACCAAACTACTGACCAAATATTTAGGTGGGTAATTATTGATATTTTCACAACCCCATTACCGACCATAACTCCCGACCAAATGTTTATGGGCAGAAATTGGTCAGTGAATTAGAATGGAAATATCTAATAGAATTGCCGACTAATTACCGATCATTTAATAATCAAACACATATTACCATTAAAATTGGTCGGTAAAGTGAACTTCTAGCTACTTATAGATTTTTTCTCACCTACTTTTTACCGACCATAATTTTGGTAGGTAATTCATTATTTTAATTTTTTGATTTGAAAATCAATTGCTAAGTCATTTAACCCTAATTCCTCGCAACTCCATCGATTTTCCGAATCAGAGCTGACTATAAGCATGAAAATGCAAAAATTTTGATTTTTCTTCTGAATCCAGGTAAGTTTTTCTTTGTTCTTCTCCTTCAGATTACTTATACACATCTCCATCTCTCTAAATTATATATAGATTTTTGGAATTTCATTTTTTAGCATATTAGAGTATTAGGTTTTTTTTTCTACTCCTAATTTCTTAATTTTTGCTTCGATTTCATTTAACATAACATGATTTTGACCAGACAAAATTAATTAAACTGTAATTTTTCATTTTTTATTATTTGTTCATCTACTTTTTATATTTTAAGGGTTTTAGTGATTTTCATTTTAATTACATGATGTTTGTATTCCGATTACTCTTAATATTAATGGTTTATATTTATATATTAGTATGACATTATGTATAAATGTCTATACTTTAATATATATAATGATTAATGTTAAATCAGACTTTTATATAATGCTAATCTTAAATGTATAAAACACTATATATAAACTTTTCATAGTCTCTCTCTTTGTACTGCTTGCTGATAAATAATGGTATAGTGTTACTATAATTTAATGATCATTAAATTAAAATCTGATATTTATACTAATTACTAGTATTATGGCTAATCATTCATGTAAGGGCAATACATAGTTTTACATATGGAAATAATAAAGACTTTTTTTTTATAAAAATAATACAATAATTTTATGTGGTATGGAATTACTCCACATTTTCACTTGATATATTAAAATACCTCAAAATAAAAATATTTTAAAAAAATCCCTTTTAAAAAATTTTAATTAAAGCATACCCCAAAATTAAAAATAATTATGTTTTAGAGCTCTTAAGTAGTAAAATCCAGAATTACATCTCCAGTCATTAAAAGAACTCCACCTCTCCCTACCACATCATCATTAAAAAAATAAAAAAATAAATATTAAAGAATATTTTTGAATAGTATTTTTTTAAAATAAAAATATATATACAGCATACATTAAATGTAAAAATACTTTTTTCAAAACGTATACACCCAATATGTTTAGCGAAAAATATATCTTGTATATATTTTTTTGAAAAATTATACAATATTATGTGTTTATATATTTTTCAAAAAACATATATACACATCATCCATTTTCTACTTATATATGTTTTTTCAAATATATGAATATACAAATATTTTTATAATAAATACATATGGTATATACTTTTTGAAAACATATACAATATGTTATGTGTATACATTTTTGAAAAAATATATATAAACAATATCCTTTTTCTATGTGTAAATATTTTTTTTAAAAAAACATATATATATACATATAATACGTTTTCAAAAAACATATAAAGTATATATATATTTGCAAACCTATAAAATATTATATGTATAAATATTTTTAAAAAAATATATATATATTGCATTTACATTTTCTATGTAAGTATATATACACAAAATACTATATTAAATATATATATTTTTTCAAAAACATATATAAATATACTTTTCTTATATGTTTTTCAAAAACATATATATAGTTTACGTATACTCAATACTTATCAAAAATTATAGTTTTTGTTTTTGTTTTTTTAATGATGATTACAAATATTTTTGAAAATAAAACATATATACACAGTATATAAAATAGTAGTATATAAAATATATAAAATTTTTGAAAAAAAACATATATACACAGTATATAAAATAGTAGTATATAAAAACATATATATACTTTTTGTGTATATGTTGTTTCAAAAATGTATATACACATAATATATGCATAATTATAAAAGTATTATGCATAATTATATATAGATATTAAATTTACAGCTTAACATTTAATATATATAGTAGTATATAAGATAGTTTTTTACTATATCAATACCTATACATTACTATATGTATAAATATATAAAGTTAAATGAACAAATATATATGCCTACATGTATAAATATACGTTTAACTATATGTGTAACTATATGTATAACCACATGTAACAATATTTTTAATTACATGTATAACAACACACAAAATTATGTTAAACTATATGTGTATAACTATATAAATATTTGTATAACTAAATAAATGTCTATATAATTATATATAACTATATTTGTAATAATATATACATATATTTATTCATATAATTAAATCAAAATATTTGTTGATTTTTTTAACTAGTTATGGAAGATGATCGTGAATGAATGTACAAGGGTAGAATAATGAATGGAATGTTCTCTAATGAATGAGGGGATAAAGTTGATGAATTTATCGAGTTTGCTATGAGACATCCTGAATGCGTGAATGGTGGCACAAATATATGGTGTCCTTGTGCTTTAGTTAAATGTTAGAATAAAAAGTTTTTTAATTTTGAGACTATGAAAATGCATTTGTATAGAAATAGTTTTGTGGTGGATTACTATGTTTGGATATACCATGGTGAGAAGCAATTTCAGTATGTGTGTCAGTACGTGAAACTGATCAGATGGTCTCGGATAATATTAATCACATTGCATACCATAAAATGGTTTTTGATGCAGTGGGTCCTGAATTCAACCCGAATGAGGAACCCAATGCCAAGACAAGGAATTTCTATGATATAATTCGAGCTTGAGACAAATCTATATATGAGAGAAATTCTAAGCAAACTCAACTTTCCGCTGTCATGAGGATGTTAGAAATAAAACACAGACACATGTTTTCGCAGGCATGGTTTGATAATATGTCTAAATTCATTCAAAAATTATTGTCAAAAGGTAATCTGATACCATTGGATTTCTACAGCATGAAGAAGTTAGTTAGAGGCTTGGGATTGCCCGTACATGTCATTCATTACTGCGTGAACAATTGTATGATATACTGGGGTGATGACAGTGACCTTAATAGTTGTAAAATATGTGGGCATCTCAGTACAAGCAAAAGGTTAGGGGTTCTGGAAATAGATTGTATATAAGTAAGTTGAAGGTGCCGTATGAGAAGATACACTATTTTTCAATCACACCTAGGTTGTAGAGATTGAATACATCAACCACAACAGCTAATGAAATTAGATGACATTTAGAGCATCATACGGAGGATGGTAAGATGTGTCACCCTTCTGATGCCCCCTGCTTGGAAACATTTTGATGGGTGTTTTTCTAATTTTTCTTCTGAAGTTCAAAATATTAGGTTGGGTTTATTTGTTGATGGTTTTTAGTTGTTTGGTCAATCTGGACAGTAATATTCTTTGTGGCATGTAGTGGTTACTCTGTATAATTTGCCTCCAGATTTATGTATGAAAGAGGAATTTATGTTTTTGACTGTGTTAGTGCCCGAGCCTATGAATCCAAAGGGGAAGATAGATATTTTATTGTAGGCATTGATAGCGGGGTTGAAAAGTCTTTGGGGTGTTGGGGTTCAAATTTATGATATTTCCAAATGGAAAAATTTTCAGATGTGCGCTCCCCTCATGTGGATCTTAAATGACTTTCCAACATATTCTATAATATCAGGGTGGAGTACAACTGGTATGTTGGCATGTCCACATTGTATGGAAGATTTTAATGCTTTTAGATTAATTAAGAGTAGAAAACAATCATGGTTCGACAACCATCAGACGTTTTTGCCCATTAATCATCCATATCTACGTAACACCAAAGATTTCATTAAGAATAGAAAGGTAACTAATCAATTCACGGGGGTTAGATCTGGGAATGATATTCTATATGAATTGAATAACAGAGGCTTGAGGAAGGTGATAGATATTAATGCTGAGGTTGTGAATGCACCTATCTCTAAGACTTATGAATGAAATAAGAGAAGTATTTTCTAGAAATTGCCCTTCTAGCACGAACACTTGCTCATACATAATCTTGATGTTATGCATATCAAGAAGAATGTGTCTGACAATATTTTCAATATAGTGTTTAATATTCCAGAGAAAACTAAAGATACTTTCAAGTCAAGAGATGAGTTGAATAAATATTGTCGGCATCCTCAATTTGTAAAAAATCTTGTCACCAATAAATACCCTGATGTGCCATTTATTCTTAATAAATCACATAAGAAGGTTATGTTGGAGTGGGTAAAAAAACTAAGATTTCTAGATGGGTATGCTTCTAATGTGGAGAGATGTGTAGATGCGAAAAAACTAAAGATGTTTGGCATGAAGAGTCATGATTATCATGTATTCATGCAAAGGTTGTTACCAATTGCTCTTCGAGAATTCCTGCCTAATAAAATATGAAAGCTAATAACTGAAATTTCTTTCTTCTTCAATCAACTAACTTCATCTTCATTGACTGATGAGGAGTTGAGAAATCTGGATCAACAAATTCCTATTATCTTATGTAATCTTGAGAAAATGTTTCCTCCTAGTTTTTTTGACTCAATGGAACGGCTTCCAATGGACTTGGCTTATGAAGCTAGGATTACTGGTCCTGTCCATTTTTATTGGGTGTATCTTCCAGAAAGGTAATATTAATTTACTAAACCAATTCTTTTCCTATATATATATATATATATATATATATATATATATATACACACACAAAAATGACTTGTAATTTTTAATATTTTTTTGTAGATATTTGAGGAAAATAAAGCATACAATAATGAATAAGCTAAGGTGGAGGGTTCTATATCAATAGGCTATATTATGGATGTTGCTGCAAAATTCACATCATTCTATTTCAAAGAAGGAGATCCAACTCTTCCACTTAAGGAAAAGTAGAATGAGGTTTATCTTTATGACAATGTAGATAATGATATGATTGAAATTTTCAAGTCTTCGGGTAAAGCAATTGGTTCTAAAGGGAAAAGATATCTAGAAGACTATGAATATACTACTGCTCATCTATATGTCCTAATGAATTGTCCAGAGGTTCAACTATTTATTGAGTTAGTATTTCCTAATAGTCAAATGACATATATTAAGCATTATAATGTAGTATTTCCTATCAATTTATCAATAATTTTTAATTTTTTTTAGTGATTTTGTTACAGATAAACATAAAGAGTTTCCAAACATGGATGTGGAAGCTATCAATGTTGTGACGGAGCAAGAATTTCCATCATTTTTTGAAAAAAACAAATGTTTTCTTATAATGAAAATCATAAAATAATTGTATTATTCTTATAAAAATTTATAATTGTAATAATCTACTTAATTTTGATTACATGTTCATAATCATGCATATAAAATTTCCAATCAATATTTTCGAAGTATAGCACGAGGTCCCCTTAGAGAGGTTAAAACATACAATGGTTACTATGTGAATGGTTTTAAATTTCAAACTAAATCACATGGTAGCTACCGGGCAACATACAATTCGAGGGTATGCATTAAAGGATCCATATGCAATGAAACCGAATATGACTATTACGGGACTCTAGTCGAAGTGATCAACTTAGAATTTGAAGCCCTCTCGATAAAAAAAACTATTTTATTCAAATGTGAATGGTTCGACCCAATACTAAATGTTGGTATTGTTGTCCATCATCGATATAAACTTGTCGATGTGCATGATAAAAAATGATTCAACAAGTAAGAACCTTTTTTCTTAGCAGTATAAGCATCATAAGTTTATTATTGTGAATATGGGTCAGACTGGTCCTAGAAAGGATTGGAAAGCTGTGTGCAAGATAAAAAGAAAGGGCTCAAATTAACATCCCCACATCCCCAAGTACTAATTTGATAGAACTAGCTTTTCAAAATGATGACAATGATGTTATAATCGAAACTATGGTGGAGGATGAAGACATCCTTTTAGTCACATCTTCTGAGATGAATACAAGTGGGGATGTAGATGTTGATGAAAATTTATTTGATAATGAGAAAGAAGCAAGTGATGAACATGAGTTTGAAAATGATGTTACTACATCTGAAGAACTAGAATTTGATGATTCTGATTTAAATGAGTAGACAGTGAGTTTTATGTTATCTTAATTATTAATCATTTTTGTTTATTTTCATTGCCTTTTGTATTTTTTAGAGATATGGCACATGGACGAGGTAGAGGCAACACAGTGAAAGGTCGTATTTGCTATGGTATAGGTATCAATGCCTCAGGTATGCCCGAAACTGGTAGAGGGTCATGGGTGGATGAGACACCACAGCAGATAGTGAGGGTTGTGAATGTACCACAACAGCAGTATCAACTGACTGATAAACATAATGGTCCTGAGATTTTGATAAATAATCAAGAGATGTGGGAGGGAGAGGAGGGAAAGCATGGAGATATTGGAGTCTTCCTCACAGCACTCTACAAATGAGAGTCTCCCTATTACTTAGTTTGATCTGATAATTGATAATCCATAAGATATAAAACTTTACTTATGATTTATCAATTTATTATTTTATTTCTTACTTGCTAATAAATATTTGGTTACATGATTAATTCAGAGTTGTATGGTTCCATTTCTAGGGTTTTGAGGTCAATTTTCAGGAAGTCCTTTAAGCTGAATGGACATAATTGGAAGTCACTCACACGTATAAACTAATTGATGATTTAGAGAGAATATAAGGTAAAAATTACTACCTAAAAATTTTTATATCTTTTATGTATTCATTTGTTCACTGATTAAAAACTATTTCATTATAATTGCAAAAAGTTTACAGGTGGACACAACTAAAGGAGGTGGTCAATAGTGTGTTCTATAAACATGCTGCTAGTCGGTATAAAGACACTATGTATGAGATCAAAGATAAATGGCTGAAGAAGAAAGGAAAAGATTCGAGTGTTCCAGATCATGTTTTTGAGGAGTAGCGGAGCAGATATGAAGATCCTGATTATAAAAAGATGTGTGATAAATAGAGCGGCAATCGTTGCTTAGAGCGGGCTGGGGGTGTAGTGGCATGTCTAACACACTTGTGGATCTTGCTCTATGCGTGAGCACGAATGAGCATTGGTAATATTTCTAATTTATACATTTTTATGTTTATTACTTTGTGAATTATGTTCAATTATGTTTATTACGTTTTTGGTTCAATTATGCCTAATTTATACAATTATGTATACTCCATCATCTACAGTAGCACATGCAGCAACTGAATCAAGACTAGCATCAGTAGAATGCTCTACCCTAGTACCCGACATCTCACCGTGTGGACCAAAAATGTCACAGCATTTTGTTGGAGTTAATTAGATTTTTTTGTTGTGTTATTTGTAAATGTTTCCGTAGCAACTATATCAAAACCGGAAGTGAATTGGATATTTTTTTGTGGTATGTGCTATAGTTTCTGTAGAAACTACAGAAAATTTGCTAAAAAAATTCGGTCAATAATTCCAAACCGAATTGTGACAAAACCGACCAAATTTTTTTAATATCAATGGTCGGTAAAAGGTCACCAGATGATCAATATTAGTATTGGATATCAATTACCGACCAATAATGTTAAAAGATTTTGGTCAGTTTTTTTGTGGAAATTCTTAAGGTTATTACAGACCATTTTGTGATCGTTTATCGAATGCTTTTGGTAGAAAAATAGTTGGAACATAGTTGATAATTTTTTGTCGGTGGATAGTCTACAAATATTCATTAATTACCAACCATTTAGAGACCATGTACTGACCTAATGCTTTTGGTCAAAAAATGGTCGCAATATCATCAAATATTGTTTGTTGGTAGAGTGGATTGGTAAATGGTCGGTAATTTACCGGTAGACTATTTTTCATCGGTAAAAAAATTAGCGACGAGCAAAATTACGACCAATTATTTTAATTAGTGTATGGTCACAAATTGGTATACCGACCAAAAAATACCAAATTAGCGACCAAATAATTGGTCGGCAATTCAATAAATTTTAGTAGTGTATATGTTATAGATAAATAAAGGATCTAACAAAAGGACTATTATGAATTTTATAGATGTATCTCATATATTATGTAATTGGATACAAATTTCATATTTTGAAATATGGTTCAAATATAGTTGCAATGAATAGTATTATATGTATCAAGGGGTCGAATGCTACTGCATCTACTATTAATTTGCATACTTTACCAATTAAGAGAATAATTCTATTTAAGTATGAATAGTTTGATCCTATTCCAAAATTGGGTACTAGAATTTATCATCAATATAACCTTGTATATGTGCAACATAAGAAATATCATAACAAGTACAAACCATTTTTTCTTGCTGTGCAAGCCGATTAAATGTGTTACACCACTTGACTAACCACAAGAAGAAATCCATGTGGATGGTGGGCAATATGTAAAATAAAACCAAGATCAGCTTTTGAAGTTGTTGAAAATGATGTTATTAATATCATTCTATCACAAATACATGCATTTCAAAAGAATAATGTAGAACTTCATCCAATCATTCCTAAGCAAGATGATGACCATATTGAAGAAGAAAATGAGGAAGAATTAATTGCAAAATCAAATGATGATGAATATATAGATGAAGATGATTTGTTAAAAATTTCTGATGATAACTAGATATTTATTGACTTTCATGTTTTATTCACTTGCTTATTTGTAACTATTACAAGTTGGATGTTAAATGAACTTTTTTTCACTTTTTTGAATGTCAATGTGTTTATCATTATATTTTATTATTATAACAATTTCATGATATGTTTTTATTATCTTTATATTTTTTGATATTTATATATATATAACTTGATAAAGGTAAGAGAGATAACCATTCAAGTAGACAATGATCTCAATATGTAGGTAGAGGTGTCAAATAGCCCATGTCATGTCGGCATGGCTCATTTTTTCTTGGCTCAATCAAGCCACCATGTCAAGTAGTGCCAAGCTAGGCATATCATGGCGCATGGTCCATCGACCCACCATGGCATGGTGGGAACGGTTGTGATGACTATGCCATGCATAAAAAATGCCATGTGGATGACCAATTAAAATCGGCCACGCGATCATATTTTTTTAAAAAATGAACTGCCACATGACGAGGTGGTCAAATAAAAAAAAACTAAAATAGCTTCAGGTTGTGCCCGAGTTGCAAGCCCATTTGACACCTCTATATGTAGGCATGGGTAGAGAAAGTCAACTAATAGTTTAAGGAGGAGAAAATCTACATGTATTCAGTGATATCAACACATATATTGATTTCCACTGATATTCCATCTTCGTCTCATTTTATACTGGAATGTATTGTTAGCATTGTCTCACCTATCTTAGAAGACTCATGTGATGATACTATAGCATTGACACTGGCTAGATATTTGCAATCCATAGTTTGCAAACTAAGTTATGAAAAAATCTTTATTTGGCCCACTATTTATAATAAATAGTACATAGCTTTCTTAAATTTACTACATGTATGCATTATTATTTTTCATTATTTTCATTTGAAAAATTTAATTAACAACTATGAATGAAATAATAAGTAAATAATTATGGTTAAAATATGGTAATTTCAATTAATAACAAAGTATGATTTTGCTACTTATTGAACATTATCATTTAGAATTTAAATAATATTTGTATTATGAAGTTTGGATAATAAATAAAAATGAATTAAATATTAACTTAGTAGCAAAAAATTAAGTATATTTTATTTTTATGATATGTACATGCTAATGTTAAATTACTTACAAGTTTATTTCTTCTACTTCTCATATAATCTAAAAGATAATAAAGGAGAAACTAGTTGTGAAAGATATAAAGTGGAGTAAAGTGCCCCCAAATATAAAATTATTTTATTAGTAAGAATTTGAGGTATGATTTTCATATATTTACTTGTTTTTCAATTTGGTCTAATATGAAATATTCTTAAAATACATGCATTACAATGTATTATTGTTTTATTTGGTCTTTGGAAAAAAAGTACAAATGAAATAATATTTTGGTGGTCTCGGTGAAGGATGCATGGAAACATGTTGCAAGTGTGAGATATATTAATAAGCTTAGAAAATAGAGAAAAAAGTATGACAAAGATACAAAGCCTAATAGTATCTCCCTTAATATTTGGATTAAGTGGTGGGGATACTGAAATAGTGAGGAGTACAAAGCCTTGTTCCAGATGATCTCACATAATCATCGATCATATAAAATAGGTAAAGGATTAGTTAATTCAAAACATATTGGAGGTTCAATAGCTACCTACCAATATTCAATAGATTTGGTATAATTATCTTTCATAATTATTATTATTTGAATTTTTTTATTGTCAATGATAATATATGTGTGACAATATCATGTACCTCAATAGTAATGATTATTTTTTTTTCAAGAGGTTGGGACATCCACCAACACCATTTAAGGTGTTTAAATGAATGCACAAGAAGAAAGATGAATTATTTGTGGACAATGGTCAAATGATATTATTGTGAGTTTTTCAATTTGTACTTATATTATCATATGTAATTTGCAATTAATGAAAGATAACAATGTAAAAAAATTATTTTATGACATTAACTGTAATTAATATACAAACTAAAACATTTTTTTTACTAAAACTCATGAATTATTATATATGAACTCATTAATTATATTAACTATTTATTTTTATGCTATTTTCTAGTAGGGTGATAAAAATTTCATTTACTAGTATAAATTTTATTTGAATATAGTAATGATGAGTTATATTGTATTTTAACAATTGTATGATTAAATGGAGAATAAGGTTTCCATTGCTTCATATTTGACAAAATTCTTTATAGAGGCACCAAAGATTGATATGGTGCATATCTACCTTCAAGCTGTTAGAGTGGAGACGAAAAAATAGCAAATATATGATCTTGGTACTAATGCATCTGCATTTTATCTAGGTTTAATTCATAGTTCTTCATCATCATATTTCAATTATAAATAATATATTTGATGAGAGGTTGTGCGAGGAGATGTAGAAAACTCAGGATAAATTGAAGCGATGTAATAAAAGAATGAAGCGATGCAACAAAAAATTGAAGAACTGAAAAAAAGAGAGGCTAAAAGAATGAAAAGATAAGAGGGAATGCAATAAAAGATTCTGAGGATGGAGAAAATAATGTACAAGTTGGTAGAGGCATCATCTATTTTTCATCAATCTTGAAGAGGATCCATGTAGATCTCTAGAGGACAATGTTCATCTCCACAAGGACACAATTATTTGTGATGTTGTGTTATTAATTTTTTGCAACAAAAGTTGTTGTGAAAATTTGGTTTTTGTACTATTGTTTATTAATTAAGTTATGAATGTGTAGTGGCATTAATGGACTTATATGTATGTTATCAAAATTGTTACTCTATAGTGGATGTTATGTGAAAGTCATTTGATGAATAATATGTACAAATAGTTATTTGATTGTAGGTTATATGGTTTCTATATGTATTTATATATTGTATATAACATATAGAAACTACACAAATGGGAAGTCATGACTTTAAAGAATGCTATGATTTCATAGAAAGTATTCTTTCTAGTCTCAACTTTAATTTCATAACTCTATATATCTACTTCTAAGTCATCCTTTCATCTTCATCAAAACATTAGACTTCTACAAATTCTTTCTACCTAAAGTCCATGTTATGTTGCCTTGCTATGTGGAAAAGATTATCTATCATACAATAATCTTTATCAACATCATCTAAACTATGCACACCTTTCTTAATGTTAAATTTAATTACTCCTCACCTACACGATGTTTGAACTCTCTTTCATTGATATCAATGAGGGCTTGTTCAGTGGTTAAAATGATCATCCCAAAATCATTTTAGTGTTGTTCTTCCTCCATATCTAACATAAAAAAACATCAATAAAAATAAATACAACAATCTTAATCAACACATCTTTAATAATACTAACTATGAGTTTTTTCAATTAATAAATCATTTATAGTAAGAAAGAAATTGGAGTGATGTCATCTAGGTTCAGTCATTATGCTATTGAAAAAGGTATTAGTTGATGCTCGATCCCAAATTTCATAGCATCTTCTAGAAAATATGCTCAATTATGCATGGTATCATATAATTTTCTTGAACATTCAATTTACACACAAGTTTTTTATTGAATAATTAAAATATATTTTTTGATCATATTTATTTTTCCAAATGTCTCTAACTTACTCATACTACTCTTGATATCCTTCATGAATTTCATATAATTTAGAATTCGAGACAATGCTTCTATAAATGGGATGTTTACTTATAACTTCCAAAAAATATTGAGAAATCTCTTAAAATATTCATCTAATTTTCTAAAGCATTCTAGAAAATGAAGGTTTGTGGGAAAATTAATTTTAGCATTTTTTTCATCACATTTGTCTTTCTAGTGTTTTTGGTAATCTCTATTTTCTCCTCCATTACTCCTTCTTCTATCATTACTAGGGGTCGAACTGGGCAATCTGTTCATTGGGCATAGTGTATTTGGAAAATGTCATGGTGTTGGGGCAATGGATTTGGAAAATTCCATGGTGAGAGCTATGACTTTAGGAGATATCATAGTATTATTAGTTCTAACTCTTTTTGTTTCAACTTTCTTTATTTGTTATCCATTAATCACTCTTCCACTTCTAATTATACTCGAAAAGAAATTCTTTGATTTATCTTTATATTACTAGGTAGTTCATTAATGTTCTTCTCCTTCATCAATAATATCAATTATCTAATTCAATTCTTTATACTCATTGTCACATTCATGTGCTTCAACTTTTGACTCAAGCCTCTCCATATATTCCTTATGAATACCATTTCTCCAGTTCATCTTATTTAGTAAATTTATTTATTTTTCATTGAAGGTTTTTCGTCACTTATTTGAATATTGGTAATATGAACTTGTTCCCCTTAAATTTTGTGTCCCATATAATTGTTCCTAAATTCTTCAGAAATTTATCAACATTTTACTGCTCATTTCTATGCCTCCATATGAATCTTTTTTTATGATTTCTCATATCCAGATGATAATGTATGGAGATATTAGTATATGATCAAAACACATATCATTTCCTTTGAAAATAAGTGGCCTCCTCCAATTGATAAATGGAGTCAAAATTCACCATTTATTATAGTTGCAAAATGATAATTTCTTCTATTCATTTTCACTTATCTTCTCGGGCTTCCAACTTGTTAAGAAATAGTTCTTTCTTTTCCTTCATCATGATATATATATCCAACTACGATACCCTAACTTGTTTTCTCCCAAAGATAAGATCATTTAGAGTTTGGTTGTTATTTATTTGCTAACACCTCAAATAAATAATATACTTCTTCGGGTGACATATTCATAATCAACCCATCTAAGGCCATGTCAGTAGTGCATCTCATCATATAAGTCAGCCAGTTTTAGAAGGCTTGGGTTGGGAATGATAACTCAAACCCTTATTGAAAGCATTTATTCAACAACTCTTTTAAAATGGTATCAAGTATCATACAAAATCTTTTGCACTTTCAGGTGAAATTGATTTATCTTACTCTATAATTATGAGGTGATTTGAGGCATGAAGAACTTTGCGAAGAAAGCTTGAACAAGTTTATCCCAACTATTATTTGAGATTTGAAATAAGCACTAGAACAAACTACATGCCTTTTTTATCAAAGAAAAGTAAAATATATATAACCTGATGACATCTAGACTAACTCCATTTATTTTAACTTTGTTGCATAATTCCAAAAATTTTCTGCCATGCTCATTTGGATCTTATGATATCTTTTTATTATTCTAATATTGCTTAACCATCACTATTAAACTTGGCTTCAACCCAAAATAGTTGGCTTATACTAGTTGCTTGCAAATCTTTGTGTAGTTATCTATCATAGTAGACCACTAATAATCTCCTAAGATGTGGTGATTACTTGGGATGTTGGAATACTTGATGATCACCTTTTCAGGCCTTTTGATTACTACCAATATCTTTCATCTGCTCTTTCTTAGTTCTCTATTTTACTAATTATCTTCTAGTTCTCTCAATTTTTAGGTTTAGAGGTGTTAGTTTAGTCCATGAGGTTCTGCTCATAAATGTGGTGGCAACAAAAAAAAAATACAAATGAAAAGATACAAATAAGTAACATAAAAAAAAGTAACATAAAAAAAGTAACATAAATCTAAGTGTAAAAAAAGATAATATTATCCAAACTAATAAAAATAGAACTATTTTTTTTCAAGGATAGTTATATTAATTAAAGTTGGCTAATCAAACTAAATAATAACTGATAATTATACCTAAAAATATTATCACTTATTAGTTTTTAGTATAAGATAAGGTCCCAAAATCTTATTAGACAAGGATTGTTTGTCTAACTAGTCCAACAGTTATATGGGTCATACATCTATTAAAGTAAATTTTTTAACACATATCAATCACATCAATAATATGTAAATAATTTGATCAACCAATGATGAATCAACTAATACTCCAGTTGAAAGGATAAGACGTGGTTTTTGCTAATGCTCTTAAATTCTAATTTTGATCCATTGTATTATGAAAATGATAAATGTCTTAGTGCCCTAATAGTATACATGGTGGTTATCAACTATTAAGTCATTACCAATGATGGTTTTCTTAATAATTCTCTTAGTACATTACTGGCTAATGATAAATCATCCCTACTTAATGGTTACTCACAAATCTATACTTTTTAAGTAATTTATCAATTTCTCTTGACAATTGCTTTCTTGTGCATTCACATTCTCTTATCTCATGTGTCATATAGATTTGAACTGATATGATATTAAAAGTATTTGTACTTTTGACTTTGTAAGTATCATACTCATATAATTAACTTATATTTTCTTTCAAATCTCACTAATATGAGTCCTATGATAAAAAATAACTTACAAGATTATAACCACCTTATAAGTCATCTCCACTCATACATATATTGTGACTTACCTATTACTTTCTACCATGATGACATGTAACTCTCACACAAAAGGTGAAATCATTAGGATAATGTTCTATAAAACCTCATAATAATTGAGGGTTAGTTCTTCTACGATATAAATAAAGGATTAGCATATAATAACACATTTATACTTTTGGTTTCATAAATAACATACTCTCATGATTAAACTTACCTCGATGTTGATTTTTTATGTATAGATTTATCTTGCACATGATTATCAACAAGACAATCACTTCATTCCTTTCATTATGCACACATGTGCTTCATGGTTGACCTATCACTATCCACCATGATAACATGCACAAGCCTAGTAATAGTAAAATCTACATAAATACTACGTTTTTTAATAATCAAATCACAAAAAAAAATCAAAACATTAAAATCAATTAATAAAGCATCTATCACATGAAACGAAATAAACCAAGCCTACACCATAATTTAGACTCACATTAGTGAGGAACTTACCTGAGATAATTTGAGATAATTCTTGTGAAATCTCATGTTCCCAAAGATAAAACTCAAGAGTGCCTAAGAATTAAACAATAAATCTAGACTTCTTATTTGTGCATCTTGGATTTGCCTCAAGGTGGGAGTCAAAATTCGTGTTCCTCTCCTTAGGATTTATGCTTGTACTTTTCATTGTTTCTTTCCTCGTGGATCTCTCAAGTATTGGATGAAATTATGCTCCTAAAACCCTAGATTTTTGTTAGTTATCCATGGCCTATTTTTTTAAAAATTTTTTGTTTTGTACTTTTATACTCAGTTGAGTGTGATGCCTAAGTGGAAAGTCATGGCCAAATTTGTGATAATAAGCAATTATTACTTGTCCAATGGAGTTCCACCAGTATATATGTCATACTAGTATCAAATGTATTCAAGTCCATATGTTGAATTTAGGGATTATATAGGTAGTATGGCCAACCAAAAATGTATTAACTATTTCCCTAGTTAAGTAGATTGACTTGAATTTTTGAAAAAAATACTTAAATTCTAGAATTTGCTCAAGTCTTTATATTTAATGATATTTCTAAAGCTATTTGAGTAATGTTATGTTCGTCTTTCATATGAATGGTAGATTTGTATAATTGTTGCTACAAATGATGATCTCATTGTATTTATTCCTATGGTATTTCGCCACCAAGATCATATGCTATTAAGTGCATAGGTCATTCGCTATAAACTTCTTTTTACGCAATACATTAATTGACCTTAATGATTTTTTTTTGAGTATGCACATCTATTCTATGATCTATAATATATTAAGATGCGAATAATATGGTATTAAATATGTTTGTACTTTTTATTTTTAAGTACCATACTCATGATAATTAATATACATATTCCTATGAATATTACCCATAAAATTACATAAGAGAAAATAACTCATAGGGTTGTCATCGCCATGAAAGATATCACTATTTGTATGTGTCTCATGACATACTTTTTATCATCTATCATGACCAACACATGAATCAAATACTATAGTAAAACTCCTAGGTTAAATATTCTACTTTCCAACACATTACTCAAAGATCATTTTCTCTAGAAAATGCACAATGGATTGGTAGTACTACATTCATACTTTTGGTTTTCCCACTTTGGTTTATCATTCTCATTAGTATTATATGGTTCGTAACTTTCTTATTATCATACTATTTTAGCATGTTTCATGACTTTGTTATTACCATGTTCCAAAGTCGATAGTCATAAATCTATGATACCGTGAAAATACTATATTTTTGCTTTTAAATACATTCATATTTATCAACATCCAAACTAAAACATTATTGCAAAGATAAACTTATATTACCATATCATCATTATACAAATACATAAAAAATATAAGATCTCAATTTAGTCTAATATTTGGGAAGACTTTATGCAAGATATTTTGAAAGGTATCTTGTGAAATTCAGAGTTCCCCATGAAAGACCAAGTGAGGATCTATGTCTTAAAACAAATTCTAAAAAAAGATTGCTCATGTTTGCTTTGGATTTGTACCTAATTGGGGTTAGAAATTAAATGCCTAGACCAAGAGTTTATTGCTCTTGGCTCAAATTCTAATTCTTGTTGCCTCTCCTTTTTTACAAAAAACTTTCAAGTATTATTTTTATACTTCATGGATCCAAGAAATAATTTAAACTGGAAGTTGTAGTGCTAGTTTTAGATTATGACTTTCTTATCTCATTGAATCTTTTTTGGAGTATAAAAATTGCAATGATAATGAATGATGTAACTCAGATAACTCTCATTTAGAGCATGATGTCATAGTGCTAGGAATACCGCAACTGAGAGAACTTTTCTTTGAAATGTAAATATTCTCTATGACATAATATCATGGTGTTTAGACTACCACAACTAGAGTAAGGTTCTATAGAGCACAATGTTGTGGTAAAAATATTGTCATGACTTAATTTATTTGGGATTTTGTCTTTGTATTGATCAAATTGTGGTGCTAGAAGGAGTCACAATCTCTTGTACTAATGGGGTACTTTGTTATCATGAGGTGAAAATAAGATCATGAACTTATATGATATTTTAGAAATAGTGTGGTGATGATTCCAATAAAATATCATGATGACAAAGACATAAAAAAATTATGTCAACTAGGTGATAGAATCGTGAGATACAAAGATTGTATTGTCTAGCTTTAAAGAATTATCATCAAGAAAGAAAACTACAACAACTTAATTAGATTGTGGAAGATGTAATTATGTTGTGACATTGAAAACACCATGATTCATGATCACTTCGCCAACCCTATCAATTTCACCTAAAATAACTCCGATTTTATTAACAATCAAATTCTTTCAAAATAAAAATTTAATAAAATTTATTTAAATAATGCTTAGATAATATAAATACATGTCAAAATAGAAATAGTAAATACATGTCAAATGACCCCCAAAAAGATGATAGATGGAGTATTAAACATTAACATTACACAAGATAAAGAAAATATAAGGATTCCATTTATCCCCCCTTTTGAATGCACAACACACCTCTAATAACAGTCCGATGCACGTGACCTTACAAAGTCGAATGGCTTTGGTAGCTTTTTGGGAAAAGTCACACAAGTACACATCGATTTTCTAAAAATTAACACTTACACACATGTGTATGTTTTATCATCACATATGTGATGAAATTACATACAGTCAATTATTCATAGAATTAATTATCAATAAAATAATTTTAAAATATCTCTTATTTTATAATATTTAAAATTGATAATAATAATATCATTTCTTTAGGGCGCATCACTACTAATGTCTACCTAGCTAGTCCTAAGTATTTCATAGTATAGATTTTTTCCAACTCTCCTTTGAGCTTATTAATTTTTGCAATATTATGACTAATAATTTGCATATCATCAATGTATTGCAAAAGTTTAAGATGATCATCACTTGACTAATGACTAGCAAATGAACAATGGTCACAAGTAATGTATTGAAAGTTATGAGACTATAAACAAATAAAATTCATTGTACCACCACCTAGGGCTTGCTTATGTTCATACAATATTTTTTGAGTTTGTAGATCAAATCTTCATTTCCTTCCACTTGAAATTCCTCATGTTGCTCCGTGTAAATTGTCATAAAATTCATCATTGAGAAAACGTATCTTTACACCTAGTTGATCAATTCTAAATTCAATCTAGTAGCCAAAATAGAATGACTTAAATAGAAGATATCTTCATAACAAGAAAAAATATCTCAACAAAATGAACTCATTTATTCGAACTAAAGACCATTATGAGTAACAAATGCTTATATTTTAATCGAGAATCATCATCACTAAATTTTAATTTGAATATTTATTTATTTTTTTGAGCTCACTTCTCTTTTTTAGAGGTACCATATCATAAGTTGGGTTGATATATAGAGATTCAATATATTCATGCATAACCTAAACTCATTCTTTTTTATGCTAAAAAAAGATGACTTCCAAAAATGACTCAAGATCATCGACATTCATGAGTAATTCAAAATCATGAAATCAGGAGGATAAATGATGAAACCTAGAAGTTCTTCTTAGTTCAAGATGTGATGTAACAACACGATCAATTAGGTCTTGCAACATTACTAGTAGGATAACATTCTTCCCCTTTTTGACTGAAAAATTATGGGGTCGGCTATCATCACATAGCTACTCAATTCTTCCCATTGATTTCTCTAATCTTTGAAAGGAAGTGACACTTGATTTGTGCAAACAAAAATATGTCTAGCTTTACATTATTTGTTACTCTAAACAAGTTTCATTGATAAGTTGATCATTTAGAATAGTCATGTTTTTTCCAAATGCACTTCCTTGTTATCTAATAATTGAACTTCTCATATCATAGCCAAAGAGATTCGAGAATGTGTAATGTCATTTAATTCTAATCTCTTACATTTCTTGATGTACATTAAGGCTTTGCATCTAAATACTTTTAGATGATCATAGGAGATGTCTTTCCTGATCTAAATTCTACTAGAGCATTATCCCTATGGCATATAATATATTTAAATTAAATCAATAATATAATGCATAACTTCTCCCAAAGATTATTGAGAAGATGTGAATGAGAAAGTATGTACCAGGTACTCACATAAATAGTATGGTTCATCTTCTTAGTGATGCTATTCAACTAAGGCATATTGGATGACATTCTTTCAAGTTTAATTCCATGAGTAATGAAGTAGCTTTCAAACTCACCCCTAAACTCTTACTCAATATCAAATTATATAGTTATCATCTTCCTACCCATCACTCTCTCAATCATGGTGTGATTATGTGAATATTCTTAAAGGCATAAAATACATGATATTTAGTCTTCTAGGTAGTAATCCATAGATTCCTAAACTTATCATCAATAAATGTCATTAAGTAAAGCCCTCCACCAAGAGTTTTGTTTTGCATAGATTAGATATTAGAATAGATAAAATTGAGAATATTTAATTTCCTCAAAGGGGAGTGTGAAAAGATATTCTATGGTTTTTTTTCATCCATATAGTCCATAATCTCATTATGAGTGGATCTTAGATAAATTGGAAAGGTTTTACTTCTAGCAAGTAGCTAAAGTATCTTCCCACTTACATGGTCAATTATAAGTGACATAAAGTATACTCTCATTCTTTCCATTCATTATGAATAATAAGCCATTGGTTAATTTCCACTATTTACTAGTGAAACAAATCACATATTTCATATTTTCTAACATGCTTATGGACATTAGGCTTAGGAAAATATCAAGTACATAACATATATCATCAACACTAGCTAATGTGAGGTTTTCATTTGTTGACATATCTTTTTTTTGACAATAGTTTGAGAACTCTCATCATTATACATCTTTGTTATGTCATATTTCTTTGGTATGCTAAATACTAGTTATTTTAGTAATTATTCTTTATGTGTTTGTATAAAAAAATACTTTTTAACAAAATTATTTCATAAAATTATAGTTTTGATGGATTGTGATAAAGAATATTAAAATTGGATAGATTTTGTGTGAAATATAATACTTGGTGGAACTTTTGAGTAGAATGAGAGTAAAAAGTCATGTAAAGTTATAGTATTTTCCATATTATGACTTAGTTACATGTTTAAGAGTAAATAGAATATCTTTGGCATCCATTCTTAGACAAAACTATATTCATGATAATCCTCATATACTATGATTTGATCATCTCATTAACATAATTATTTTACTATGAAATATATTCATTTTGGTTGTGAAATATTTTTAGAGTCGCGACCATAGTAGCTTATGGCTATTTTTAGAGTGAAACTTTTTTCTCTAGAGAAAAGTCCACATTTGTAGTCATTTCTAGTGTTATGACATTGGGTTATAGAAAAGAAATGCATGTGCAATAGTGATTTTCAATATCATGACTTCGTGTTATAGAAAAAAAATGCATGAACCACGACCTTTGTCGAGTGTTATTACTTCATGTTACTAAAAAGAAATACATAAGTTATTATTATTCCCAGGACCATGACTTCGTGTTACAAAGGTCAAAGACCAAAGTCATGATCATTCCTAGGACTATGACTTTGAGTTATAGAGGAAAAATATATGAGTCATGACCATATCTAGAATAGTGGAAATCTAATAAACAAAAAAGACCAAAACTATGACCATCATCAATACCATGACTTTATGTTATAGAGAGGCAAGGATAAAACTCTAATAGTTTCTCAACACCATAACTTTCCACTTGAAAATGAATATGAACACATGAGCATAAAAGCGAGACAAATACCTAATACGAGATATAAAAAGAAAATTAGAAAATCAAAAAGACCACCATATAGAGTTCACGAACTTGAGAAAAATAAGAGGGAACCATGAGTAAGGAGGGATGCAAGGAAGAAGCTTAAGCCTAAAGGGGGGCATAAATTCTGACCACCACTTAGGGATAGATCTGAGGCACACTAAAGAAGAATAATGAGTTTAATATTTTGAAACTTAGATTCTATTGAGGGCTATTATTAGGAACTCAAAATTTTTTGAGATATATTTGAATTATCTTGTCTGGATTTCTTTTTAATATCAGGCTAAATTAAGATCTGAGTTTGATGTATTTTGACTTTTGTTAGTGTGGTATAAATATAATTTTAAAATTTTATATTTAGTTTGTGTTATGGTTTAGTTATTAATGGATATAGTTCCTATTTATAATTAAAATCAATGTTTTACTATTAATATGTTTGTGCATGCCATCATTGTAGATAATGATAGGTAATCTACGGGGCACATTCACATATAATTATAGGAAGAAAATAGAAGCTTTTTGAATTATGATGTCCAAGATAAACCTATACATCAAAACTCAAAGTTGAGGTAAATTTAATCATTATTAGTATTATACTTATGAAGTCGAAAACACAAATATTTTTATAAGTTAATTCATTGTGCATATCTTAGATGAACTAACACTCAATGAATATAAGGGGTTTATAAAATATTTTTATGAGAAATTCATCTTTAGTGTAAGAGTCACATATCATCATAGTGGATAATGATATTTAAGGCATGAGACCTACATGAGAGGAAGTGACTCATAAGGTAGTGTTAGCCTTACAAGCTACTTTTTGCCGAATTACAACTACTTGTTAGATTTGAAAAAATTCATTTTATTTATTACGAGTATAACACTTGAAAAGCTAAAAGTATTATTTTTTTTAATACTATATCAATTCACATTTTTATGACATAGGAGATCATAAAATAAAAATACATATACAAAGTAGCCATTAAGAGTAATTGATGAGTTTCTTAAAAAGAAGACTTGTGAATGACCCTCGAGCAGGGATGATTTGATATTTTTAGTAATAAAGTACTAAGGGGACAATTAAGATTAGGATATAGGAAGGGCCTAATAAATGATAACTACCATATAAGGCATTAGGGCACTAAGATATTCTTATAATAATCTAATATTTGTTCTATAATAAGGCACATTAGTAATCTTGCAATTTAGATATGTTATTATACACAATAAAATTGCCCAATCCTAGAATCTAAGAGTCATACCAAAAACTTATTTTTATCATTTAGACATTAGTAGAAGTTGACTAACTATTGATTGATCGAACTACCGACACTATCCTTGTGGGATTGATATCTAGCCTAATATCCACTTTACTATTTATTTAATCCATATACGTGTGGAACTATGTTGGACAAAGCACTATTTCCCAATTAGTTTTTTGAGATTTTATCTAATCTTAAAATTGGTCATTATAACAAAGTTGCAATAAATATTTGGTGTTGTTTTTGGAATTGCTTAGTTTAGTTAGTCAACTTTAGTTGACGTAAATTTTCTTGAAAGAGTATAGTTTTATTTTTAACAGTTTAGATAATAATATCTTGTTTAATATGGTTTGGTTTGCATAGTTTGTCTTATATTTCTTTTATGAATCTTTTGGTGTAATCATTTATTTTTTTAGCCACAACTTCATTTGAGAAACACTTTGGACTGAGCTGATATGTTTAGACCTAAAAGTGAGTAAAAAAAAAGGAAAACTTCAGCATTATAAGATGACCATACAAATCCCAATTTATCAAAATGATAAAACCTATATTCTACCAAGAAGTGATTTTTATCTCATACCTAATAGTGGCCCGATTCAGTTTCAATATCAGAAGGTTGTGAACTATGGAGATCTGAAATATGATAACTATGAAAAGATGCCTCCCCAAAATGGTGTCCACTAGAAATCCTCTTTAGTATATGACAATGTCCTTAGTATATTACTCATGAGACAAAATGAAACACTGATATAAAAGACTATGATAGTACAAGTATTTAGGATGCCATTAGAAAATTGAGAATGATGATGAGTGAGAAGAATATATATAGTGCAAGAGTTCATGTGGTGAGGAATCCAGAAAAATCTATCCAAATCTCATTCTGAAGTAATGAAAAATTAGATGATGAAAAGACAGAAATAATAGATCAAGAGTTTGAACCAAATGATACTATGATTTTGCTCATTGCTGTAAAAAGCACCATGACTTTAGAGTTCCATAGAAGAAATTATAATATCATGGTACCTAGATAAGTCATGGCACCGGAGAAAAAAATTACTACACTTGAGAAGAAAGTCATGTCTAGTTTTGAAGCCATGACCTTCATGAGGGACACGATGCTTGACAATTCCATAACTTTTGCGAAAGTCATGGCTATAGAAAAAGAGTGCCCATAAGCATGGACGACTTCATAAGGATTAATTCTAACGGCATTGCCAAATCAAATTTTTTCTTCTTTTTGGAGGAAGAAAACATAAAACTAATCATTATTTATGTAGTATTAATAGATGATATGGGGACCACCAAGGTGAAACTCATAAAAAATATGCTAGTACTATTACTTGGTCACTCGAAGATATCAAAGGATTTACTTTGTCAATATGCATGTACAATATCCATATGGAGGAGGGAAGTTAATGATTGAGCACCAATGAAGGTGAAATTGAATCATGAAAGATTTGGTAAAAAAGAGATTGTAAAATTACTAAAGATGAATAATATTTACGCTATATCTAATAATTTATAAGTATGTCTGATTCATCATGTACCATAGAAAGGAGGGTTGATGGTAGTTAAAACCATGACCAATGAGAAGATTTCCATATATACAACCACCAGATGAAAATTATGTGTTGATTATTAGAAAAAGAACAAGTAGATGCAAAATGATCAATATCCACTTTTATTAATGGTTTAATTATTAGATATAATCTCATCTCATTCATTCTATGATTTTATAGATGGATATTTAAGATACAATCAGAACATGATTGACCTAATAGATCACGGAAATAGAATGTTCACTTGAGGTAAATGAATTCTATTTTTACAAACATTAATGTGAAAATTATGGAGATATTTATAGAGAATTTTTCTATATAAGAAGAATTTTTTGAAGGATATTTGTATAACTTGGAGGTCATATTGAAATGATATCAAAAAATTTCATCCTCACTTAAGAGAAACTTCACTTCGAGGTTAACAAAGAGAATATACTAGAACATGTAGTCTCGGTTAAAGGATTGAAGGTGAATGATGTAAATATGTTAGTGATAATAACCTTATCATACCCTATGATAGTCAAGAGGCGTGGAATTACTTTGGGCATGTGAGATTTTACTGGCAATTTCTCAACAACTTTTTAAAGAGGGAAAAACTTTTATGTAAACTATTGGAAAAAGATTAATGTTTTATTTTGATAAAAAATACATCAATGTCTAAGAAGAGTTAAAAAAATTAATTGAAAGCTAAATCTTAATAGAGTCATAATGAGAAGAATTTTTTTTATCATGTATGATATAAGTACATATGTCTTGGGAGCCATATTTCGATAGAAATGAGACAAGATCATAACAATGTCACAATAATAGTTACTAGTATATATGTAATAAAATAGTTAATATGAGGTGGAATAAAAAATGATGTACCTAAATCAATCGACCAATCATCCTCATGAATAACTAGATTAGTAGAATTTTCATCACTAACAATTATGGTTATCACCTTCCATGTTGAGATTTGCCTCTATGTCGTGTCTCTCTCCTCTTGAGGGATCATGTTAGATATGCTTCTATACATAATACTTTTTCTTTAAGTGTCCTAATTTTTTATAGGCATAATACTTGGTCATGGCCGATGCTACAAGTGTACAACATGGTTCAGCCATGACTGGCATGGCACGACATGATTCATAATCATGCCTAAATGTGCCTTGGATCAGCCCGCAACATGGCTCAGGCCTATCGGGTCAAACATTTTAGCATGAGAGGTGTGATACAGCATGACCCGGCATCATTGCATGTGCAGGCCAATTCTAGCTTGGCTAGCCAAATCGATAAGTTTAGTCTTAACGTAGGCTAGCCTAAAACAAAATAGGCTCAAATCCAAGCTAGCCTAGACTAAACCTAGGCTAGCATGGAATGAGATGGATTTGCATGTCCATCCTTGACCTAGCTTGGCATGACTCAGCATGACCCACCCAAAAGCCATGCCAATAAGCTGTGCTAGGCTATCCATTTTTAGAATCATGTTAGCACGACACATCCCATTATAAATATAATGTCATGATAGCATGACTTGGTGGCCTAGATGGGGCTAAAAAAATTGGGTCATGTCGGTATAGCATGACCCTTCTGACACCTCTAGAATGGATACTACTCCTCTAAGGGGGTGACATGCTCAGGAATACTATAATACCATCTTGACCATATGAATGTGATCTAAATTGTAGCATGAGAATAACTCATATTCCAAGTATGTCATCATGAATGTTACATGATTCACCAACTTTGGTAAATATTTATATGTGCCGATATTAATTATCATCCATGAGTCTCAAATTCACTAGTTGTCTAATAATTAATATTTGGTTTCTAAATGTACTAATTTTTTGCTAACTTTAATTTTTGATATAACATACATGCCTTTATTTCTTTGGTAACATGGTGATATCTATTCATATCTATCAATTTTTGGATTGTGGAGAAAGCTCAAAAGTGTAATTTAACTAATTTATAAATGTTCATATTTTTACGTCTCAATCTCTAATCACTATTGAGAAAATTTGACATTTTATTTTTTCAAATAGAATAATTAGTTGGAATTTAGCTTGATTATCAAGGAATATTATTGCATGATAATGGTAATAAAAATTAAATTCAACAAAAAAAACATGAGAAAATATTCTTACTTTCCTTTGATATTACTTTATTAGTATCAAAATATTCTAATGGCAATTTGATGATATCTTAAGCCTATTATACCACTTTTTTGACATAATTTCAATTAGGCGCAATTGAATTGATATTTGCGTAAGTCCAATTGATTTTATGTTTTAAAAATTTGCACTTTTCAACATAAATTTTAAATTTGTCAAAATTTTATTTTTCATAAATGATGTTTTTGATTTTTTAATTATAAAAAATATAAGAATTATTTTAGGCAATTCAAACAATGAGTTTTTGGATATAATTTAATAGAAATTTTATGGTGTAAACTCAAACAAAAAAAAATCAAAAATAAAATCCAACAAATATAACTAAAATAGAAACATGAAACATGTTACAACTATGAAATTCTGATAAACATCTACAAAAAACTTATTTATGCTACATTATATGGTACATTAATGCACACACACCAATTATAATGCGATGATCCAAAAATAGTGAATTAGGATATAAAAATTCTAGAAAAAATGAGTTCTTGAACATATGTGTTCACCTTGATTATATGTGTTTATTAGGATATCAATTACAATGATATTATGAGAATAATATTGTTCATGGAAAAATCAATGTTTTATAACAACTAGAAACATCACAAACAACATAGTAACACACTAATTTGGATAGAATAAAAAAATGGGTATTTTGTCCAAGATAAAATCTATCGAAAAATAAAAAATATTTTTTGATATAATTATCATATTTGTGTGTTTGGTATTTAGTAGGCCCATGCCAAAAGTTGGGATGAGAAAAACATCTTGTCCCATTTCTATTAAATCCACAATGGGGAAGAGAATAACATTAACACACACATGGTGCAAGACAAATGTAAGAAAGGGGGATGTCACATGCACATTTTAGAAGAAGTAAATGAATTATCCTTCTCTTGTTTTAATGCACACTATTTGGGAAACGAAACCAAACTAAATAATAAAATAAAACCTATTTACATGTAAGCCACATTCTTTGAACCTTAATGTTCCTATATTTTTGTGTTGAGGCGATTCCCATTATCCTTATCACCAACAAACACATGAAATTTATATTTATTTATTAGATGGACTACAACATTTTTTGGTTTCACAAATAATTTATGAAATCATTTTTTTTTTGCTAAAGAATACTATTTTTTTACCTTCTAAAAAACAACTTGGATTATGTTGGAAATCTCAAAACATTTATGATACTATTGTAAAATGTCATTAACCTTAAGTTTTACTATTAAAACTTTCAACATAATTATATGTCGTCATGTGATAAATAGAACCAAAAAAAATTATGTCAAGGGTCATCATGGGACATAACTAATCTTAAGTTTTTAATGAGATCCTTCTTGGTAATATCATCAAACTTGCATTGAAATCCAAACATCCCAAAAATATGTGATGCCAACCAAAAATCTTCATTGAAGTGATTAACATGTTATAATTACAGTACTATTATCCACACTAGCTCCAACCTCCAATATATGTTTTAAAAGACTCAAGAATTAAAACATGTAGTTTTCATATGTTTTTCAAATGAAAATACTAATTCTTCAACATTTGTAATCCTTTTTTAGAGCATACATGAAACATATCAATTATTATTAATTATATCATCAATAAATGCAAAATAAAATGAATACATATAACTATCTACATCCAATACAATATTATATAATATATGACTTATGACTCACAAACTTTGTCATCTAACAATTACGAATTGGATTAAGGTTTTTGAAATAATCTTCAAGTGTTCTCTCACATACGAAATTGTTTGCTTTACACATCCAAATTATTTATGAAGTGAAATGAATATCAGTGTCGATGCAAAAAAAAATATATCATGTCATTTGATGTAATACATGGTCATGATTACTTATATATTTCTTTTCTTTATATGGTCACAAACCCATAAACCATGGGGTTTGATATCCCATCCAATTGACCATATTATATGTTGTGCTTTAGTTTTCAAGTTTTCTTTATTCTCAAATATTTCTCACAACATCATTTTTTCAAAGATAACACTAGATGATATACTCTCAATTGATTTGAAAGTCATAAAATTTCTTTAAATAAGAAAACAAAAGAACTCATTTGTTACTATCACCTACAATTTTGTGTGCACACATATCTACTTTGTGAAATCTTACTATTAACACTAGATGTAAACCATTAACTAAAATATTGTTAAGATTATCATATTAAATTATTTGTATCTTCTAAAAAATTAAAATCAAATTGACTTTACATTTTCTCTTTCCCCAAAACAAGTATTTATTGTTTTGGCACTATTAACACATAACATTAGCTTATGTGTGTTGCTATTCCTTGTTCAAATGCGATCAATTATTATTAGTGTTCAAGTTTGTATTGTAATGAACACCGATTGAAACCAAATGAATCAAATGACCGCAATGTTGCCCTCTATATTTTAGGAACTTGATCATAATAATCAATTTTCACAAAGAACAAACAAAAGTTTACTTTGTTATGATAATGATTCACAAAGAAATTAGATGATGAATGAAAATATAAACATCATCAAAAAAAAAAAAATGTTACCATTTATTATCAATTATAAAAGGAGGAATGAGCACTCCATCACATTGATACATGAGTTTCAATACCAATTAAAAAAACTTATTTCAACTTCAATCATTTTACATAATCAATTCAAAAATTGCAAATATGTAATCACAAAATAAATTCATTATTTTCCATTTCATTTGCAACCAAAAGGACAAATGCACAACTCTTTAAAATTTTTTTCTCTTTGTAATAGAAGGCTAAAATGTTAACATGTGATGAATTGCAAATTCATAAGAAGTTGCAAAGACAAATTGGAATTAACATCACTATATGTTAAAATTGTTAGAATTAATAAAAAAATCATCAAAAATTATGGAATATTTGTGAGTTGCATGCATCTTTTATGGAAGAATTCGACTCAAAAAAATTCATTGAGTACCATCAAGTCATTATCATTGATTATCTTTAAAATATATCATAAATACATCAATACTATTAATATCATTAAATATGCGAGTTATCAAATTCCATCAAGAATTAAGAAGTATTATGAAAAACTTTGATACTTAAATCGACAAACATCTTCATGATTATAATTGAATCTTTTTATCATTAAATATGATACAAATATTTTTGAAATTAATTTAAAATATATTAATTATATTGATGTTATGGAGCATGTATGAATCAATTTAACATTAATGAAACTCATTAAAATTATTGAAAAGCACAAAAAACTTTGATGCAAACCACGTGTAACAAAAAAATTTCCAATATAATTAAATATTAGTGAAATGCATTAAGATATATAAATAATATTATTAGAAAATGTGCTTGAACCAAACTTACCCTCAAAAGATAGCTCAAAGAGAGAATAAACCCAAGTCATGTATAAACAATATAACAAAATTGTAAATTTTCTGATGTAGATTATATTTTAACATCATCCCTCATGCCCAAACTGAATATCTAATTCATGAAATTTGTAGGATTAGACATTTGGGAGTGACTTATAAAGACTTTGATAGCAATATTATAAAATGAGTTTAAACCAAATATATCCCTACAAACTAAATTAAAGGTAGAGAAAACTCATATCATATATTAATATCATAACAACTCAGAAAATTTATATTGTGCATCATATATTAACAAATATTAAGACTATAAAACATATTCCACAATGATGAGCAACCTTGTATGTCAATTAAACTTGATCAAAAATATATATAGTTCTTAAAAAAGTTAATGTTTATTAAAAATAAATCAATTAGTATTATATAATATAAGTCAATATATGTCTAGAATATCAAAACAAAATTGTATTGAGTTATAATTGTAATATCATAGAATACTATCAAATTTACCAAAATTGTTGATGATTAATATTTTTTTCATCCACCCCAAGATTTCAAGGAATTAATTTGGAATCATATTTGTGAAGCAAAAGGTACCACCAATTTTAATGTTAGTTCTTGTTTGAACAAAAATAGCAATAAGTTGGAGACTTCCTAGATAATAATTAAAAAAAATTGAATTTTTAATATTTTAAAAGATACACTAAACTCTTAATTAATTAATTTTTGGAGCACTAAAATTTAGTAATCCAAAAATACCCTTTAAGTCTCCCTTGCAACTCGACCCTCACCCCTTTCTCAGTTCTTGGAGCTTGACCAGGAGCTCCATGGAGCTTGACAAGTTCCCATCGAGTCCCAAGAACTCACCAAGCTCCATGGAGCTCGACAAGAAGTTGCTTGGAGCTTGTGGTCGAGCTCATGTTCGAGCTCTAGTAGCTCGTCGAGCTCCATGAACTCATCGAGCTTGACCACGAGTTCTACAAAGCTCCTCCTTGAGCTCCATGAGCTCAGCTAGTTCATGGAGCCCGACGAGAGTTTGTCAAGCTCCATGCTGCTACTGGAGCTCCTGGTTGAGCTCCAAGAGTTGAGTGATGAGGGAGGGGCAAGGGTTGAATTATAAGGGAGAGCGAGGAGTGGAGAGGTGAAACTTAAAATATATTTTTTGACTAGTTCAACAAAAATTAATTAGTTAAAATTTTAATGTACTTTTTTTTAATATTAAAAATTTAGTATTTTTTAATTATCTTATAGAAAGTGTACCAAAATATAATTAGACATAAAATAAAAATTGATTTAATAATTCTGATATATGAACCGTCTAGAGGTGTCAAATGGACCAGTCTGGCCTGGCCTGGCACGAAGCACGACATGATTCGGTCGTGTTTGGACCAGTACAGCATGGAAATGACTCGTGCCCGTGCCCGTGTCGGGCATGCCATCGGCACCGTTCGTGTCATACTGGGCTGAGAGATTTTGGCCTGCGTGCCAAGCCAGGCACGGCAAGAATGCATGACACGTGGGCATGACACGCAGATCCATGCACCGAGCATGGTCATGACTAGCCGTGCCGATGGACGAGGCAAGCCGAGCCGAACCGGGCTGAATCCGGTGGATTTTGGGCGAGGCCCGCAAGTCCCGGCCCGGACCGTTTGACATAGAACAGCCGTGTTATTTGCTAGACATGGCGTCTTTTTTCGAAAGGAAAACATCGGCATGCTCCGAGTTCCATTTTTCTTACTGAAACCGCTACCGGCAGAATCATTCATCACCATTAAATGGAAAACAACATCGGCACAGAAAGTGGTATCAAGAGCCAGAGATCCGTATTTTGAGAAACTGATGGCAAGGCACAAAAACCTTCCTAAAATCATCACCATCCAAGACTTAATTCTAGAATCGACCCCATCATCAATTTCCATGAATTTCCTGTCCACGCTTTCCCGAAAACTCCACCTGAATTGCGGAGCGGTTTCTTTCGTCCGTCGATACCCGCACATTTTTGAAATTTTTTATAACTCTGAAAAGTCAAAACTCTACTGCAAACTAACCGATGCCTCGCTCAAAATTTCTCAACTCGAAACGGCAACTATTAATGCGTGTCTGAATGTTTCCTTTGATCGCTTGATTAGACTTTTATCAATGTCGGTCACAAAATCGTTGCCCCTTCGAGCCATTTTCAAAGTCTGGAGGGAACTTGGTCTCCCAGACGATTTCGAGGTGTCGATAATTGATCGCTACCCGGAAATTTTTATGGTTTGCGATGGGAATGAGAAGAACACGCATGTCTTGAAACTGTTAGATAAAATGCAGAGGATCAACTTCAGTTCTGCTATTGAGGAATGGAGAATCGTGGAGACTGAGCGAGATACAGAAGTTGCGTTGAATTTGTGTGATGCAATGCCGAAGAGGGGTCCATATTTCGCAGATAGAAGAAGTGAAATACAATTTGCATTCAAGCACACTTATCCTCCAGGAATGAGATTAACCAAGAACTTAAAGGCCAAGGTGAAGCAATGGCAGCTGCTTCCATACAAAGGTCCGTATGAGGAAGCAGGTGATACGAATAATTCTAAGAGAGTTGTTTGGGCATTAGAGAAACGTGCGGTTGGGATTGTGCATGAGTTCTTGAGCTTGACTGTGGAGAAGATGGTTGAGGTGGAGAAGATAAGCCATTTCAAGCATTGGTTTGGCATTCATCTTAACGTAAGGGACTTGTTTCTGGATCATCCTGGTATATTTTATTTGTCTACTAAAGGGAAGAAGCATACCGTTTTTCTAAGGGAAGCTTATCAGAGGGGTGGATTGATTGTTCCCAATCCAGTGTACAATGCAAGGAGAAAGCTAATTGATCTTGTTTTTATAGGATCTAAAAACAAGCTTATCAGAAGAGTGGCTCCTGTCTGCGGGTCCCAACTTCCGCCGTAAAAAAAAAAAATCTGAAAGTCTCCCAACATTTTTTTTTATGGTTCTCTACGAAGCCTACTAATATTTATATTTTATTACACTAAATTATATAATGTAGTTCTCTCATCCATATTATTTTTCAAAAAAAAAAAAAAAGCATGAGCTGGATCTAAAAAAAAAACAGTATAGTTGGATTAATAAAAAAGGGTGAACTATGTTTTGGGGTGCTCTACCATAAATATTTAATAATTCTAAACTGATATTTTAAAGTTTCAAAAAAAGCCATCAAAAATATAAAAAAATTAAGGTTTGGGGTACTCTATTAAATATTTCTATTACATTTATATAATGTAGTTCTATCATCCTCCCCCTTCTCTTGGAGCTCGAAGACGAGTTGTTGGAGCTCATCGTTGAGCTCCAGGAGCTCTTTGTCGAGCTCGATGGAGCTCGTCATCAAGCCCCAAGAGCTCTTCGTCGAGCTCGACGACAAGTTCCTAGAGCTTGAAGAAGAGCCCTTCGAGCTCGTTGGAGCTCTTCGTCGAGCTCCAGGAGCTCATCGTCGAGCATGATGGAGCTCTTCGTCGAGCTCCAGGAGCTCATCGTCGAGCTCCAGGAGCTCATCGTCGAGCACGATGGAGCTCAAAGACGAGCCTTTTGAGCACCATCGAGCTAATCTTCGAGCTCGATGGAGCTCGACGAAGAGCTCTTGGAACTCGTCGACGAGCTTAAGGAGCTCGACGGGGAAGACTTCGAGCTCCAAGAGATGGGAGTGGACCGAGGGCGAGGACCGTGGGAGAGGGCAGAGGCGTGGCAAGGGTCGATGGGAGAGGACTGATGTTAGAGGGCGAGGCGAGGGCTGTAAGAATAGTGGAAAGATTTTATTTAAAATTAATTAGTGTGACTAAATATTAGTTTATTGATTTAATGAATGACATCTTAGTATAAACATAATAGAGTACCCCAAGTTTCAATTTTTTTTTTTTAATTTTGATGACTTTTTTTTCAAATTTTACAATATTTGTTGTAAATTCTTAAATATTTTTGGGGAAGCACCCCCAAAACATAAATCCCCCATAAAAAAATGTGCTGGTTGAATACAAAAAAAAAACTTCTTTACATGAGTTTTGTACGGAACTAATTCATTTAAAAAAATTTAAAATTTAAGTCTGGTTTTAGAAATAATACCAAATTAGTACGTCGAGAAATAATATGACAAAGTCGTCATTGTGAATGGTGACCATTATCACACTGTTAATTTTTTAAAATCATAGGTCGGCGTTGGGAATGCCGTCTATTGAAATTATTGTAGGGATCCCATTATGCCCCTCACATCATGCCCCTCGCCTCTCGCCCCTTGCCCCTTGCCACTCGTCCCACGCCCCTACCCCTCGCCCCTTGCTCCTCGCCCCTGCCCTCTTGCCCCTCGCTTCTGCCCTCTCACCCCTTGCTCCTTCGTGGAGCTTCATGGAGCTCCATCGAGATCCACGTCGAGCTCTAGTGAGCTCCACAAAGGAGAGAGGGGCGAGGGACGTGGGGTAAGGGCGTAATGGGATCTCTATAATATTTTCAATAGTCAGCATTCGCAACGATGACCTATGAATTTAAAAAATTAATAGCTTGGCAATCCCCACCGTTCACAATGATTGTCACGTTGTTTCTAGATGCACTAGTTTGGGCATATTTTTGAAACTCGACTTAAATTTTAGATTTTTTATATTAAATGAATTAGTTCCGTACAAAACTCATTTTACATTCGATGTTTTAATCTTATTAAAAACTAAGATACCACCCATAAACCGGAGTTTAGTACGGAACAAATTTAATTAAAATAAAAAATCTAAAATTTAAGTCGGGTTTCAAAAATATGTCCATGCTAGTGCGTCTGGAAACAACGTGATAAATCCGTCGTTATGAATGGCGACCATTGTCACGCTGTTAATTTTTTAAAATCATAGGCTGACATTGTGAATGCCTTCTATTGAAAACATTTTAATGATCCCATCATGCCCCTCGCTCCTCACCTCTCGCCCCTTGCCCCTCACTAATCGCCCCTAGCCACTCTCTCCTTCGTGGAGCTCACTCAAGCTCCGTCGAGCTCGAGGAGCTCCGTCAAACTCCATGATGGAGCGCTACAGCGAGCTCTTTTAGGGGGCTCAACGGAGCTCCTCAAGCTCCAAGTCGAGCTCCAGTGAGCTTGAAGTGGAGCTCGAGGAGCACCAGTGAGCTCGACGTGGAGCTCACTGGAACTCCACTTCGAGCTCACTGGAGCTCGACGTGGAGCTCTGGATTGTAGCTCAAGGGAGCTTGAGGAGCTCCGTCAAGCTCCACTTCGAGCTCACTAGAGCTCCATCGTAGAGCTCCTCGAGCTCGACGGAGCTCCAGTTAGCTCCATGAAAGAGTTAGGGGCGAGGGTCAAGGGGCGATTAGCGAGGGGTGTGATGAGATCCTTACAATATTTTCAATAGCTGGTATTCACAATGCCGGCCTATGATTTTAAAAAATTAACAGTGGCAATGTTCGCCGTTCACAACGATGCCTTTGCCATGTTGTTTCCAGAGGTACTAGTTTGGGCATATTTTTGAAAACCGACTTAAATTTTAGATTTTTTATTTTAAATGAATTAGTTCCGTACAAAACTCTAAAAACCAAGAATAATTATAGAATAAATTTTTGGTCTAAATTTTACCTATAAAGTATACAGTGGAAAAATAATTGAGTTATCAAATTTTTTTATTAAGCTACATAAACAAATATATTTCAAATTGTATGAAATATATATATTTATGCTTTTTTGCTTATGCTGTAAAGTATAAAAATAATATAAAAAATAGCACATAATTATAATGCATATTCTACCCTCAAAATTAGCAGAATATTTATATATATGCAAAGTTTCAATTTCCAAATTATTACAGATAAAATATAAAAATATTTGATGAATTATGTTTTTAATTTTAGATCCAATATTTTAGAAAAAATTTGAGTACAACTTTTATAGCATGAACATAATACGAGCACACCATGAACACAATATGAGCACAATACAATTACAATTTATTTAAAACATCACATGAATTTCGCAGGGACTAGGCATGAATTTTGCACGAAACCAACACCCTCATAAATATAATATGAGAGTAAATTATATTTTTTAAATATTACAGAAACCTAGAATAATTTCTATAATATTTATTAAAATACTCTAGAATAGTAATATAAAAGCTCAGAGTATTGTGTAAAATAAAAATGAGAATAATATTCAATTTTCTTAACACAAGTATGGACAAAATGGGAATCCAAGTCTTCTCATTTTATTTGCACACACACATCCCTCTAAAAATGCACACACTATTCATTATTCACCCACACAAACATATATTATTCACTGTTCATGAACAACACTCACACAACTCAACACTAAAGAAAAATACACATCCATTCTTCATGAAATACTCATACATCTTTTTCTCAAAAAACTCACTTCATATATTTATGGAAACATAAGAATCATTCCATATTTCACAAAGTTTACGTAGACATGAAACATGAGATAAAATCTCTTTTGCGAAAACTTCAAACGAGATTATTCCATTTTTTTTGTAAAATACTCACCATGCACCTTTTTGCATGGTGCATGTATTCCCATTTCTCTCTTTTTTTTATTTAAGCATAAGTTTTGTTCATCCAATTTTTTCTAAGCACACACGTCTTTTATAAACTCAAAAATCAACTATTGTTTTTTTTTTTGGATTTAAATCGATGTCTTTCATATGAGTGCACTCATTCTCATTTAAAATTTAAAGCAAAGCAAAAATAACACAAAAATAAACAAATCAAAATACATAATATTCTGGTCTTCCCAAAACTGGGTAGTCCTACAATCTCTTCCTATATCCTATTTGGGTAGTCCAAGATAGGTTCTCAGTTTGGGTTTAGTGCATACAACTAGTACAAAAAAGTTTAAACTACAAATTATTTTTTGTTCTTCATACGAGAAAAGTTTTTCAGAAATTACAAGACCCAGAGAACTCAACTTTTCTTTTTGACCCATCAACTTCCACTTGATCCAATTTATCCCGAAGAGTAGAAGTAAAAATATTATCATTTACTTTCAACTCATAAACTCTCTCTTGATCGGTGTGATCCTTGGAAGTGGCTAAAATAAAAGTCACTTTATTTACATTCAACTCATAAGCTCCTCATTGCTCAATGTGATCCCTAGAGGTAGTTAAAGTAAAAGTCATATAATTAGGAATTTCTTCAATATTCTTGTTTGTCTCGGAACAAACACCTGAGGAATTTAGATTGATTATTCTTGATCTTTTCGAAGAAAGTTTTATAGCAATACGACTATGTCAACCAATGCATTAGGTGGTTGTTGAATAGCGACTATGGACTTCTTTCTTGTGGAAAGTGTATTATCCATACTAATATATGTAGATCAATACAGCTCGGAGTCAATGCAAGTATTTTTCCATCAAGTATTTATCTGATTCGAGTTAGCCCAAGTTGAGGTAATATAGAAGAATTTACCTATACCCTTCGCTAGAATCAAAAATTCTTTATATAAGTTATATTGATTCTTTCGGAACTTACCAACATGATTCATGCTATCTAACATTCCTATGAATAGCAGGTTCATTTGAACCTCTAGAAGATATCGAACATCCTTAAGGATTAGTTGGTATTCCATATTCATCTCCAGATAAACATCACTAATATCTAATATTTTAGAGGTTCTTCCATCGTCCATCTTATTTTTTCCATAGTATCCGAATGAAAATTTCCACATCTCATCAGTTTTTATAATAGCCGAGATGTGATGGAAATTTAATTTTCCAACTCATTATCTAATTTTGGCAAAGACCTTATCGTGTAACTTTTTTTATTTGGCCTCATCCATACTTTCTACCTTCAAATCACTAAGTGTCAATTCAAGCAGATCTCTTATCATTAGAAGATTTATCATTTTTATTTTCTATGTTGAATAGCCGGAAAGTTCCAATATAATCATGCCAAACAAATTATTTTTTTCAATCATATTGAAAAAATAATCTGACTTAAAAAAAATTACCAAAAACCATTAAAAGAAATCTATCCTCCTATACCACTATTGGGGACTAACCGAGATACTGCCCAAAAACTAAGAATAGTTATAGAACAAATTATCAGTCCAACTTTTAAGTTGATTTGATGTTTTTAATCTTCTTAATATTATTTGAATTTGTTAGAAAAGGTTACCCAAAAAGCGCACAGCTATAAAGATAATTTTTTGAGTTATCAAAATTTTCTATCAAGCTGCATAAATAATTATATTTTAAAATGTCTAAAATATATATTTTTATGCTTCTCTAATTATATTGGAAACTGTAAAAATAAATACCACCAATAACACTCAATCACAACAAATATTATGCCTTTAAAATTAGCAAAATACTTATACACACAAAAGATCCAATGTCCAAATTATTACAAATCAGACGAAATAGAGAAAATTTTGAAAACACACGAAGAATTATGTTTTCAATTCAATTTAGTATTTTAGAAGAAATTTGAGCATTATGATTTTAGAATGAGTACAACAAGAACACAATACAAGCATTTCATGAATATATATTTTTCAAAACACCGTATGAACTCCGCACGGACAAGTTACAAACTTCTCACGAATCCAACATCCTCATAAACATAAATAAAAAATAAGATTAAACTATGTTTTTTAAATATTACAGGGACTTAGAACTATAATATTTAACAAATATTCTAGAAGAGTAATGCAAAAGCTAGAGTACTATGTAAAATAAAAGTGGGGGTAATTCCTTTTTTTCTTATCATAGTATGCACAAAATGGAAATCTAAGTATTTCCCATTTTATTTTCATGCACACCGGCCTATAAAAAAGCACACATTGTTCATAGTTCACGCACATAAGCACACATTATTCATTGATGATACACAATATGCACACAATACAACACACTTGAAAAACACGCACCCATTCTTCATGAAATATGCAAACAACATTTTTGCAAAATACTCACTTCACATACTTATATTAACATGGAAAATATCCCTAGTTTCAAGTTCATCCAGACATGAATAATGAGATAAAATTTTTCTTACGAAAACTTCAAAGGGGATGACTCCCATTTTTGCAAAACATTTACCATGCGCCTTTTTGCGTGGTGAGTGTATTCCCATTTCTCTTTTTTTCTCGTTCAAGTGTAAGTTTTGTCCATTCAATTTTCTCCCCACACACACACGTCTTTTATAAACCTAAAAAACAATATTTTTTTTTAATTTAAACATACACCTTTTAAATGAGGGCACCCATTCTCATTTAAAAAGAAACAAACCTAAAACAATAAAAAAAACAAAGTAAAATACATAATATTTTGGTCTACCTAAAACTGGGCAAACCTAATAGATTTGAAGAAATGAAAATTATCTTTGGTTAATCACCACTAAAATCTCCAAACATTTTTTTTATGGTTCTCTGCCAAGCCTACAAATATCTATATTTTTTTACCCAAAATTATAGAAGGTATCTTTCTCATTCACATTATTTTCCATAAAAAAAATTACATGGGATGGATCTAAAAAAACATTATAGTTGAACCAATAAAAAATATGCAAGTTGAATACAAAAAAAAAAAACAATGTTAGATTTTTTTGGGGTTGCCTAAGATGAAGTACGAAAATTAAGAATGATTTTGAAATAATTTTTGTTTTACCAATATTAATTTATTTTGCATTACAATTTAAATCTTCATAATTTTTTGTCCATTTTTAAATATTACCAAAACAATATTGATATCAAATTGTTTTTTTGGGTTTCACATATTTTTTGTTGGAAATGTATATACATATATATTTTAAACTATCTGAAATATATATGTATATACGTGAATATTTCGAATCTATTCGCGCGCGCGCTCGCACGTGTGTGTATTTAAAATCTTAATGTTATAATTATAAGCACATGTCAATTATTTTATGTCCAAAATTGGTAAAATATAAATGCAAACACAAATAAAAATTTTATCTCCGCATTATAAAATATTCAAATAGATTAAACTACAAATAATAAATATCTAATGTCCATAAACATATTCACAAAACAAAGTCGAATTATAAAATGAATTGAGAACACTTTAATAATAACATGAGGTTTGATTTACAATATCTGATGCTCTTTCAAAGAATTTTTGAGCACCCATGAATCCAATATGAACCATATGAGCCAACATGAACACCCACAAGTCTCTCATGCATAGAAGAGAAATTATAAGAAAACATTTTTTTTTGTTACAGATGTGAAAGTAAGGTTACATAAAACTGTTTATAAAAACTTATTATGATTTTGTTATAGTGTCAAATCTTATTATCTGTAATAAAGTGGATTCAAGTATACATGTCATATGAGTATTAAAGTGGATTCAAGTCCATATATTGAATTCATAATAATTATATAGGTAGTCTGACCAACCAACAGTGAATTAATAATTACTCGAATTGAATAAATAGACTTGAATTTTTGAAAGAATAGTTAAACTCTATAATTGGCTCAATTCCATATATTTCATGATATTTTTTTAGCTATTTGAGTAATGTTATGTTTGTCTGACAGGCGAATGGTAGATTTGTATAATTGTCACTACTAAAAACAAACACTATTTAAATTTTTTAATAAATTTTATCCTAAAAGTGCACAACTGAAAAATAATTTTTTGAGTTATCAAAATTTTATATTAAGCTATGTAAATAAATATATTTTAAACTATTTAAAACATATATATTTATGCTTCTCTGCTTATGCTGGAAAGTATAAAATAAATACCACAAAAATATATAATTACAATAAATACAATGCCTTCAAAATTAACAGAATATTAATATACATACAAAATTTTAATGTCCAAATTATTACAGATCAGAAGAAATATAAAAATATTTGAAAACAGAAAGAATTGTGTTTTCAATTCCAGACACAGTATTTTAGTAATTCAAGTACTACTGTCATAATACAACCACAACATGAGCACAACATGAATAAATCATGAGCATAACATGATCACAATTTCTTCAAAACACCACAAAAACTCTACAAGGATTAGGCACAAACTTCCCATAAATTCAACACCTTAATATACATATATATAAAAAGATAATAAACTATATTTTTTAAATATTATAGAGACTTAGAATAATTTCTATAGTATTTAATAAATGTTCCATAAGAGTAATGTGGAAGCTCAAAGTATTGTATAAAATAAAAATGGGAACAATTCCCCTTTTCCTTAACACAAGTATGCACAAAATGAGAATCCAAGTATTCCCATTTTATTTTCACACACATAGCCCTCTAAAAATGCACACAGTGTTCAATGTTCATGCATACATGCAGACATGCACACACGCACACACCATTCATTATTCATGCACAACACACACACAACACAACACACAAGAAAAACACACACCCATTCTTCATGAAATATGTACACACCATTTTCACAAAACACTTACTTCACATATTTATGGAACCATGGGAATTATCCCATGTTTCATGAAGTTCAAGCAGATATGAAACATGAGTTCAAATCCCTCTTGCGAAAACTTCAAACAGAATGACTCCCACTTTTGCAAAACATTCACCATGCACCTTTTCGTGTGGTGTGTGTATTCCCATTTCTTTTTTTTTCTCTTAGAAACTTAAGTTTTGTCTATCCAATTTTCTCTACGCACACATGCCTTTAATACACCCAAAACTTGATTGTTGTTTTTTTTTATTTAAACTGATGCCTTTTAAATGGGAGATAGCACTCATATTTTAAATTAAAACAAACCAAAAACAATAAAAAAATAAACATGTCAAAATAAATAATATTTGGTCTGCTTAAAACCAAGCAGACCCAATAGATTCGAACAAAGGATAATTATCTTTGGTTACTCTCGACTAAAATCTCCAAAAAACGTTTTATGGTTCTCTACCAAACTTACAAATATTTATATTTTATTACACTAAATTATATAATGTATCTCACTCATCCATATTATTTTTCATAAAAAAATACATGGGCTGGATCTAAAAAAACATTATAGTTGAACCAATAAAAAATATGCAGGTTGAATAGAAAAATAAAAATATATTAGATTTTGTTGTGATTGACAAGATGAAGTATGAAAATTAAGAATGATTTTGAAATATTTTTTTGTTTTGCCAATATTAATTTATTTGGCATTGTAATTTAAATCTTTTTATTTTTTTGTCCATTTTAAAATATTACCAAAACAATATCGATATCAAATATTTTTTTTGGGGTTCACATATTTTTTCTTTGAAATTGTCTATGCATATATAATTTAAATTGTCTGAAATATATTTGTATATAAATGAATATTTCAAATCTATTAGAATATATATATATATATATATTCCAAATCCTAAAATTATAAGCACACGCCAATTATATTATGTCCAAAAATGGAGAATATAAATGCACACACAAATAAAAATTCTATCTCAAAATTATAAAATATTCAAATAGATTAAACTACAAATAATAAATATCTAATGTCCATAAAATATTTACAAAACAAAGTCTAATTATAAAATGAATTGAGAACACCTTAATAATAACATGAAATTTGATTTGTAGGATATGATGCTCTTTCAAAGAATTTTTGTGCTCCTATAAGCACAATATGAACCATCTCCTCAACATGAGCATCGTACGACTAGTCTCCTCCACACGAGCCAACATTAACACCCACAAAAAGAAAATACTTTTTTTTATTTGTTATAGATGTGAAATTAAGTGACATAAAATGTTATGTAAAATTTTATTATAACTTTATTATAATGTCAAATCTTATCATTTGTGATAAAGTTGTACAAGCTCATTAAGCGATTATTACTCATCCAATAGAGTTTCACAAGTATACATATCATACTAGTATTAAATGTATTTAAGTCCATATGTCATAGAGATTATATAGGTAGTCTAACCAACCAACACCTAATTAACCACTGTCATAGTTAAGTAGATAGACTTGAATGTTTGAAAAAAAATACTTAAACTTTAGAATTGGCTCAAGTCTTTATATTTCACTAAGTTTCTTTAGCTATTTGTGTAATGTTATGTTCGTCTATCTGGACAATTTGGTAGATTTGTATAATTGTCATTATTAATGATGATCCCCTTATAGTTATTCTTGTAGTATTTCACCACCAAGATCACATGTTATTATGTGCATAGGTCATTCACACATATACTTCTTTTAGGTAATACATTAATTGTCCTTAATGGTTACTTTGAGTATACACATCTATTCTATGATCTTTAATATCTTAAGATGCAAAATAATATGATATTAAATATGTTTGTTCTCTACTTCGTAAGTACCACACTAATGATAATAAATATATGTCTTCTTATGACTCTCATCCATGGAAATTATACAAGAGAATAACTTATAGGATGGTCATCACCAAGAAAGATATCTCCATTTGAGTGTGTCTCATGACATACTTGTCATAATCTATCATGATAGACACATGAATCACACACTATAATAAAACCTTTAGGTTATATATTTTACTTAACCCACACATCACTCGATAGTTATTTTCTCTAGAAATGCACAATGGATTGGTAGTAGTACATTCATGTTTTTTGGTTTTCACACATTGGTTTATCTTGCTTGTTAGAATTATATAAGTTGTCACTTTCTTATTATCATACTATTTGAGTGTGTCCCATAATTTTTTTATCACCATGCTCCTTAGTCGACAGGCATAAATCTATGATACAGTGAAAAGACTAAATTTTAGTTTTAAATAACATTCATATTTATCAACAATATCCAAGCTAAAACATTATTGCAAAGATAAACTTTATATTACCATATCACCATTATACAATTACATAAAAAATCCTACATCTCAATTTAGTCTAAAATTTGGGAAGAAATTATGCAAGATATTTTGAAAGGTATCTTTTGAAATTGAGAGTTCCCCATGAAAAACCAAGTGAGGATCTAAGTCTTAAATCAAATCCTAAAAAAATATTGCTCATGTTTGCCTTGGATTTCTCTTTAATTAGGGTTTGAATTTACATGCCTAGAGTTTATTGCTCTTGGCTTGAATTCTAATTCTTGTCACCTTTCCTTTTTTACAAAATATTCAAAGTGTTATATTTTATACTTCAGGGATTAATGCAAAAATTTTAGTTGGAAGTCGTGGTGCTAGTTTGAGATCATAACTTTTTGTTCTTGTTTGATCTTTTCTAGAGTATAAAAGTTTTAAGAATATTGAATGATACAACTCAGATAACTTTCATCTAGAGCATTTTGTCATGGTGCTAGGAATTCCATAGTCGAGAGAACTTTAATTTTAAATGTAAAGTCATGATATTGGAAATGATCATGACTTTAATTTAAAATGTAAATATTTGTTGGAACAAAATATCAAGGTGGTTAGAACACTACAACTAGACTAAGGCTCTCTAAAGCACAATGATGTGGTAAAAAATATTATTATGACTTAACTTATTTGGCATGTTGCCTTTGTATCAATCAAATTGTGGTGCTAGAAAGAGTCATAATCTCTTATATTAATGAGGTACTTGACTATCATAATGTGAAAATAAGATCATAACCTTCATGCAGAGGTTTCAATGGGTCATTCCATGTCGGCATGACACTACTCAAAAATAGCTGCCCAACATGGCATGACTGGCCTGAGGCTGGCAGAATTTGGGCTAGGTTGTGTTGGGCAATGCTGAGTCAGGCTGGCTCGAGCCTGGTTATTCCAGCCTACCTAGAGTCCTAGACCTAGGTCCTAGCCTAGCATAGCCCAGATATTCATCCACTGGCCACTAGTTGTGGTTGCAGAAATGTGGATTAATTATTTTTAATTTTTTTTTTCGAATTTCATATTTTAAATTCAAGATATGGATTAATTACGAAATAATGACATTACATTATTTATTTCACATAAATGATAAATCACTAAAAAAATAAATTCATTTACACAAATGAAAAAGTATAATAAATAATCAAAAATATCAAAAAAATACATCCATTCCATCATTCATTATTTAATCCAAAAATAAATAAATTAACACAAAGTCATAACTCATAACAACAACATAAAATTAAAATTGTTAACCTCAATTGTAATAAATAATAATGCTAGCACAATGCCTCAATCTCAATGCCAATCACTATGAATATGAAACTAATCAACATTACATAAGTGTATGAAGGTATCAATAGTAGTAGGCTCAATCTCCTCAAAGTCCCATGAGTCATCATCTGCCAGCAATTTCTCTGCTCTTATTCTAGCATGATCTTAATTTTGGATGCCCAACTTCAAATTCTCCAAATCCTTCATGCATTCTAGTGCCCTAATGATATCTAGGCATAGTCTCGATCTCCTTTCCTAAATCACATTGACTACAATAGAAAAAGTAGTCTCTGATGATACGCTCGACACTGGAGGAGTTAGTAGATTTCATGCCATCTAAGACAACATGGGACATGTGGACTCATTTAATTTCTACCATTATAAAATATCAAGGTTCATGTTATCATTATGTGATATGATTAAGTAGTAATCAGTATCTAAGTATTGATTATTTGGTAATATTTTGTTATGTAGATTATATATTTGTGACCGAAAGTAGTGTGCACAAAATGTCAAAGCATCTTCAACCAAGTAGGCATTGCATATTGATCCTTACACTTTGGCTTTATTTAGAACTTTATTTTACAATTTTCTAAGATATCTTAAAAACATATTTATTAGAACAAAAAAATATTACATAGGACCTGCTATTATGGATTCATAAGGCAAGTGTACCAGAAGATATTCCATGTAGTCGAAAAAACTAGTAAGAAAAATGTGCTCAAGTCTACAAATAATTATGGTGATGTTATTTTGTAATTATTCCATTTCTTTTTTTTGTTATAACATTACAAATGAGATTCTTAAAAAATATTTAATTTAGTTAATGCTTTCCAAATATTTTCTAGAAGTAATTCACGAAATACTATGGGTATTCGCCTCTACATGACCACCTGGTTATCATAACTTTTTATCCCATATAACTTATGCTTCTTCATTATAATAGTTCTCATGTTATATACATATCCATCATGAAACTTGAGCTCTATTAGTCACTTGCACAAATTGTTCTTTGCATCATTGTCAAGATTGTAACAAGCCTTTGGAAATTTATTTTTTAATTTGTCCCTATGTAACTTTAGACATGAATCAAACTCTTTCAAATTCTTTCTTGATTTGACATTGTATTTTATTTTTCCTTTCATATTCCTGTTAGTAATACAAATATTATCAAAATATTTTTTTCTCAACGTGCATCACATTTAAGTTGTATCTAATTTGGTTGGTTTTCTAATAAGGTAAATCCCAAAAGATATTTTGTTTCTTCTATCCACAATGATAATTCTTCAAAATTTGTACATTAATATAATCTGCATCAATATCTGTAATATTTTTGAACCCATATCTTTTAATTATATCTAATATTTTGGAAAATGACCTAAAAGGTGGTGTACCTTTTACAAATATATGGCCTTTCCTAAATGCATCAATATTCATTCAAAATAGATATTCCACATGTAAGAAATTATGGTGGTTATCAAACTAGGAAAGCTGTCCTTCTTTGTTCATAGAAAATGCATCTGGTCCTTCATGCAATAAGGATGAGCTAATTTCTCTATAGTACTCCATCATGACAATATTAAATATGCAAGAAAGTCACTTATAGTCTACATAAGTGCTCCTCATATTTTCAAGTTCTACTTTATAGATATATCATATGTTTCGACACCATTCTCATACAATATTTTGAGCTCCATAATTAGGAGTTGTAGGAAAACATCTTTCTTGTCATTTGGGTTTCTGGTATTGGGCACAATAACACACAAATACATGTATTAATCTTTCATACATATCAATGGTGGTAAATTTTAAGGTATAATAATAACTGGCCATGAAGAGTTCTGTTATCCTATTTTTCCAAATGGATGAAATCCATATGTGCATAGTCCTAATCTAATATTTTGACTTTCATTTACAAAAGATAGATGACAATCATCAAAATATTGATAAGAAGGAGAATATGAGCAATGCTACATCATACCATTTTTAGATGCAAATAATCTTTACCAATGAGGAGTCAACGAAAAAGAATACATCTTCTTATGAGAAATATTTGTTTTCTACCTTTTACATGCACTATTTATTTTGTGCCGAAGATAGTTACAGAAATTACATGTGATTGCTTCACTATCTATCCCTAGATATATTTTTGCCTCAATATAAATTACATGTAGCCATTAATGCAGCAATATATTTTTTTCCACAAAAAAATCCAAACCTCATTAACCTCTTTGTTCTATAAAAGCTATTTGTCATGATATTATTCATTGGTAACAATTTAGATAATAACTAATATATTTTATCAAAATATCTCTCTGAAAAATGATGTTTTTCCTTTAAATTCAATAGTCTGGCCACTGTAGATAACATCGAGTGGCCATATAGGTTACTTGGCCACATCTTTTCTTCTGATGCTTTTATCATTTCATAAAATTATTTTTCATATAATATTGAGATATCATTTGTGACATTCGGATTGAATGAAGGCTAATAACATTTTTCAATATTGTTTCATATGCATCGTTTGGATTGACATATTCTATTGCAATATTTGAATCAACACTTTTATGTATATAATGTATTATTGTTTGTGACACACCTATTTCCATATGTTTATACCAAATATAATAGTATCCAACAAATTTATTTTTTGTAAGATAATATCACACCATGTCTACATCTTGGAAACTTTGATTTTGACATTTACGGCCATGACATAGGCATCTTATTTTAGTTTCATATATAAATTTTGGCTATTTTTCAGCAAAGCCAAATAAACTCTTCAATCCCCTCTATAAACGTATTAGTCAAGACCCCATCTTTTAGTCTTACATTCATCCATTGATGATCAGATCGTATAATGTTTTTCATTTCTATAACATATAACACAAACATATTTTGAATTATAATAATATATTTAAAGATTTATTTGTAATAAAGTTATTGTAATATATTTAGGATATTTCGTAAATATAATAAAAAAGTTATAGTCACATCATTATTAGATAATTTTGGATTAAAATGAGATAAGGCATGTTGCTTCAATCTCTTAGATATTTATCAAAAAGCATAAGTTGTAATTTTGTCATATACATAAAACTCAATATTTGGTATCTATCTATATGGATGAAATTGCATTAATTAAGCAGAAAAGAAAAATTTACAATGTAATAATTCATGATTTCAAAATAAAAAAACCATGCTTAATTATTTGACAAAGACATTTTATTTAATAGAAATCCTTAAAAAATTGAAATGTCATGGCATTTAAATATGTTAATGAAAAAATAACAAAAAAGGTCAACTAGTGATTGAGAACAATTATAAATTAATAGGGATATTCACTAATTCATATGAAACATATAGTATAAATAGTCATCTACTAACTATAATATGCAATTAGTATTTTTTTTCAATATAAAATAATGAAAGGTGTTATTTATTGGATTGCACCTTTATTGAAGTGTATATCAAAAAAACTCAATAAATTTTGAAATGAGGTTCTAATTATTGTAGTTGTTTATTTGTCATTATGTTTCAACATTTGAATTGCATACCTTCAAAATTTTTTATGTTATTCATTGTTATGTCATTTGAACATTTAATATTTGTTAAAATATTTATAATTATTCATTATTAAAGTTGCATCATTAGTATAAGTTCATTTATAAATTATTACATTTCAACAAATCCTAGTAAGAAAATTAAGTCTACATTAAATAGTATGATCAAAACTATAAGTAACAAATCCTAGTAAATAATGAAATGCACAAAAATTTCATACTCAATTTGGTAACCCAAAAATTTAATAAATCCTAGTATTTGCAAAAAATGTAAAATATATAATTTATTAATTAGTATGATATAAATTCAAGAAAATAAGAAGATATAACCCCATGAGAATGCTAAACATTAAAAAAACTATAGGTAATAATAAAATGCACAAAAAAAAAGTAATTCTTGAATACAATACATACAGAATAATTTGAAAAACTAAATTCGATACTTCAATTATGGATGATTAGCGAAACGTAAACAAATTGGAGAAAAGAAATTCAAAAAACAAATCTAGCAAATTCAGAATCAAAACTATAAACCTCCAAACCCTAACTTTTTTTCTAAGTTACAAAGTGTTCTTTGATAATTTAATTATCATAATTTAGTGATTGAATTTGTTTTCATTTCTAAATTAGCAATGCAATAATATTCCATCATTGAATTTTTTAAAATTAAATAGTGATGGATGGCTAAGATATTTTACATTTAGCGATGATAATAATTTTTGTCACTAAATATAGAATAAGAAAAGTATTCTATATCAACACAACATAGATACATTAATTTTCATCGCTAAATACCATGCAATCATACTCACCCATCATAACACATTATAATTAGCGATGGAATAAAAATATTTTTAAAAATTCAACGTTGATTAGGGATGATTTTTTTTTTCTGTTTCTAACTTTTTTTATAATATGTCATTTCCATTTTTAATCCGTTTAAATTTCATTCCTAATTTTAAAATTGAAATTGGGCATTTCTAATTTTCATTTCTATTATGTCTTTTCTTGTAGTGTTTATTGATGGGGCATAAAGTATATTCATATCTTGGCCTAGATAAAGTATGAAACCCAAGTCCAATTAGAATTAATAATAATAATAATAATATATATATTATTATTATTATTATTAGTTATTTATTATATCATAGTTTGAGACATGTATGTTAAGTTTTAGGATGTTTCTATTGAGTATTGGGATGTGAATTAGATTTTGGGATGTATTTGTTAGGTTTTGGATTGTGTCTGTTCACTTTTTAAATGTGTATTTTATGTTTTGGAATGTATATGTTGAGTTTTGAGATGTTTGTTTGTTTTGAAATGTGTTTGTTGGGTTCTTTGGGATGTATATGTTTAGTTTTAGGTGGGCATGCAATGGAGTGGGGTGTTGCCTAGGTGACCCTCCCACCTATTTTGTATGAGATTCTCCAACCCCTACCAAGACCCATGCCCCATTTTTTGGTGGGATGGAGCAAGGTGGGGGTTTTATGTCATGTGGCATGGACAAGGTGGGGATCATATTTTCCAACCCTGCCATGGGCAAAATTGTTTGCCCCATCCCACCCTACCAACATGGTTTTGCTCCCTTGCTAAATCAGCTAGGGAATTTTCCTTAGCTAATTTAGCAAGGAATTTTTCCCTGGCTATTTTAATTTCAAAACTATTTTCAGAATTTAATTTATTTTAAATTTTTTTTATCAAATAATTTAATATTTTAATATCAAATTGAATAAAAAATGAAATTATAAATAATTAAAATAAAAAATTAAATTCATTTAATAACTTATTCTAATTCAATATTTTATATAATTGAAACAAAAAAATAACAAAATTTTATTATATCTTATTCATTAATGTATCTACTAATAGTGCATAAAGTATAATATATCCATTCATTGACATTGCTTTCTCTCCCTCTGCTCTTCCGATCATTATTTTTCTACTACGACAAAGGTGTTCGAGCCACGACACATAATTTCTAGTGAAAAATCTCATCACTTATACAAGCTTTGTATGATGAACAATGCGGTATCATATCTGTAAGAAATTTAAACCACTCAGTCAAATTAAAATAAAGAAAAAAGTCATGTTTTGATAAATATATAATTTTGCAGTAAATATGTAAATATATACTAGCATTTCACTCGTACATATAGTATTGTAGTATATGTACATAAAAACTACAATATTATGTGTACATATATACTGAGTACAAATATACTAAGTATATACGTGCATAAAATACTATAGTATTATATGTACGTATATACTGAATTTATTCGTACGTATATACTGCATTTGTTGTTGTTGCTTCTGCTCCCACTACCACTGCCACTCATGCCGCAGCTGCCGTTGCTTCTCCTGTCACCACTGCCACTGCCATTGTTGCTGCCAATACCACTGCTATTGTCGTGGCTACCGCCGCTGCCACTGATGTAGCCGCTGCTGCTGCCGCCGCTGCCACCTCTGCCTATGTTGCCGGTGTTGCCACTGCCGCCGCAGCTATTGCTATCGCCACTGCCACCGCTGCCACTACTGCCGCTACTACCGCAGCCACCTCTGCCACTGCTTCCAGTGTTCCAGCCGCCGCTGCCGTTGCCGCCACCACCGCTGCCGCTGTCGTTACCGCCACTGTCGTCGCCGCCGCCACAGCCGCTACCGCCGCCGTTGCCCTGTCGCCGCCACTGTTTCGGGTGCAGCCGCTGCTTCCGTTGCTGCATCCTTCATTTCCACCGCTCCCGCCGATGCCATTGTCACCACTACTGTTGTAGCCGCTTCCGCCGCCGCTGTCACTACTTCCGCCACTATCGCTGCTACCGCCACTGTCACCGCTGCCACCGCTGTCGCCGCTGCTTTGGGTGCAGCCATTGCTACTGTTGCCGCTGCCTTCACTGCCACTGCTCCCGCCGATGCCACTGCCACCACTACTGTTGCAGCCGCTTCTGCCCCCGCTGCCACCGTTGCCGCCACCGCTGCCACTACCGCCATAGCCACTTCCACCACCACCACCACCACAGCCACTGCCATCACTACCGCTACTATCGCCACAGCTGCTACTACTGCTACTGATAATAGGTTTTTACATACCTATAATAGGCTAAAACTCTACCCAAAAAATTTGGTGACACAAACATATTCACAAATATATAAAAATTATTATTATAGACATGAACAAACACAAATTAAAGTTGATTGTCATACAGCTTATACTAAAACTTAATTAAAATAATTTAATATTTTTATATTAAATTTAATTAAAACAGAAACTATAAATGAAAATTTTAAATTAAACAAAAAAATTCATTTAATAATTTATTCTAATATAATATTTTAAATAAATAAAACAAAATTATAACAATATTATATTATATTTTATTAATCAATGTATCGACTGACTGTGCATAAAGTATAATCTATCCATGCATTGATGTTGCTTTATCTCTCTATGCTCCTCCGATCACCAACTTTCTGCTGCGAAAAAGTTGTTCACGTCACGGTGCTTCATGTCTTTTGAAAAATCCCTTCACTTATACAAGCTTCGTATGGGTAACAATGCGGTACCACATCTGTAAGAAATTTAAACCACTCAATCAGATCAAAATAAATTATAAAAAAATATGTTTTGATAAATATATATTACTACAGTAAATATGTACATATATACTAGCATTTCACTCGTACATATATTACTACAGTATATGTACATATAAACTACAGTATTATGCACACATATATACGGAGTACATATATATTTAGTATATATGTACATAAAATACTACAGAATTATATGTACGTATATATTGACTATATACGTACGTATATACCATATTTGTTGCCGTTGCTGCTGCTCTTGCTGTCTTGCCTCTGCTGCCATTGCCTCTGCTACCACTGCCGCTATTGTCACCACCACTGCTGCTGCTGCTGCCGCCGCCGCCGCCGCCGCCGCCGCCACCGCCGCCGCCGCTGCCACCGCCGCCGCCGCTGCCACTACTGCCGCTACTACCGGTATTGCCACTGCTGCCGATACTACCACTACTGCCGGTGCTACAGGTGCTGCCGCCACTGCCAGTGTTGCAGCTACTGTCACCACTACCACCACTACCAGTGCTGCAGCTACTATCACCGATGCCGGTGCTGCCACTGATGCCGCCACTGCCGCTGCTACCGCCACTGGCACTGATGCCGCTGCTGCCTCCGATACTGTCGTTGCCACTGATGCAGCCACTGCCTTCGCTGGCACCAATGCTGCTAATGCCGATGCCATCTCACTACCACAGCTCCCCTGCTCCGCCACCGCTGCCGCCACCGCCGCTACCACTCCTGCCACAGCTCATACTGCTTCTGCTACTTAATATAGGCTTTTAATTACCTATAATAGGCTAAAACTCTATCCAAAAAATCGAGGACACACAAATATATTCACAGATATATAAAAATAATTATTATAGATATGAACAAACACAAATTAAAGTTGATTGTCATACAGCTTTAACAAAAATCCAAAAGATGTCCAACAATTATGTTTAGAGAGAAAGAGAGTGTAAAAATAAAATGTTTTAGGAATAATAAAGATAAAATAAGCTAGCCCTCCTTTTGATAAAACTGAAATCGATAAATATGGGATCCATGCATTTGAAGGACCATGGTAATGTCTGAATGCTCTGAATCAAAATTTGTTCGTCTGTCTCAGATAATGTGTCCAACAAAAATTCATAATCAGGTTAACCGAAAATGCAAAGAACTAAACCAGAATAAAAAACATTGAAACCTACAAAAAAATATCATAATTATTTGCTACAGATAGACAAAAATAAATAACAGTTCAAAAATAATTCTCATACGAAATCATCCTCATAATTTGTATGGAATGCTAGCCTCTCCCGGGAGGTTTCACAGTTGGATCTCTGAATATTATCTTTTGTGTCAATGTCACTAACTGTGACTCCATATAGCACATCTACTGTTGCATTACATTCATAATTTCTTTCATCTAATCATTCATTTCTTTAAATTCTTGCATTTCTTCCATCAAATTAGTATACTGCTCATCCTTCTATTATTTAATTTCACATATCTTTTTCTTCAAATGAGATATCTGCTCATCCTTTTGTTCTTTAATTTCATATATCTCTTCCTTCAAATGAGAAATCTATTCATCCTTCTTTTTCATTTCGGTCTCTATAACTACAATACGTTCATTTGTTTTCATCGCTTATTATTTGACCGCCTCATCCACCATTACTGAGACAGATGAATTAGAAGCACGACTGCTACAACAAAATGCCACTCCCTTCGAGCCTATTCCGTACACTCGCTGCTTCTTATGACCTCCTATGGTCTCCAAATAAATAAGATCAAAGTCACTTGGTTGAAGACCATAGAACCCTCAACTTGTTGATGAGCAGCTGTTACACGTTCCTCCATAGGTCTTGAGATAAAATAGAGAAAAAAACTATTCTAGATATACAAAAATAAAATAAATATTTTGCATTACAAACAAATTTAAAAATGTACTGTAGTATTATAAAATCTTATTAATATAACAAGTTCTTACAGCAATCATCTGAGTCTTGTTGTCAACAAACTGACCATCCACTTTCTTCACATGCATCTTCTTGAAAATCTCATAAAAATTTGGATCTTGACCCAATTCTCCAGCATAGAATATTTTTTATTAAGTCATCAAAAAACAAATGATCAAAAAATATTATAAAATTAATAAAACCATGCAGAAATTTGATTTATTGGGCTATTAGGATAACCACTAAATATATAAATGTTTAAAATTTTAAAATTGTATCATATCTTGAGCATGCTCAATGCTCGACTTTGACCCTCCTATGTGTCGACAAATTCTTGTACCTAATACAGCTACCTCACTTCATCAATTTTTGTTGGCAATATCTGATTTTATTTTTTACATATGGCTCCTCCCAATACTTAAGCCACTCGGGCTAGTCATCCTCGAATATAAAATTAGGTCTTTCTTTCATATTCTTCAATTTATGGAGAAAATTAGAATATCATTAAGCAGCTTTGATCTCCCATAATGACTTTATCTTTTCATCAAATTTGGGTGCCCATGTGCACTGATTCTATATATAGAAAAATCACAAAAGAATTTTTATTAACAACAAGAACATAATTATTTACTGTTTGAATAATAACCAACATAATAGTTAAGTAATTCGATAATTAATTTTCAATGCTTTTATTTTGTTATTTTTACCTGAAAGTCATTAAAATAGGACTTTTTTTTTATTCAGAAACTTTTTTCCAAGAGAATGCTTTAGAATCAGCCATTTTCTTGAAAGACATTGTAATTATAGTCAACACTTGTGAGATGGAATAAAATTGTACAAATAAATAAATAACATTAAAAACAAGCAAATCATAACAATATAAAATAACCACTAACAGAAACATCAAATTTTTTTTTTTCAAGTCATTTTTACATATTTTTTTTACCTCCCAACCACAATCACAATTTCTAACTTTGCACTGACTACAGAGGAAGGCACAACATTTGATGATGTCGTTGGATTCGTAAATGGGGAAACTATCGGTGTAAAATATTGTGTAAAAGATAGAGAAGGATCAAAAGTGTGTGCAGGAAGCACAATGGGTGGTGGGCTTACATATGATAAAGGTGATAGTAGGGGTTGGTGATGGTGTTAGAAATGAAGATGGTGATTGTGATGTTAAAGTATGGATATGATGGCTATGATATGGTACTGATTCTGCAACATGATGTAGCATACTAGATGAATTTGGTTCATTTCTATGTCTGTGGCCACCTCCACCATGACCACATCCTATATGTACCATCTGCTGTACAAAATTAAACATAGTACAAACAATAGAGATATGATGAACAAGCATGCATTTTAGAATAAAACACACTGATAGATTTCATCAAAATATCAAAAAGTCTTTGATAGTTTAATATTATAATAAAATTATTACAATTTAATTAACGGCATCACTGTCATCCTCTAATGGACCTTCTGATATCTCGTCTGATTCCGATAAAAGTTCGAACTCATGTTCAAATAGAAATTGATCATCTTCAATTTCTATTATGCCACCATTTAAGTCACATAAATTTTCTGGATCTTCATCTACATTCACAGGCTCAATATTATTTGTCATCTTTCTAGAATGCTGGTGCAATATCTAAGTCTGCACTTCTTTGTTGCAATGTTGGTACTTCAAATTTTGACCGAGCTTTGATTTTGCAAATCACCCACCAATTACTCTTATCACGAGATAAACTCGGGTATGTACAATAATATACTTGAGCGGCTTGAACTGCCATAATAAATGGCTCATATCGATTATATCTGTGTTTATGGTTAACACCCACTAGCTTATAATCTGAATGAATCATTGTACCCATATTTCGTGTAGGATCAAACCACTCGCACTTAAATACTACAATCATGTTATTTTCAAGTCCAGGATATTTCATCTCAATAACTTCTTTGAGATGACCATACTAATCAATCTCATCTGCACTATAACCTGTGCCTTTAATGCATACACCATCAATCATTGTTATTTTAAAAGAACATGCCTGATTGTATGAAATTTAGATCCATTAACAAAATACGCATGATAGGTTGTCACATATCTAAACGTGCCTTTTACTTAGATTCTGAATGAAAATATTTGAATCTCCATTTGAAGGATCAATTACCCGTGACATAAATTAAAAAATTGATATTAACAAATAAAAGATAATAATAAATTAAATAATTCAAAAATTTAAAACTTAATAATTCTCACATGATGTTTGAACCAATTCCCAAATTCAGTTTCTAGCACATAATCGACATCATTGATGGAAATTGCTGGTTACCTATATTTTAACTGCTTAACATAATTATTGCACAAATATAAAAAGAGAGAGAAAAATGTATATCAATTTTTAATAATTCCTATTAAAGATAAAATTAAACTGATTAAACCTGCAACCATTTTGTGCACACATACTCAATATATGGTGCAACCTTCTCACAATTAAGTAAAACGTAGCTCCAGGTTGCTTTGTACTCTTCATCTGTCATACATCTTTTCATTGCTCTTATAAATGCTCTTCCATAGTGCTTGAAGATAGATAGTTTGTTCATAGAATCATCTTCTACCATCACATTACCTTCATCATTCCGAGGTACATTTTTATTCTTTGTATTGACATGATCCTCAAAATAATAAGAACAAAATGATGATGCTTCTTCTACAAAATATGCATTGCAAATTGAACCTTCAGCTTTTTCTTTGTTTCTAACATTTAATTTCAACTTACGAAGATACCTACAACCACAATATTAGGTTTCAATAATATTAAATTACAATATTACTTTGTGTACAAAATAATAAAACACAGCAAATTATATGTATTTACCTCTCAAAAGAATACATCCAACTATATTGCACTGGCCCTGCTATTCTTGCTTAATATGCCAAATGGACTAGAAAATCCTCCATTTAGTCAAAAAAACTTGGTGTGAATATCTGTTAAAGCTTACAAATAATAAGTGGAATGTCATTCTCCAGCCTCACCATGTTATCTATTTTGATTGTGGTTGTAGTTAACTGTTTGAAAAACAAACTAAGTTCTGTAAGGACTTCCAAACACTTAGGAAAAGTAATTCACAGAATGCAATTGGTATTAATCTCTGCATAAATACACAATAGTCATGACTTTTCATTCCAAATAACTTAATATTCTTCATATCCATGCATCTACCCATATTTGACACATATCCATCAGGGAATTTCAAATTTTTAACCCATTCACACAATATCTGTCTTGCCTTCTTATCAAGTGTGTAGTAAGCTTTAGGAAATTTTCATGTTGCCTCATTCAGTTTCAATTCAGGATGCCGACAGTAATCATTCAGCTCTTGTCTTGATTTTAAAATGTCTTTTGTTTTCCCCTCTACATTAGGGATAGTGTTGAAAATATTATCAAACATATTTTTTTCAATATGCATTACATCTAAGTTGTGACGAATTAACTTAGACTTCCAATAGGGCAAGTCCCAAAATATACTACATTTCCTCCAACCAAATATGTTACCTATTGGTCCATTACTTCCAGTAGTATCCTTTTCAGTTACCTTCTTCAAACCCAATCTCTGAATCTATGTAATAATATCATCTCCTAAATAAACTACTAGTGCAATTGTCATCACAGTTTTATTTTTTTTGAAATGCAGTTCTATTTCTTCGAAATGGATGATTCGTAGGTAGAAACTTACGATGGTTATCAAGCTATGACTGTTTACCACTAAATTTGAGGTTAAATGCATCCGAATTTGGCATGCAATACTGACATGTGAATCATACTGTAGTACACTAGACAGACAATATTGAATATGCATGAAAGTCACTTACCATCCACATAAGGGCTGCCCGCATAATGAAATTTTGCTTCTTTGAGATATCATATGTATCAATGTCAAAATGTCACAAATGATTTAACTCTGCAATAAGAAACTGTAAAAAAATATCCAGCATGTCTTTTAGATTTTTTGGCACTGAAACCAATATTAGCAAAAATATATATTGCTCCTTCATACACAACCACGGAGGCAAGTTATAAGGTGTCAATATCATTGGCCATGTTGAATACTGTTGTCCAGATTGCCCAAATGGCTGAAATCCATTAGTGTAGAGACCCAATCTCACATTTTGACTTTCAGCTACAAAATCTTGCTGTTTATAAGTAAAATGCTTCGAAGCAAGTGAATCTGATGGATGACACATTACCCCTTTCTCAACCTCATGCTCAGAATGCCACCTCATATCATTTTCTGTAGCATTTGATGCATATAGTCTCTGTAATCGAAGAATTAATGGAAAATAATACATCTTAAATACAACCTTCAATTTTTGTGGCATATCTATAACACGAGGTACCTTCTTAAATCAAGAATGATCACATTACTTACAGCTAATTAAATCACTATAATCACCCTAATATAAAATAAATTCATTTAAACAACAATCAATTTTTTTGATTGGTAGACCCATTCCTCATAGTAACTTCTTAGTGTTGTAAAAGTTGTTACTGATCAAATTATTATCCGGAATAATCTCCTTCATTAGCTTTGTCACCTGATCAAATTATTTCTCATACATATGATTTTCTGACTTAATGCTCATAAGTCTAGCCACAAGTGACAATTGTGAATGTGTTTTACAACCAGGCCACAACTCTTTATCTGCAGATTTAAGCATTTCATAAAATTTTTAAGCTATAGGATTTGGTGGTTCAGCCATGTAATCCATATTGAAGTCAACACCAGTAGCTTCCGTGATCAATATATGGTATGTGTTTGATGATTCTTCACCACAATTAAATGATTCAGTACCCTCATTTTGGTCAATGTTCAGAGCCTTTGTACTTTCCTCATGATAAATCCAAACAAAATAATTTGGTAAATAGCCATATTTTGCCAAATGGTATCTTATAGTGTTTGTATCATGAAAAGGGATATTATGACACTTGCGATGATTACATGGACACTTAATTTTTTTTCCATCCATCCATCTCAATTGACTACATGTAAAATAGATGAAAGTTTCAAGCCCACTCAAAAAATCTTTATTCAAAAATCCATTAATAAACCTTCAACACATCCACTGACGATCTGAACTCATTTTGTCTTGTTTTATTTACAGAAAATAATACTCAATCATTATTTTGAATTAAATATTCTATTACATCAAAATATATTAATAATTAAATAAAATTACTTACAGATGAATATTTAAAAATTAAATATTGTGAATATTGAGGCAATGCATTTGCAGAATCTACATGAATAGATAAAGCCATTTTTAGCACAATAAATATTAATAGATATCATAGTAATACTAGAAAAAGGGAGCAAAATATGATAATGCACATGAAAGGAAAACAAAAAAGAAAGATATTTAAAGTTTGAAGGGGAGAGGGAGGGAGAGAGAGACAGAGAGAGAGAAGGTGGGGAGAGAGAGAGGGGTAGAAAAATGGGGAGACAGGGAGAGAGAGAGGGGTAGAGAAATGGGGAGACAGGGAGAGAGAGAGAGGGAAGGAGAAAGAGAAGAAGAGAGAGAGGGAGAGAGAGAGAGAGAGGGAAATAGGGAGAGAGGGAAAAAGGGAGGGAGGGAGGGAGAGAGAGAGAGAGAACAAGCAAGAAAGGAGAGAGAGAGAGAGAGAGAGAAAATAGCAAGAGAGAGAGCGCGACACATAAATAAAAAGAGGAATAGAGTGACAGAAAGAAATAGATAGGGAGAGAGAGACACATAGAGAGTGCAGTGTTAGAATGAAAAATTATATAAAAGAAAATAAAATTTTTTCTGCATAAACCTATCAAATATTACATTTTTTGTCATTCATAAGTTAATATTTGAGCTTGAGGCCCAAGGGCTGGGAATAGGTAATAGTACGACCCTTATTTGTATAATACCATATATGAGCCTGATCAACGGATACTTTCATGCTATGTGCTTACATATTGTTGATATTATATCTTTTGCCATTTAATTTCAAGTTAGTGCGATGAATTAGTATTATCCCATATATAATTATATGTTAGGATACATATAGTAAATATAGTTATAAATAGTTATATATAGTTAACTATATAATTATATATAGATATATGCTTGCAAGTAGTTATAAGTAAATATAAATAAATCTATACAAAGTTATAAACAATTATATAGATTTACATATATGTTTACATATATGATTACATAATTAAAAATAAAGTTATAATTATTTATATATAGTTATTTATAGTTATAAGAATATTTATATATAGTTATACACATATAGTTAAACATTGTGTTGTGTGTTTTTATACATATAATTATAAATATTGTTACATGTAGTTATACATATTTATACATGTATGTATATATATTTTATCATATAATTTCATTTATTTATACATATAGTTATGTATAGGTATGGATATACTAAAATACATTTTTATACCAATATATAAAAATGTATATTAAATATATGTTGTTGATTATATATTTAAATATAGTAATGTATAAAGTTTTTATAGTTATACATATAGTAAGATAGAATTATTTATAGTTACATGTTAGCATACATATAATATATATAGTTATAAAATATATATATCGTTAAACATTTAATTATATATATATATATATATATATATATTCATACGAGTAGTTAAATTTAGTTATACATAAATATATATAATGTTATAAACAAATATATAGATTTACATATATGTATACAAATATGCATTAATAGTTAAAAATATAGTTACATTTAATTATATAAAGTTTTATTTAGTTTTACAAATATTTGTATATAGTTATACTCATATAATTAAATATGATGTTGTATGTTGTTATACATGTAATTATAAATATAGTTACATGTGGTTTACATATAGTTACACGTATAGTTAAACTTATATTTATACATGTATGTATATATATTTGTTCATATAATTTCATATATTTATACATATAGTTATGTATAGGTATGGATATACTAAAATACATTTTTTATACTAATATATAAAAATGTATATTAAATATATGTTGTTAATAATATATTTAAATATGGGTTATACATTAATAATATAAAATTATGTATAGTTATATGTTATTATACATTTAATATATAAAGTTATAAAAAATTATATATCGTTAAACATTTAGTTATATATATATATATATATATATATATATATATATATATATATTCATATGAGTAGTTATATTTAGTTGTATATAAATATATACAAAGTTATAAACAAATATATAGATTTACATATATGTATAAATAGTTAAAAATATAGTTATATTTAATTATATAAAGTTTTATTTAGTTTTAAAAATATTTATATATAATTATACACATATAATTAAACATAATGTTGTATGTTGTTATACATGTAATTATAAATATAGTTACACGTATAGTTAAATTTATATTTAAACATGTAGGCATATTTATTTATTTATATAATTTTATATATCTATACATATAGTTATGTATGAGTATAGATGTAGTAAAATACATTTTTGAATACTAATATATCCAAATGTATATTAAATATAAGTTGTACATTATATATTTAAATATAGTTATGTATAAAGCTTTTATAGTAATACATATAATAAGATACAATTATTTATAGTTATATGTTATTATACATATAGTATATATAGCTATAAATATTTTTATATAGTTAAACATATAGTTATATATAGATATATTCATACAAATAGTTATACATAAATATATAAAGTAATAAATAAATATATAGATTTACAAATATATATACATACTTACAAATATAGTTATATTTAATCATATAGAGTGTTATAAAGTTTTATTTATATATAGTTATACAAATATTTATATATAGTTATACACATATAGTTAAATATAACGTTGTATGTTATTATACATGTAATTATAAATATAGTTACACGTGGTTATACATATAGTTACACATATAGTTATACTTATATTTATACATGTAGGTATATATATTTATTTATATAATTTTATATATATATACATATAGTTATGTATAGGTATAGATATTGTAAAATATATTTTTGAATACTAATATATACAAATGTATATTAAATATAAGTTGTAAATTATATATTTAAATATAGTTATGTATAAAGCTTTTATAGTAATAAATATAGTCAAATACAATTATTTATAGTTGTATGTTCTTATACCTTTGGGATCTAATGGCAAAAAGACACAAACCTGAAAACAAACAAGTTCATTTTACAACAGATCAGAACAAAATAAATGCGGTCTTGTATTTTAGGCATGCAATATATAAATATAAATACAATTTAAACCCACCTAGAAATAGATGATGTCATCCACATAACAGAACAAAACTCAAGCAAAATAGGCAAATATTAGATCCACATCCAGATATGTCAACAAAGTTTGTCTCATCCTGCTTAAATTGTTTATGATTTGCTGGCAATGTAATTGAAAATCCAATCAAGACCCTCGTACAGGCCCTCGCCAAAGGTAGCACAAGTGCTCTGAATGTGCCAATCGTGTTGGAGAAGAGAGTGAAGTCCTAGCTTGTCAGTAATTTCAGATGCATTCATCGCATTGAGAAGATCTTGCTTATCAGCAAACACCAGCAAAACTACATCTCGAAGCTTTTCCTCATTTAGCATCCTATGCAACTCATCTCTCGCTTCAACTACTCGATCTCTGTCATTGTTGTCCACCACAATTATGAGACCTTGGGTATTTTGGAAGTAATTCCTCTAGAAAGGGTGAATCTGGTCTTGGCCCCCAACATCCCACACAGTGAAATTGATGTTTTTGTATTTAACAGTCTTTACATTGAAGACAATAGTAGGAATTGTGGTGATAATTTTACCAAGCTTCAAATTATACAGAATGATTTTCTTTCTGCCAGCATCAAGACCTAGCATCAAAATCCTCATTTCCTTGTTGACAAACAGCCTGCTGAACAGCTTTGTGAATGCGAATCCCATTTCTTCCACTAAATCTGAAATCCTTTTTCGTATGGCAGTAAAGAGATCTGATGAGAGAAAGAAAAAGAATCAATAGACCTCAAGAGATGGTCACCAGAGAGGGAGATCAACCTCTATATGTTCATATACCTATAGTATACATAATTTTAAAAAAAAGTTATATATAGTTAAACATATAATTATATATAGATATATTCATACAAGTAGTTATAAGTAGTTATACAAATATATATACAAAGTTATCAGTAAATATATAGATTTAATTATATGAATACATATATGTATACATAGATACACATATAATTATATTTAATTATATAGTGTTACATGGTTATACAACTATTTATATATAGTTATAAATATGTAAGTAGTTAAAGATATAGTTATATATAACATTTTTATAGTTATACATATAGTAAACTATAATTATATATAGTTATATATTATTATACATATGATATATTTTGTTAAAAATATAGTTATATAGAAATACTCATATAGTTAAAAAATATTATTTAGTTAAAAATTAATTATATATAGTTATTAATATAGTTATAAAAATAGTTAACATAGTTACAAATATAGTTAAATATAATTATGAATAGTTTTATATAGTTATACAAATATTTTTAAATAGTTATCATATACTATGATAACAACACACTATAAAATGCCCAATTGAATTACACCACTATAGAAAAAGAAATTGTATAAACAATCTTTTCTTTTGGCAAGTTAATGTCATATTTAGTTGAAACCAAAATCATAGTATTTACGAAATATTTTATAATCAAATATCTCATAGAAAAGAAAAATATTAGGCCTAGATTGATTTGATAGATTTTACTATTATAATAGTTTGAACTAGAGATATTAAATAAGAAATGTACATATAATCAAAATTTAAAATAGCTTATTGAGACTAGAAAAAGAAGATAGAAGAGTTGTTGAATAATATATTAGATAGTTTTATTTGAAAAAATTATATTATTGAATGAAAATGTAACTCCATGGTAAGTAGTATTGAATGAATCTTATCATTGCAAGTAGTATTCTGATCAAATTATGAGGCAAAGTGTTATAGATGAGAGATTAGTAGTATCTTACAATAACATCACTTTATGCTCTTGCTCTCACAAAATTTTGGAACATGTTAATAATTACGTGCTTATGTTTTTTCCTTCTAAAAAATAATGTGATATTTACATATATATGCATAAATATATATGTGCATATACACTGACCTACACACACACACATTTATACATCCATATACATTACTATACATTATATATCACAATACACATTTTTGTACTTTTGTATATATTCACACATGTATCTACATTTTCAAAGTAGTGTGTATATACTCGTATGCATGCATATACAACTGAACACCCACACAAACACATGTATAATAAAAAAAGTCATATTTAAAGTTGAATCCACTCTTCCACACATGTCAATTAAAGAGAAAATAATGTAAACTTACAATATGATCAAAAGTACAAATGAGAGAAGGAGGGGAGGGAGGGAGGGAAAGAGAGAGAGAGAGAGAGAGAGTTAAAGAGAGAGAGAATTGGAGAGAGAGAGAGAGAGAGATGGAGAGAGAGAGAGAGAGAGAGAATGAGATGGAGAGAGAGAGAGAAAGAATGAGATGGCATGAAATAGAGAGATGGAGAGAGAGAGAGAGAGCGATGGAGAGAAAGAGAAAATGAGAGAGAGAGAGAGAGAGTTTGAGAGAGAGAGAGATGGAGAGTACTAAAAGTTTGAGAGAGAGAGAGATGGAGTGTATTATTAGGCGAGTACTAAAAATTTGTGATGCATAATATTGTTGTTTTAGATTTAATTTTCTTGTATTAATTCTTTTTAATTTCATTGTATTAATTCAGATCTTTTTTTTATATTGTAGCTGTCTCTACTCAGTCAATCTATAAAATATATTAATTCTTATTAATTTCTTATTATTTTTTTTCCAATAATTTTTTTCAATGATTGCTACTTTGATAACTTGGAGAGATAGATAGAGAGAGAGAGAGAGATGGAGATGAAGATGGGAAGAGAGAGTGAGAGATGGAGAGAGAGAGAGAGAGATGGAGAGAGAGAGAGAGAGATGGAGGGGGGGAGAGAGAGATGGAGGCGGAGAGAGAGAGATGGAGGGGAGGAGAGAGATGGAGAGAGAGATGGAGGGGGAGAGAGAGAGATGGAGGGGAGGAGAGAGATGGAGAGAGAGAATTGGAGAGAGAGAGAGAGAGAGATGGAGAGAGAAAGAGATGGAGAGGGATAGAGAGATGGAGAGGGATAGAGAGATGGAGAGATAGAGAGAGAGAGAGAGAGAGTAATAGAGTAATGCCTATTTATGAAAGGAATGATGCAACTAACTAATGAGTATTTTTTGAAAATTAGTAAGAGATCAAGACATTTCCTAGTAATGGTTGAACAACAAAGGACTAAAGAATTTATATAAGAAATTATGATAATGGTTGAACTAAATCTTGAAGGAAAAAATTAACTGATGCTTATAAAAATAGTTGCATAATTTATAAGCTATATAGTAATGTTTGAATAATTTCCAGCATCCCATTGAAGAAATAGGACATGAGTTTTTTTAGATTAACTCAAGCTAGTGTGATTGTTGCTTAATTTACTACTAAGGTTGAGAACTTAGTAAAATATGTTTTCTAAATTATGAATAAGAATGAGAAAAATTGACCTTTTTGGAAAATGGCTGAGAATTGAATTCAGATGATATTTATGAAGCAATCTTATATGAAAAAATTAATGATATAGCTTTAGAACTAGAGAAAGATAAAATTTTGTAATTATTTAAGAACAAGGGCCGAGACAATCCAATATAGTGAAATATGTGAAGATCAAGTTATTGAACTGAAGAGGTTTAGCACATTGGACTCCAAAGATAGCTTGCAAAGTATGTGAAGGAATGTAATTGTGTGCCAAAGAGAATGATTTCTCAAACACCCACAATTTTATAGTTGTGATGCGAGAATTTATATATATTCTAATTTCTCAAAAAAAGAAAGTAGAAACACAAGACATAAAGCACTCTTGAAGGAATTCCAAGGATATTTTATTTAACAATCTAAAAGAGCCTAGAAGGTGATCCTTCAATGTTGATTGTAATTTATATTCATATATCTAACAATGTATTAATATATATATTAATCAAGAGCAACTTATTTTACAATGGATCTAAAATATGCCTTGTGTTTTAGTCATGATTTTCAACTAGTGTCATATTAAATATCTATGCGAAGGAAAGTAATAATTTATGTCTTGTGATTTTGGAGAAACACAAGGCACAAAACACTCTTAATATTTATTTGAACTAGGAGCAACATATTCACTTATATCTATTATATTTTTGGAGAAAATGAGAGTGGTTAAAAAAAATTAGAAGACTTCTATATTATTTCTTTTCATCTAGAGATTCAATTTACTCATATCAAATAGTTAATTAGTATATGCTATTATGAAATAGAAAGGAATTAACTTTTGATATTTTAGCCCTAGAATTATATGGGTTTGATGTGATTCTAAGAAGGAAATGGTGGTCAGAATAAAATACCAATGTTATTTTTGTTTGTTTTTTTATTTTTTATTTGTTTTATTTTTATTTGTTTTTTATTTTTTGTTTGTTTTTTAGTTTTTTATTATTTTATCATTTTATTATTTGTTTTATTTGTTTTATTTTTTTATTTTTTTATTTTTTTTATTTTTTTATTTTTTTATTTTTTTATTTTTTTTTTTATTTTTTTATTTTTTTATTTTTTTATTTTTTATTTTTTATTTTTTTATTTTTTTTTATTTTTTTATTTTTTTATTTTTTTATTTTTTATTTTTTTTATTTTTTTATCTTTTTTATTTTTTTTATTTTTTTTATTTTTTTTTTTTTTATTTTTTTTATTTTTTTATTTATTTTTTTTATTTTTAAATTTTTTTTATTTTTAAATTTTTTTTATTTTTAATTTTTATTTTTAATTTTTTTAAATGCCATAGTTTGTTATAATCAGGGTTTTAAATTAGTTGAATAATAACATTTATAATATTAATGAAAGATATAATATTTTCTTATATCCTCTATGTTACATATGGAAGTTGCTAAAGTTTTATATAAATGAAATAATGAATGACTCGCCAATATTATAAATAAATCTTGTAAAATTAAATAAGTTGAAACTATTTTGGTGGCAAGAATCTTTGTAAATATATTTTTTGACAAATTATCTATATTCATGATTTATTTATAATAATAATTAAAAACAAATATCTTATCCTGAGAATTAATGAATTGTTTGATTAGTTGGATATAATAAAGCATTATGTAAAATAGATTTATGATCTAATTATCATTAAACAAAAATTAAAGAATCTTCTTTTATGAAATACATGTCCCAAAATATAAAACACATATAAGTGGTCGATATATCTAATGTCAAAATGGGGGGCATCTACTCCCCATTTTTGTCAAAAAAAGAAGTATTACCTCCTTTTTTTTTTGTTTTATTATTTTTCTAGCATAGATCAACATATAATAAGCATTGAAATTTCAAAAGTATATATTTCTTACATCTTTTGCATTTGCCTAATTCATAGTGAATAAGAGAGGAAAAGAGAAAGAGCCCATAATATAGGTAAGAATGTGCCGAACAATGTAAATTTTGTGTTTCATTTAATATATATATATTTTGTTCTCTTCCATATATCTAACAAATATGAAATCAAGTTATTCTCAACAATTGGTATTGGAGGTTTAGGTTGTGCATTATGATGCACCATCGGGCGAAGTTACTATTGATGATAATAATGAATTTAATAAATAGTAAAAATTTTGCAGATAATATCAGCATGTCAAAGAGGTGTTCTCAATTCTCATACATAGTGTTTTGCAAAAATTGTCTAGAAGAATTCATATTTTGTAGACAGTAATGACTGCATATGAAGGAAAAGTGAAAATAAAAAAAAATATATAGAACAAAATTTGGATTCTAGAAAATATAGATGGAGGATTATATATACTAGAAAAATCTATATCAACCCCTTATGAGGAAGATGATAGAGTCTATGAAGAAAGAAGAGCACATACTAGCACTTGAATTCATCTAAAATATGATATCTTACCAACTTATTTTCAATATAAAAAATGAGAAGAGCATAGTAAGGCTTATGAAGGCTCTTGCTAGTGTATACAAAAAACTAATTGATGCTAAAAAAGTGCACATTATGAGGTGCTTTTTCAATTTGAAGTTGATAGAAAACACATTAGTGACCCAACAACTCAATTAAGTCAACACAATCACAACCCAATTAAATTTGTTTGGTATTGAAGTCAATGATGAAGTATGTGTATTGATACTTCTGTGTTTTCTATCAAAAATTAATGTATTACAATTACAATTGTGCATAGTTCATCAAGAACTAATAAATTGAAATTCGATGATGTTCATGATCTAATTCTCAGCAAGGAGATTCAACAGGGATAGACAAGTGAAATTCAACCAAGAGAAAACGTCAAAGCAAATCAAAAAATAAGAGGTCTAAATCTAAGAATCATTGTAATTATAATAGCTCAAAGACCATTAAGTATTGAAATTATAGAGAGACAAGACACTACAAAAATCAATGCAAGTGTTAGTTATTTTATATCATTGTAAAATGTATCACAAGTATATGAGTTTAACAAGTAATAAAGTTAACTCTATGAATCTGGATTATCATTTCATAGATATTGATTATTTGGATTAATTATCAAACTTTCTTCATTATTTAAGCTTACAATAAGTAAATAGTTTCTAGTGTTTACTAAAGTAAACAATTCTATGGTTTGCTTACAATAAGTAAATAGTATCAAGTCCATGGGTATACAATTTATGAGTTAATGGCTATATCGGTGATAAAATATGTGAGATCTACTCAACCATATAGGTGGAACTTCTCAAACCCATCAAAAAGTCATTGGCATCAATTCATGTAGGAAATAATGTATGTTAGATGAGTTGGATATCTTATATATTTTAATCTAGTATGAATCATATTGATAGTCAATGCTAGGGTATTTATAAGGGAACCTATGCGGCATTTAATTAAACATAATAATTAAAATATAGTCAAATATATACATGTATTTAAATGTCTTGTAAATTCGTATCATCCTATTACATTTTTATTTGAACTAATTAAAAATTGGTCAATAAATGTTTACAGATATTAATTTGACATTAACAGATATTAATGTGACTATACTTTAAATTTATAGATATTAAATACACTCTTACATTTTTATAAGAGTGTGTGTTTTTCCCTATACATAAAGCCATGTATAAAATATAGTTTACAAATATTAATTTAATTATACTTATTGGGTAGGCACGGTATTATAGAATAATAGATATTTTCATAATGCAAATTTATTAGATGTGTATTTCATAATGATGACTTACAAATTTCAAATATACATTATTAAAATCTTATCATAAAGTCAGAATTAACTTTATTTGTGTAAAATATGTATATAATGTTATATGTATAATACTAATTATATCCGAAATACACGACATGTATATTGAATGTATCATATATAAAATTATGATAGATATATATATATATATATATATGTTGTTATATTTATATATAGTTATGTTAATGTAAACTATTTTTATAGTTATAGATATAATAAAATATACTTATATATTTATGTGTATATAACACTGCCCAACATAAAACACCCATTTTGTGTTATATACGATTAAGTTTATATAAGCAATCCAGGTATAATTAAATTAACAGAATATGTATTTAAAAAAAGTATAATCAAATTAACAGAATATGTATTAAAAGAAGTATAATTAAATTAACAGAATATGTATAAAAAAAAGTATAATTAAATTAAGTTTATATAAGCATTCCTATTACCCAACACAACACAAAAGCATTAGGTATGTATCACAATAAGTATAATTAAATTAATGTATATGATTAAAGAAGAAGAATTTTGGAAAAAAATTTAATAGAATCAATACGCATTAAGATAACCGATGAAGAATTAGGGTAGAAAACATACCTTAAATCAATAATAAATTATCGCTTAATTCGGATGTGTTTATGTTGCGTTGGTGTTGAGAGAAGGATGGAGGACTGCGGAGGAGTTGCGTTGCTTATTCTTCAAAAATGTCGAGAGATGGATGGAAATAGTCTCGACAAAATAAACATTAAATAACAAATTATATATTTTTTCAAAATATTTATATTTTTAATTATAAAAACATTAAATAGATTATATATATATATATATATAATACAAAAAGACTCATTTATTTTATTCACTATCAAAATTTTGTCAACTAAGTAAATGTGCGTGTAGCAAGGTACAAATTAAAAATATACACCACATAATTTTTTATTATAATATTAATTAAACAATAAATATATAGACAATTTAAAAAAATATATGTTTAGCCTAATAAAAAAAATATCAAATAGCTACAAAAGTGATAAGATAATTTAAAAAAGTAATAGTAATTATTTTAATAAAGACTGAATGTTAAAAGCTAATAGAAAAAAAATTACTAAATTGTTTAATTCTTATAAATTTAAGTAGGGGCAACCATCTATATATTTATTTTTAAATATTAATTTATTTTATTTTAACTTTAATGAAAAAAATTATATTTTTATTATATTTCAAAATTTTCAAATTTTTATTTAATTATTTTTTTAAAAAGTTTTCTATAATCATAAATTTTTTTATACTAATAATCATATTAATAATTACTAGTTTATTCAACAATTAAGGTATTTTTGAAAATATTTTATATTTTATCATACAATGAATTAATTTACATTTATATTAGTAGAAATTTTAATGTATGTTAATTTAATTTTTAAAATATTGAAATAAATTATTATACTTATTGAATTAATTATTTTATGTTACATTAATACAAAATTTTAAGTTTCTTAATTAAAAATTTTAGAAAAATTATTTGTATAATTTTTTAAAAAATTAATACATCGCAAAATATATATTTTAGTCCTTATTAATATAATTTTTTTTTGTATTTTTATATTTTTTATATTATTTATTTATAATATCATTTTTTTATGATTTTATGAGGAGAATGTAACTTTCAAGGATCACTCATCTATAGACCATTAACATACAATTAATAAACAAAATTAAATAAAATATTAAAACTAATAATAAATTAAAAAAAATTAAATAATTAAATATTGGCTAGGTAAATTCCATCGCTATGTTTGGGATTTTATTAGCTAGTGAAGTTCAGTCACTAAATATGTCGCTATATTCTAGATTTAATTAGCTAAAGAAGTTTCCTCGCTAAATCCATCGATATATTCTGGATTTTATTAGCTATGGAAGTTCCGTCGCTAAATCTGTCGCTAAATTCCAGATTTTAATAGCTAGGAAAATTCCATCGCTAAATCCATCGCTAATTTCTGTATTTTATTAGCTTGGGAGATTCCGTTGCTAAATTTGTCGCTATATTCCCCACTTTTTTTGAGTGGAATTTACGAAAATATTTCGTCGCTAATATATCGTTAAATTCATCGCTAAATTCCCCACTTTTCTTAAGCGGAATTTATGAAAATATTTCGTCACTAATCCGTAGCTAAATTCTCCGCTTTTTTTTGATGCAGAATTTACGAAATTATACGATCGCTAATCCGTTGCAAATTTTTATTTTAATAAAAAAACATAAATTCCTTGTTATTCCCTAGATAATTCCTCACAATTTAGCTAGGGATTGATCCCTAGCTAAAATTCCCTAGCTAAATCAATATTTTATTGTAGTAACACCTAAACCAACTTGCCCACCTCCCTCTAAATTCTCTCCTTCCTTACTACATTTTCCCCTCCAATCTACCCTTTCCCTATCCCATTCTAGGAACCCCATTCCTATCCTCCCCTCTTCACCTCTCAAACCTATTCCCTCCCAATGCACTGCCCCTTCTCTTTCCCTTCCTTCTTACATATCCCTTTCATCATAAACTGCCTCCTCCGCTTCGCCTCCTTTAATAACTATATGTTTCGGTCCCTACCCCTCCTCACTAAATATTTCCCGCCCATTCTTAACCCATATATTCTCATTTCTTTTCTTTCTTATTTCTGTTTTTATAGAATTACAATTTTCTTCTATGCATTGTTTTAACTTATGTCCCATTTTATTATAGGAATTACAAAAAGGTGATAAGTATTCTGAAAGGATTGGTTGCCAAAACCCCTCACTCTCATTACTTCCAATCCAAAACCTTTGTGGAGGTGTGTGTTAGAGATGTACCTTAACACACAACTTAGCAACACTCGGTCGAATCATATATGCAGTTGCTTCATCCAAGATTCAAGGTTTAGCCAAATAGTGAGCAAAGGAGAGGAGAGAGAGCTTATTAAATATGTGAATAGGAAGTTTCAGTAAAGAAAACCATACTAAGCTAAATGGACATTCCTGTAATGGGGTGAACTCTGGAGTCCACATCAATATTATCATAGGATATTCATCAATCATTCATAGCCTTCGTAATCATAAACAGTGGAAGTCTTATTCCACTTGGAATTTCAAAAATATATGTTTTGCATCATAGAATACAATTTTAACCACTTCCTTTAGCTTCAGCATAGCCAAAAATGCTAGAAAAACATCAAATCGAGATTTACCAAGCGAAAAGTTGCCAATTAATGAAAAGGAGAAGGGTTCAGTAATCATCACAAGTTCTGCCTTTGAAAACTGTAATGCTGGTTCTTTGTTTTTTGTCGAATTTCTTAGACATAATAGCACAACTTCATTACCAGTACTCACAAATAATTTTTTATTGGTTAAGAGGTCATTATTACCCAATTTCTAATTAAAATGGAGGTTATCTTGATCAAAAATGTAGGTTTATCACTCTAAAGTTCAACTTTCTATCACTAAAATTGAGAGCTATAGATTTTCAAGAGGGAGGTACTCTTTATTCTATTTAGTCTACATATTCTGTTTATTCTTCTTATTCTTCTTATTCTTTTTATTCTCTTTATTCTTATTATTCTTCTTATTCTCTTTATTCTACTTATTCTCCTTATTCTTCTTATTCTTCATATTCTTCTTATTTTTTTTATTATTCTTATTCTTCTTTTTATTTTTATTCTTCTTATTCTCTTATTCTCTTATTCTTCATATTCTCCTTATACATCTTATTCTTCATATTCTTCTTATTCTTCTTATTCTATGTATTCTTCTCATTAATCAAATTCTTATTATTCTTATTATTCTTCTTATTTTTCTTATTTTTCTTATTTTTCTTATTCTTCTTATTCTTCTTATTCTTCTTATTCTTCATATTCTTCTTATTCTTCTTATTCTTCTCATTATTCAATTCTTATCATTCTTCTTATTCTTCTTATTCTTCTTATTCTTTTTATTCTTCTTATTCTTCTTATTCTTCTTATTATTCTTTTTCTTATTATTATTTCTATTTTACTGATAATTTTAATTCTTATTTTTCTACTTATTCTTCTTATTATTCATATTCTTCTTATTCATATTATTCTTTTTATATTATTTATTCTTCTTATTCTACTTATTTTTCTAATTCTTCTTATTCTTCTATTTCTTCATATGTTTTATTTCTTGTTATTATTCTTATTCTTCATATTCTACTTATTATTCATATTCTTCATATTCATCATATTCTTTTTATACTTTTTATTCTTTTTATTCTTTTTATTCTTTTTATTCTTCTTATACTTCTTATTCTACTTATTATTCTACTTATTATTCTTATTCTTCTTATTTATTTTTCTTATTCTTCTTATACTTTTTAATCTTTTAATTTTTATTATTCTTCTTATTCTTCTTATACTTTTTAATCTTTTAATTTTTATTATTCTTCTTATTCTTCATATTATTATAATTCTTCTTATTCTTCTTTATTCTTCTTATTCTTCTTTGTCCTTCTTATTCTTCTTTATTCTTCTTTATTCTTCTTTATTCTTCTTTATTCTTCTTTATTCTTCTTATTCTTTTTTTTAAGGTTCGTTTTATTATTAATTACCCTCTCTTTCGGCAGAGGAATACCATTTTTACAACCTACATCTACCCGCAGCCCTCTTACACCCATCTTATCCTTAAGCCTATTAGCTAGCCTATAAAAATTTGAAAAAAAACTTTCTAATTAAACATTTATTCATTATATAATTAAACTAGAGTAAGCTGGAGGCTTTGCTCTAGTTTATTTATTTTCCGGCCCATCTATGCATTTTGATTTTTTCGGACCAACTTCGGCCCATCTTTTCATTTAACTTCTTGATTTTATCGGCCGTATCATGTAGCATCTGTTTCTCATCTTCCCCGAAAGCCGTATTGTTCAGGTCTTGCTTCCCGAATGTATCCAACCGAATGTTTACAACCGTCCAGCTTATTCTTTTATATGCTCCTGCGCCTGCAATATACAAAGAAAACGAGCACGCCTACAATATAGCTTGTCTACCCTATTCCCCTCGTCCCTTGTTCTGCTTATAAACATTTATCATTTCTTCGTTCGCTACCAGTCTCTTTGCCGCGCCTTGTAATTGGAGTTGACCATATAGCTTTTAACGAGCTGCAACAAGACCTAAGACTTTCTGCATAACTGTCAGGAAATATAAACTTGTTCAACCAGAATTATAACACATAACTTAGCCAAAAAAAAACCACCTCCAAACGCATGTAAACTGCGCACCCGATGATCACCCATAGGACCGGGTGATCAGTTGTTATCGACATAAACAAATCGAGCAGCAGTCAAATAAACCCATGAAAAACAGCTTATTATTATATGATCTTACCAAGGGGAATATATCTATGTACAGCATTGTTTAACCTATAAAATATTCGCAAAGTTAACCATTTAAAAACCAAAAACCATCATAACATCTTCATCCTGCAAGTATAAAACATGAACCAGGTACATGTCTATTCGTGTGCACAACCTAACAATCAAGGCTGAGATTTCTGCCACTTTGTATGTAGCTGCGCTGCTGAGAGGAAAAAGAAAATCAAGACCTATGCTTATCCTAGAATCCCATGTTTTGAGTTAACCTACTTGATTCTTTTTTTTTTAATTATCTATTCTAAGCTATGGTCTAAATTTATTTTTAACTAACCCAACCTCCACTCTTCCTAACTCTTACATAAGAAAAGGCCATCTTATCTAATCTCACTAGACCTTTCAATTTTTTTGGCATAGAATCCTCATCGAAATCTATTTCTCCTTTTTCCGAGCCTATCCACGCGAGATAATCTGCTGGAGTATTTGCCTCTCTGTATATATGCATTATTGATGCATTGAAATCTTTTATAATCTTCATTATTATTTCTAGTTCTTCCTCATATTTCCAAAGAGAAATTCTTCCTATTGCTAAATTAAATAATAACATCGAGTCCACTTGTATTTGAATACTTTTATATTCTAATTTTTTGCATACATTTAAACCTATTCTTAACACCCTAATTTCTGATTGTAGAGCCGAGTCTGCTACACTAACCGAGGAGAAAGTTTTCATAATTGTGCCTTTGGAATCTCTTATTAACCCACCTCCTCCCGCTATTCCAGTATTCCTATTAAAGCTTCCATCCGTGTTTAGAGAGAATTTTCCTTCAGGGGGCCTAACCCAACTTATACTTTTTTCCCAATATTGTTTAACTATTTTTATATTAAGACCCCATTCTTTTTCCACTTTCTTATCTATAGCTAGTTTTTCTACTATAATGGGCTTAATATTTGATATGCTACTTATTTCCTGCTTAAATTTTTGTAATATATCTATCAAATCCATTCTCTTTCCTTCAAATCTACTCTTATTACGAGCTTGCCATAAACACCATATTACTACATGAGGTAAATTCTTATAGAGCCAATTTCTAGAAGGGTTAGCAAAAATAGCATTTTCCCATTTTTTAATTCTTTCTATTAGACTTTCCTCTTTATTACTAATTTGTTCATTTCCTTCAAGTTTCTTCCAAACTTCTTCTGCAATTTTCCCTCTCGAGAATAGATGATCTATTGATTCTACTTCAACAAAACAACACTCACATCTGGATACTATTTTTATGCCCTTTCTTTGCACATTAGTATCCATAGGTAATGCATTTACTATTGCTTTCCATGCTAGCGAACACATTTTTTGTGGAATACCTGCTTTCCAGACACATTTAAATATGAGTTGAGTAGGTTTTTTCCTTCTAATCAACTCCTTAACCGATTTTAGTGTGAAATTACCTTGTGGTGTGAGAGTCCATTTCAAACCACTCTTTTTTAATATTGAGTGTGATTCTACTATATCTTTTTGTTTCTCCAGAGCTTTCCAATCATTTGATGCCTGTTTAAGCCTATGTTTGTTTTGTTCTAAATATTTGGCCTGCATATATTTTGCCCAAAGGCTATCATTCTCGATCAGCCTCCACCATCCTTTGCAATCCCAGGCGGTGGCCATATCCTGTAAAGTAATTATTCCTAAGCCTTCTTCTGCTTTTGGGTAGCATATATCCCTCCAGTTTTTCCAGTGAATTTTTTGCTTTCCATCTTTTTTACCCCATAAAAAATTTGACATTTCTGATTCTAATTTGTTCAAAAATTTCTTCGGGGGATGTATTACAAATAAGATATGCACTAACGTGCTTTGTAACACATGAGAGATCAATGTAATCCGTCCTCCGAATCCTAAAAGATTTTCTTTCCATCCTACTATTTTCCTCCTGATTTTATCTTGTAATGGTATTAAATATTTCTCTCTCAGTCTACCTTCATATATTGGACAGCCTAAATATGTTAAAGCTCCCTTATTATGTGTAAATCCGGTTATATTTTTAATCTTATTTATCACTTTCTCTGAAGTCTTTTTGGCTAGCATGAACTGGCACTTCTTTTTGTTTACACCCTGGCATGTTTCTAATTCAAATAATTGTAATAATTCTATCAGATTTATTACAGATCTTTTATGTGCATTTGTAAAAATTATTAGATCATCAGCATAAGCCAAACAACCTATTCTTGGGGTATTATATGGTTGTCTAAAAGGTAATATATTGCCTTTCGACATTCTTTTGTTTAGATTAAGTATAAGCAGATCTATGTATATATCAAATAATAAGGGGGATAATGGATCCCCATGTCTTAGGCTTCTTATAGGTTTGAATTCTTCACCTATATTGCCATTTATAATAATTCTAACCCAATGACTTGAAATGCATCTATATATTATGTCAATGCTTAATTCAGAAAAACCATATTTTCTTAAAATGTAACAGAGTGTATCCCATTCGACTCTATCAGATGCTTTAGACAAATCCAACTTGATAACTAGATTATTGCCTCTAGTTTTAATTGCAATTTCTTTCATCATTTCTGAGGCTAATCTAATATTTTCTATCATTAGTCTATTTTTAACAAATCCTATTTGCTCCGGTGATATTATTAGTGGCAAGATATTACTTAATCTGTTTTGAATTATTTTAGCTAAAATCTTATAAATCGCATTACATAAGCTTATTGGTCTAAAATCCTCGCATAGCTGAGGAGCTTCTTTTTTAGGGATTAAAACTATAAATGAGTTTGCCCAAGCTTTAGGAATATCTGCCCCAGCAAAGAAACTAGCAATCGCTGAAACTATATCATTTTTAATAATGGGCCAGTTTAGCTGAAAAAAATAATTATCCCAGCCATCTGGTCCCGCTACACTGTCTTTGTCAAGATTAAAGACTGCAATTTTTACCTCCTCTTCTTCTGGGATCCTTTCCATCATTTGATTTTGATCTTTCGTAATGGAGGCCCCGATCTCTTGTAATAAGAAGTTCCCTTCATGAGGCATGTGTCCACACAGGTGAGATTTGAAGAAGTCCTCAAAGAGGGCACATAATTGTTTGTCTTCTTCTATCCATTTTCCTTCTATATCTTTTAATCCTTTAATTTTATTTTTCTGTGTTTTTATTTTGCTCATGTTATGAAAAAATTTTGTATTTTTATCCCCATCCTTTAACCATTTAATTTTTGCTCGTTGTTTCCAATATATCTCCTCCATGTGTAATTTTAAACTCAATTCAGCTTTAGCCTTGTTTAAATCCTTCCTAATTTCTTTATCATTTTTATTATCATATTCTTTTTCTAGTATTTCCACTTGTTCCTCTGCTTGCTTTATTTGCAGGTTTATATTCCCAAAAATTTCTTTATTCCATGATTTTAGCTGTTTTTTTAATCTATATAGCTTTATCATTAGAACTTGCATAGGTTTCCCTGATGCAGGATCCGACCAAGAGTCTCTTACCAGTTTTTCAAACTCGACGTGTTTTCCCCACATGTTTTGAAATTTAAAGCTTCTTGTACCTCTTTTATTGTTATAAAGTGATATGAGGAGTGGAGAGTGGTCTGAACAGGTTCTGCTTAAATGTCTAAGCCCTGTAGTGCCATGTGAGGCTACCCACTTCGCATTGCACATTACCTTGTCCAGCCTGGCCCAAATTGCTCCTCTTTTTTGCCAGTTATTACACCAAGTGTAATTTGAGCATGTGAAATCTATTTCTAACAAGTTATAATTAGAAATCGCCTCATTAAATTGAGACATCGCTGTTGTGTTAGGAGTTTTTCCCCCCTTCTTTTCCGAGGCACTTCTTATAACATTAAAGTCTCCTCCTATCAGCCAGGGAACATTATTTGCTGCAATTTTTTCCATTTATTCCCATAAGATTAATCTAGAGTTTTTATCATTTTTAGCATATACTACCGATACTATGTCTTCGGATATTTTAAAGTGCACTATTTGTTCTGTATCTTTTAATATTTCTATGTCTAAATAATTATGTCACATAATCCAGAGTTTACTATTTAGGTTAGAGAATGAGTTATTAAACCCTAAAATTCGACTATATTTAGATAGTTGTTCCTGTTGAATCAGAGGTTCTGCAATTACAACCAATGAAATTTTATGTATTTTTATCAATTGTTTTAATCTATTTATCGAGGGGTTGTTTGCCACCCCTCTAATATTCCAATATAGGTAACTATCCATTAAAACCTAATTTAGTTTGTGATCTAGTTGTGCATTTAGTTTCATATGTTTTATCTTGATGCTTCTTCATATTCCTTGCACTCTTGGGTGCAATTGATTGAGCTATTTCCTTGTATTTCCCTTGTATGCCAATTTGCATGGCCATTCTTTTTATAGCTTCCAAAGATTGATCCTTTGTTAGTTTTCCCCATCCATCCTCATACATTTCTAGGTCATCCTTTGCTACTACTATATAACTCTTTTCAATTGCTTCTACCTTACCAAATGGAGGACAACTAAATACTTCTGAATCTTCTTCTGGAAAATCCAGGAGATCCTCATCTAACCAACTATAATCCTTTATTTTTTCTTTTAGAACTCTTCTAAGTTTATTTTTTTTTAATTTTCTTCTTTCTAACTTTAACTTCCTCCCATCCCTCTTCCTTATTTTCTATGCTTTTGCCCTCTATGCCTGTTTCTAAGTTGTTTCTGCCTTCCTCTATATCTGATAAATAATTATCTTTTTCTCTCACACTCACCTCTTTTTTCTTCACTAAATCTTCTATCTCTCCATATTTCGGATTCTCCTCCTCCCTCCTTATCCATTTATCTACCCTCTTACTTCTAAAATCCTGCCATTTCTCTTTGTTTACTTGTTCCAAACTCTTCCTACATTCAAAGATATCATGCCCAATTCTTCTGCAAATTAAACAAAAGGAGGGCATGTTTCCGGGAATAATAGTTTGCCAAAACCCCTCGTTTTGTTCATCTTCCCGTGTACCTATCCAGATTTTGTTAGTAAGTGGAGAAGATATGTTGCATTCGACACAAACATGGGCCTGGCTTGGTCTTGTCATGTTTACAGTCGCCTCATTTCTTATCAATGGCTTACCCAAGCAAGAGGATAATACAAAGAGAGAATGCGCATTAAACAAGTGTAATGGGAGTTTCGGGAGAGAGAACCAATCCGGGGCAAGAGGTGCCTCCTCCATAGGACTGAAATTCTTCGTCCATTTCAACACACGCATAGGAAAGCCATTAACTTGCCACAAACCTCTATGCCACAAACGATAATAATCTTCAACATTAAAGCACTGCAGAAATATATGTTTTGCATCATAATCGGCTAGTTTAACTCTTCCCGTGAGCTTGAGAGAGGAGACAAAATGTTGCATCTCATTCGGGCGAGGCCTTCCATGAGAAAACTTCCCGATGAGCATGTATTCGTAAGGCGCCATGAAGTTCCTCATCTCCTCGGCTGAAAATAAAACCACGGGACTCCTGTTTTTTTTTTCGAAAATGCGTGAGGGAGGCGCGGGCATTCTTGTAATCGAGGCAAAAGACTTATTTTGTAATAATAAGTCATTTTGTTCCATTTTTGAGCTTGAGAGAGCTAGGTTTGAGCAACAATGGCGATTTTCTCTCTCTAGAAAGTGGGAATTTCTCTCTCTAGAAGTTGATTATTCTTCTTATTCTACTTATTCTTCATATTCGTATTATTCTTCTCATTCTTCTTTTTCTTATTATTCTTATTTTACTTCTTATTCTTCATATTCTTATTAATCTTCTTATTCATTTTATTCTTCTTATATTACTTATTCTTCTTTTTCTTTTTATTATTTTTTTTTTCTTATTGTAGTTATTCTTAAAATTCTTCTTATTCTACTTAATAATCTTATTCTTCTTTTTTTCTTTATCTTCATATTATTATTATTCTTCTTATTCTTATAATCAACTTATTATTCTTATTCTACTTATTGTTCTTTTTCTTCTTATTCTTCTTATTCTTTTTATTCTTTAAATTCTTCTTATTCTTCTCTTTTTTATAATTCTTTTTATACTTTTTATTCTTTTTATTCTTCTTATTCTTTTATTTCTTATTTTTTTTATTCTTCAAATTCTTCTAATTATTAGTATTCATCTTATTCTTCTTATATTATTTTTTTCTATTCTTCATATACTTCTTATTTTTTTAATTATTCTTATTCTCATTATTCTTCTTTTTTTTTTATTCTTGTTATTCTTCATATTCTTTATATTGTTATTATTCTTCATATTCATTTTATCCTTCTTAATTTACTTTTTCTTCTACTTCTTTTTATTCTTCTTATTCTTCATATTCTTTATATTTTTCTTATTCTTCATATTTATCTTATTCTTCTTATCTTACTTATTGTTCTAATTCTTCCTATCCTTCTTTTTTTTCTCAATTTTCTTTTTTTTGTTATTCTTCTATTTTTTCTTTTTTTTATTCTTCATATTCTTAGTATTATTCTTATTCTTCTAACAATTTTTAATCTTCTTTTTTTATTATTCTTCTTAATTTTATTTTATTTTTTATTTTTTTATTCTTCTTATTCTTCAGTATTATTATTATTCTTTAGTATTCTTCTTATTCTAATTATTCTTCATATTCTTCTTATTTTTATTATTTTTATTATTCTTCTTATTCTTCTTATTCTTCTTATTCTTCTTGTTCTTCTAATTCTTTTTTTTTCTAATTATTATTATTATTATTCTTCTTCTTTTTCTTCTTATTCTTTTTTATTTCTTAGTATTCTTTTTTATTTCTTCTTATTCTTCTTAATTTTTTTATTCTTCTAAATCTTCTATTTCTTTTTATTTTTCTTTATTTTCTTATTCTTCTTATTCTTTTTATTCTTCTTCTCCATCTTATTCTTCTTATTCTTTATATTCTTCTTATTCTTTTTATTCTAATTATCACTCATATTTTTTTATTCTTCTTGTTCTTCTTATTTTTCTTATTCTTCTTATTCTTGTTATTCTTCTTAATCTTCTTATTCTTCTTATCTCTTATTCTTCTTATTCATCTTATCTTTCTTATTCTATTTATTCTTCTTTTTCTTTCTTCTTATAATGTGGGAGCATTCGAGACTATTAATCAATCCTTAAATCCTAAGCAAATTTTTTCGGCAAAACATCAACTATCAGTACTTATTCATGTCAAGACTAACTTTGGTTATAATATGTTGCGATGGGTTAAGGAAAGATGATCACAATTCATGCTGTCTTTGGAAGTGGATATTTGCTGGTTATCGTTGGTGGATGAATTTTGAATGCTGAAGAGAAGACTCCTAATTCCCTTTTTTTTAAATTTATTTTATTAATTTATTTTTTCTATTCAGAGTCTAATCTTTATATAAGGAGACATTCTTATTTGTAAGGGTGATTATTTTTGAATGAATGAAAGTTCCTCTTTGCGAGTTGAATTATTATCTTGATTCTTTATCGAACATCCTTGGTGGTGAATTAAACAGTTCTTTATCCTTGGTAGGTGGAATTTCTTTTAAACCTAGGTAGTGAACTGCATTTATCCCGAATTACAAACATCCCAACAAAAATAGTGCCTCGTCCAATTCCTCCCAGAATCACACACTCAACAGGGCTTATTTGGGGATACTGTAAACACGAAAGTTGTATCTATATGGGTCCTTGATCTGTGGCTTTTTGAATCATGTCAATCCGACCTATATTGAGGTAGTTACGCTCATTTACTCCGAAATCGTGCAATCCTAGAATTTTAAATTTTCTGATCAGAATCACTCGCCCACTCACGCATCAAGTTGGTATCAAAGCTCAAGGTTGAACTTATATTAAGTGATTCCTTTGTGTTGTTATTTTCTACTTATCATGGATGATGGACAAGTTCCATGAGGCTTGACTTTTGACAAAGTGCACAACCTAAGGCTAGATCATGCTATAGAGAATCTCCAAAGGCAGATGGAGCGAATTCTCAATCTCCTACTGAACCTAGTGAGACAAGAGCAACCAGTAAGGCATCCCTATGTTCAGCGACACCATGATGATTCAGATTCATATCACAATTCCAATGATGTTTCTGATTTCACTGGAGGCAACTCTAGTGCCTCTGAGCATAGAGTTCGAAGAAGAAGAAGACACCATGAGAATGACGGTGAGATTAAAATAGAAATACCTGAATTCGAGGTAAGTCTCAATCCTAACAACTTTGTTGATTGGCTCCATGCCATTGAACGAGTTTTTGACTTCAAGTCCTACGCGGATGAGAAGAGGTGCAAAACTGTTGTTATGAAACTTACTAAATATGCTTCTCTATGGTGGGAAAATTTAAAGCATTAGTAGGTTAGAGAAGGGAAAAGCCGAATCAACTCTTGGGATAAACTCAAGAAACTCATGAAAAAGAGGTTCTTGCCCGATACCTATAAGCAAGATCAGTTTCTCAAGTTGAATTCCATGAGACAAAAAGGGATGAGTATTGAAGAATATATTCATGAGTTCGAACAACTCATAATGAGATGCGAAGTTCCAGAGCAAATCATTGCTCGATTCCTTGGTGGCATGAATCAGGAAATTGCTGATTTGGTTGAACTTCAGCCCTATTGGTCCTTCAAAGATGTTTGCAAGCTAGCAATGAAGGTTGAGAAAGAACTAAAGGGAAGCAAAAGGTTTTCTTCCAAAACCTCCTCGAATGGGACATCCTACCTTAAGGATGCTTCCTCAAGCAAATATGAAAGTGTTTTGTCGAAAATTAAGGGTAAAGAGAAGTTGTTGGAACCCATCAAAGAGGCCAAAAAGAAAGTTGTTGGTGACACAAGGAAGTCTTTTAAGTGCCATGACTATGGGTATTTACAAGCTAATTGTCCAAGTCGAAGAGTTATGAATCTTAAAGAAATTGAGAAGATCGATGTGGAACTTCAAGAGGCCGGTGATGAACATGACCCGAATGATTCTGAAGCTGAAGAATCCAAGAATATCATTGAAAAGGCTGATGATGGCGAGTTGTTGATGATATGGAGAACATTACATGATGAGATATCTCTTGAAGTGAAAGAGCAAAGGGAGAACATCTTCCACACCTGTTGTACTACTAATGGGAAGGTGTGTATGATGATTATAGATGGAAAAAGCTGCACCAATTTCACCTCGACAACCATAATTGAAAAACTAAAGCTACCAACATCGAAACATCCTCAACCTTACAAGCTTTAATGGCTTAGCAAAGGAAGTGATGTGAAGGTAACCAAACGAGCATTTATATCATTTTCCATTGGGAAGAATTATCGAGATGAAGTTTTGTGCAATGTTATTCCCATGGATGCTTGTCACTTGTCGTTAGGTAGACCTTGGCAATATGATAGAAATGCTCTACATGATGGGCATAAAAACACATACACTTTTCACAAGGAATGAAAATGCCTTACTTTTGAATCTTCAGATCGAGCATGATACATCAAAATCAACCTGGGGAGGGAAACACTAGTAAGAAAAATCTTTTCATGAGTGAAACACAGGTTGAAAGAGCCATTACCAAACAGAAAAATGTATTTGCTTTGCTTATGGTAGAGAAAAGGAGTGATAAAGAGATACCTATACATCCAAAAATGCATTCCTTGTTAAAAGACTTTGTAGATGTGTTCCCCAAAGAATTGCCATCTGGATTACCTCTAATAAAAGGTATTGAGCACCAAATTGACTTGCTGTCCGGTGCCTCTCTACCGAACAAAGCAGCATATAGATGCAACCCGGAGGAAACAAAGGAGTTGCAAAGACAAGTCAATGAACTTATCAACAAGGGATATGTTCGAGAAAGTATGAGCTCATGTTCTATTCCGGCTCTACTCGTACCAAAGAAAGATGAAATATTCAGAATGTGCGTCGATAGCCAAGCCATCAACAACATCACTATTAAGTATAAGTATCCTATATCTAGACTTGATGACATGCTTGATGAATTATATGGTTCTACTGTGTTTTCAAAGATATATTTGTGAAGTGGCTCTTACCAAATCTAGATGCGGGAAGGAGAAGAGTGAAAAATAGCCTTCAAGACTAAGGCAGGTTTATATGAATGGGTGGTTATGCCATTCGAACTTTCTAATGCTCCATGTACTTTCATGAGGCTTGTGAATGAGGTTCTTTGTTCCTTTGTTGATCAATTTATTGTTGTATACTTTGACGATATACTTGTTTATAGTCGAAGCGATGAGGAGTATGTTTCTCATTTGAAATAAACCTTTAAAGACTTGAGGGAATAGAAGCTTTATGCCAAAATGGAGAAGTGTGAGTTTTTCTCTTCCATCATTATATTCCTTGGATATGTTGTTTCGAAAGATAGAATTTCCATTGATCAATTGAAGGTGGATGCAATGAAAACCTGGCCGGTTTCGAAATCCATCACTGATGTAAGGAGTTTTCATGGCCTTGCTTTTTTCTATCGTTGTTTTGTGAAGAATTTCAGTACAATCATGGCCCCTATCACGGGATGCATCAAGAAGGGTTCTTTTGAATGGACAAGAGCTGCTCATGATGCTTTTGAACTCATCAAACAAAAGCTATGTGAGTCCCCCGTTCTTGCCCTTCCTAATTTTGATAAAGTATTTGAAGTCAAATGTGATGCAAGTGGAGTTGGTATTGGAGCTGTTCTAGTTTAAGAACAAAGGCCATTGGCATATTTCAGTGAAAAGTTAACTGATTCAAAGAAGAACTACTTAACTTATGATAAGGAGTTCTATGCCATTTTGAGAGCTCTTGATCATTGGAGTCATTATTTGAGGCCTAAACAGTTTGTTCTTCATTCTGATCATGAGGCTTTGAAGTTTATTAGTGGACACCGCAAGCTCAACTTAAGGCATGCCATGTAGGTATTATTTCTTCAATCCTTTTTTTTTCGTTTTGAAGTATAAACCTAACCATACTAATATTGTTGCATATGCTTTATCAAGAAGATACTCTATGCTTGTTGTTCTTGATTCTAGAATTCTTGGTTTTCAATCCATGAAAGAACTATATTCTGAAGACCCGAAGTTCTCTACTATTATCGATAGTTGCAAGCATGGAATTCAAGGTATATATTCTGTCCAAAATGGTTTTCTTTTCAAGGAAAATCGATTATGTGTGCCGAAGAGTTCATTTAAAGAATTGTTGATCCATGAAGCACATGGTGGAGGTTTGGTTGGTCACTTTGGGGTGAACAAAACTCTTGAAATCCTTCAAGAGCACTTTTATTGGCCATAGATGAGTGGAGACGTACGTGCTATCATCTTGAGGTGTGCAACTTGTCAAAGAGCAAAGAGCCATTTCCATCAAGGACTATATACTTCCCTTCCAATACCATTATAGCCTTGGGAAGACGTGAGCATGGATTTTATTGTGGCTCTTCCAAGAACTCAGAGGGGAAAAGATGTCATTATGGTCATCATTGATTGGTTTTCTAAAATGGCTCATTTTATTACATGTCACAAGATGAACGATGCATCTCATGTGGCTGATCTTTATTTCAAGGACACAACTGATATAGTATATATACTCTCTTACCAACAACATGTCCTTATTCCATGCAGGCTATTTTATAGTTTGCCAGACTTTCTGCCTTGTATTGTACACCCCTTGCACTTGAAGCAAACCATATCATAGTGTAAATTGACTTAATCCACCCTTATCCACTTTTACACCCTTATTGATATAAATGAAACATGCACATTCTGCTTGAAGAGAAACTTCTTGTGTTTGACATATAATTCTGATTTTAGTGCATTTTCACCTAGCATCTGCTGCCTTTGATTGTATCCACTACACCATCAAACCACAAAGCCAAGACACAGAAATTATATTTAACTTGCCTGAAGATATCTCCAATTGCTAATATTGTATTTGGTATCCCCGCTCTGTGATCCAATGCAATCCCTGCACTTTAGGCATACTAAAGCAGCAGAGTGAATTCCTTTTAGCGAACAACATAGTTTCTCACCGTGTAAATATGAACACCTTCCCACATGACCGAGGTGAACCATTTCCCAACTACAGCTTTTGAATTCTAATATATGTATATTCTAATTTATCTAATAAGATTATGCATTTATATTTCTCTGGTATGTCAGCCCCTTCAAACACTATGTCCCCTTCTTTAATCCTTCCTTTGCTAGATTATTTGCAAAAGCGTTGGCTTCCCTAGATATGTGCATAACCTTTCCTTTTATGTCGTTTAGAAGATGCTTAATTAACTCTATCTGTTCATTTTATTGCGACATTTCTAACTTATTTGTAACCAGGTTCACCAGTATACTAGAATCTACATGTACTCATATGTTTATATAATAATTTTCTTTGCATATTTTAAGACCTTTATATAAAGCTACAATTTCTACGTGTAAGGCTGAGGAAGCTTTTTCTTTCGTAGTAAAAGCTTTTAGTACGTTTCCCTGCTCATTTCTTATCACACCTCCTCCTCCTACCTCTCCCATCTCCCTGTTAAAACTACCATCTGTGTTTAAAGCCAACCTTCCCATGAGGGTTTTTTCCAACACACAATCTTAACTTCATAAATTTTTTCTTTAAATGCATGTAATCCCCATACTCTTCATTTTTCCTCCTCCATTTTCATGTTTCTAAGTTTTAATGGGAATCCTGCTGATATTCATGCACATTCTTTTTTAATTTCATCTATTATATGATTAACATTCATTTTAATATTCTCAAACCTACTTCTATTCATGGCTTTCCGCAGATTCTAGACTGTGATGTGCAGGATATAATCCCTTAGCCAGTTACATACTTTATTCTTTGTGTGACTTATCCTCCATCACATTAATCTTTCCTTTATATCTTCTAATTTATTACTAACTTGTGCCTCTCTACCTAAACAAACCTAGACTTCCATCACTATATTTCCTGTTGAAAATAAATGATTTATGCTTTCTATGCTGGAATAACAACATTCATATCTGGAAGCTAATTTAACCCCTTTCATTTGAATATTTGAGTCCATGGGAATGACATCTCAACAAAAGCTTCCACATAAATATATTACTTTTTTGTGGGATCTCTTTCACCCAGGCCCCTTTAAAACTTCTTGACTAATTTTTTTCTTTTCTTACTAATATTTTTGCACTTTTAAGCATGAACCTCCCATGTGTATTTATAATCCATCTCCATTCATTATTGATTAGGCATGCGTTACATTCAACTAAGTCTTTTTGCTTGAGCATCATATTCCAACATCTGGATGCTTTTTTAGTATTTTTACAAGTTTTATTTCCTGACCCATATCTAGCTTTCATATATCTTGCCCACATGCTATCGTTCTGCTTGAGCCTCCACCAGTTATTACATGCCCGGGCTTTGCCATATCTTTTAATCTGTTCAAGCTTAGACATGCTTCCTCCTTTAAACAACATATATCTTCCCATTTTTTCCAATGTAGCTTAATTTTCCTAATTTTTTTCCCAATAAGAAGTTAGCCATTTCTTTTTCTAAGTTGTTCAAGACCTTCTTAGGCGACTTTAAGGACATTAAGATATGTGCTATAATTCCTTGTAAAACATATTTACTTAATGTAATTCATCCTGCCATACTTAGCAAGATCTCCTTCCATCCCGCTATTTTACATCTTAATTTATTTGTTAGGAATGCTAGATATTCTTCTTTCAGTCTATCCTCATATATAGGGCAACCCAAATACATTAACACCCCATTACTTTGTTCAAAGCATGTACTTCTTTTAACCCTTTGAATAGTCATTTCAAGTGTTTTCCTTGAAACTAGAAATTGGCATTTATTTTTATTAAGATGTTGACCCATTTCTTCCTCTACTATATCAAATAGTTTCATCATATTCTTCAGTGATGTGCTTCTGACATTTGTAAAAACAATTAAGTCATCTGCATATGGTAGGCAGCTTACATTCGGAGTGTGTCTAGGTTGTTTAAAGAAAAATATATTACCCTCTCTCATTTTTCTTTTTAAATTCGTTATTAGCAATTCTATATATATATTAAATAATAATGAGAATAAAGGGTCCCCCTGTCTAAGACCTCTAACTAGCTTAAATTTTTCACCTAACTCCCTTTAAATTAAAATTTTAACCCATGCACTAGAGATGAGTCTATACATTAGATCTATCCAGAATTCCAAGAATCCTATTTTTCTCATTATATAGCATAAAATATCTCATTCAACTCTATCGAAAGCTTTAGACAAGTCTAATTTCATAATAACATTATGACCCTAACTATTCACCCCTATTTCTTTCATCAGTTCTGCAATTAAATTAATATATTCCATCATTAATCTATCTTTAACAAAACCTGCCTGTTCTTTTGATATGATGAAGGGGATAACCCTATTTAGTCTATTCAGAGGGACTTTTGTCAGAATTTTATACACTGAATTACATAGACTGATAGGTCTATAATCCTCACATTTTTGCGGGTTATTCTTCTTTGGTATTAATACAATATATAAGATGACCCATGATTTAGTAATTTTGCTCCAGCAAAAACTCAGATAATTGTGGCCGTTACCTCTTTATTTATTATATTCTAGGTTTATTGGTAAAACTTATTATTCAAACGTTCTAATCCTGTTGTACTGTCTTTATTTCCACTTAAGACTACAACATTTATCTCTTCCTCTCTAGGACACTCTTCTAATAGCTTGTTTTATTCCTCAATTACTCTTTTGTCTATTAATCGAGTTAAGGAATCAACCCGTCATTGGCTGTATCCACAAAGATGACTTTTAAAGTAATTTTCAAAAACTTTTTTGATCTCTTCCTCCTCGTCTATCCACTTGTCAATATCATTCTTGATTCCTCTAATTTATATTATTTGATTTTTAAATTTTGCAACTGTATTAAAAAACTTAGTATTTATATCTCCTTCTGTGAGCTTTATTTTGGCCCTTTGTTTCAAAAAATTTTTTTCTATATGCAAGAATAATTTTAATTCTGCATTCGCATTATTCAAATTAATTCTAGAAGGTTCGTCCTAGTTATTCTCGTATTCTATTTCTTATATGCTAATTTTCGATTCAGCCTCCTAAATATTCTTATTTATATTCCTAAATCTCTCTCTATTCCACCTACTGAGTACTAATTTTAATTTACGTAATTTTATAGCTAACACCTATATGGGATTCCCATTTGTTGTCGCTTTACATGAGTTTCTAACTATTTCATCAAACTCTTTGTGCAAACCCCACATATTTTGATACTTAAAGCTTTTATTTTTTTCTCTCTCTAACTGTGGAACTTAGTAGAATAGGGCTATGATCTGAGCATGTTCTGCTTAAATGTTTCACACTCAACACTCCATAGTATTCTACCCATTTAAACTCATCCTCTTCCTCCTCCTCTTCCTCCTCCTCTTCCTCCTCTTCTTCTTCTTCTTCTTCTTCTTCTTTCTTCTTCTTCTTCTTCTTCTTCTTTCTTCTTCTTCTTCTTATTCTTCTTCTTCTTCTTCTTCTTATTTTTCTTCTTCATCTTCTTATTCTTTTTATTTCTATTTATCTTCTTCCATTTTTTTATTACTCTTCTTTTTCCTCTTATCATACCTATTCTACTACTACTACTACTATCTCTTCTTCTTCTTCTCCTTTTTTAACTTTTTCTTCTACTTCTTACTTATCCTTTTCCTTTTCTTTTTATTCATCTTTCTTTTTCTTTTATTCTTCTTTATTTTTTTTCATCTTCTTTCTATCTACCTACATATCTGGTAGGTAGATAGAAAGATAGACAGAGAGATAGATAGATAGATATATAGATAGAAAGAAAGATATATAGATAGATAGATAAGATAAATAAAAAGATAAATACACTAGAAGAAAGGAAGATAGATAGATAGATAGGTAGGTAGGTAGGTAAGTAAGTAGATAGGTTGGTTGGTAGGTAGGTAAGTAGGTAAGTAGGTAGATAGGTTGGTTGGTAGGTAGATATATACATTAATAGATAGATAGGTAGGTATGTATATACATACATACATAGTTAGAAAGACAGATACATAGATATATATGTGTCTGTGTCTGTGTGTGTGTGTGTGTAGAAAGATAGATACATAGAAAGAAAGATACGAAGATAAATAGATAGATAGATAAATAGATAAATAGATAAATAGGTAGATAAATATATTAATTAATAAATAAACAGATAGATAGATATACATATCAACAGATACATAAATAGATAGATATATAGATAGTTATATATATATATATATAGTTAAATAAATAGATAGATAGAATGATACAACTCATAGATAGATTACATACATACATAGTTAGAAAGATAGATACATAGATATATATGTGTCTGTGTCTGTGTGTGTGTGTGTGTGTAGAAAGATAGATACATAGAAAGAAAGATACGAAGATAAATAGATAGATAGATAAATAGATAAATAGATAAATAGGTAGATAAATATATTAATTAATAAATAAACAGATAGATAGATATACATATCAACAGATACATAAATAGATAGATATATAGATAGATAGATATATATATATATATATATATATATATATATATATATATATATATAGTTAAATAAATAGATAGATAGAATGATACAACTCATAGATAGATTACATACATACATAGTTAGAAAGACAGATACATAGATATATATGTGTCTGTGTCTGTGTGTGTGTGTGTGTAGAAAGATAGATACATAGAAAGAAAGATACGAAGATAAATAGATAGATAGATAAATAGATAAATAGATAAATAGGTAGATAAATATATTAATTAATAAATAAACAGATAGATAGATATACATATCAACAGATACATAAATAGATAGATATATAGATAAATATATATATATATATATATATATATATATATATATATATATATATATATATATATAGTTAAATAAATAGATAGATAGAATGATACAACTCATAGATAGATAGATATGTAGGTAGGTAGATAGATAGATAGATGAATAGATAAATAGATAGGTAGATAGATATATATATATATATAGATTGATTGATCGATAGATTTTCTATAGATGGACAGATATATAGATATATTAATTGATAGATAAAAAATAGACACATAGATAGATGAATAGATAGGTAGATAAATTGATAGATAGATATATAGATAGATAGACATATAGATAAAAAGATATTTAAATAGATATACAAATAGATATGAAAATAGAATGATAGATATATAGATAGATAAATTGAAAGATAGGATAGATAGCCAGATAGATAGGGGAAAAGAAAGGTAGGTAGGTAGATAAATAAATAGATATGTGGATTGGTAGATTGATAGAAAGATGGATAGGTAGGTAGATATATAGATTGATAGATACAAATATACATAGATAGATATATAAATAGATAGATAGATAGATAGATACAGAGATAGACAAATAGTTAGATAAATAGACATACAAAAAGATAGATAGATAGATAGATATTTTGATTGATTGATTAATAAATAAATAAATATATAGATAGATAGTTAAAAAGCTAAATAGATAAATAAATAGAGAGATAGATTGATTGGCATTATAGATAGATAGATATATAGATAAATAGATAGATAAATAGATAGATAGATAGATAGATAGATGCATAGTCAAAAAGATAGATAGATAAATATTTTGATGGATACATAGATCAAGAGATAGATAGATAGATATATAAATAATATTTAGATTGATTGATTGATTGATAGTATAGATATATAGATAGATAGCTAGATAGATGGAAAGATATATTCATTGATTGAATGATAGATCAATAGATATAAAGATATTTTCAATGATTGAATGATAGATCAAAAATATATTTTGCAAGATAGAGTGAGATAGAAATATTGATCTGATAGATTATAGATAGATAGATAAATAGATTGATATATTAAATGATTGATATATAGGAAAATAGATAGATAGATAGATAGATAAATGGATGGAAAAATAGATAGATAGAGGGATAGATATATAAGTAGATAGGTAGGTAGGTTGATAGATATATACATAGATAGATAGATACATAGATAGAAAGATAGATTGATTAATTGATTGATAGATATATGCATAGATAGTTAGTTAGTTAGTTAGAAAGATAAATATATAGAAAAAGAAATATACAGACATATAGATAGAAAGATAAATAGATAAATTGATTAATAAATAGATATATATATACACACACGCACACGCACATATGATAGATAATTAGATAGATAGTTAGATAGATAGATAGATAGATAGCTAGCTATATAGATAGAATCATAGGTAGATAGATAGATACATAGAAAATAGCTAGATAGATAGATAGGTGGATAGTTAGATAGATATATACATCGATAAATAAATAGATAGATATATAGATAGTTAACTATATAGGTAGATATGAATATAGATAAATAGATAGATAAATTGAGAGATAAATAGATAGATAGATAGATAAATAGACTATGAGATAGATAGATATATAGATAGATTATTAGTTTGATATATATATATAAAGATAAATAGATAGATATAATATAATAGATAGATAGAAAGGTAAATAATAGATTGGTAGATTGGTAGATTGATAGATATTTATATAGGTAGGTAGGAAAATAGATACATTGATAGATAAATAGGTAGGTACATAGATAGATAGATAAATAGATACATAGATATATATATAAATAGATAGATAAATAGAAAGATAAATAGAAAGATAAATAGAAAGATAAATAGAAAGATAGAAAGATATTAAGATAGACAAATAGATAGATAAATAGATATACAGATAACTAGAAAGATATATAAATAGATATATAGATAGAAGATAGCTTGATAGAAATATAGTTAGATAGAAAGATAGTTAGATAGAAAGATTGATAAATAGATAGATATATAAATGGATATATAGATAGATAGAATAGAATAGAATAGAATAGATAGATCAATAGAAAGTTAGATAGATAGATAGATAGAATAGAATAGAACAGATAGATCAATAGAAAGTTAGATAGATAGATTGATTGATTGCTACACACACACACACACACACATATATATATATATAGTAGATATATAGATAGATAGATAGATTGATAGAAAGATAGATATACATTTAGATACATAGAGAGATATATAGACAGATAGTTGGATACATAGGATACATAGATTGATGGGTTAATAGATAGATAGATAGAGAGAAAGGTAGATAGATAGATGGTTTGATGGGTAGATAAATAGATATATAAATAGATTGATAAATAGGTAATTATAAAAATATGTAGATATATATATATGTAGATAGATAGATAGACATATAGATCAATAAATAAATAGACAAATAGATTGATAGATATATCAATAGATAGATATATAGATAGATAGATACAAAGATAGATAACTAGATAGACAAAAAGACAAATAGATAGATAGATTGATATACATGTTGATATATAAACTACCAGACAAATAGATTGATAGTTTGATAAATATATTGATAAACAAATTGACAAATAGATAGAGATTGAGACATAGTGAGATACAAGGGTATACAAATAGATAAATAGATAGATAGATAGGTAGGTAGATATATATATATATATATATATATTTATATTTATATTTATATAGAAGGATAGATACATACATGCTCACATACATAGATATATAAATATATAGATAGATAAATACATAAATAGATAAATTGATATATAGATTGATAGTTAGATTAATAGATAGATAAACACATAGAAAAATAGATAAATAGATAGGATAGATTGAAAGATAGATAGATAGGATAGATAGATAATTAAAAAGAAATACATATAGATCAGTAGATAGGGTTATAGATAGATAGAGAAAGAGATAGGTAGATATGAAGTTGGGTAGATAGATAGACTAAAAGTTAGATTGATAGAAAGAAAGTTACATAGAATGATAAATAGATAGACATATAGATTGATAGACATTTAGATAGATAGATAGATAGGTAGAGATATATATATATATATATATAGAAGGATAGATACATACATGCTCACATACATAGATATATAAATATATAGATAGATAATTACATAAATAAATAGATTGATATATAGATTGATAGTTAGATTAATAGATAGACAAACACATAGACAAATAGATCAATAGATAGGATAGATAGATTGAAAGATAGATAGATAGGATAGATAGATAATTAAAAAGAAATACAAATAGATCAGTAGATGGGTTTATAGGTAGATAGAAAAAGAAATAGGTAGATATGAAGTTGGGTAGATAGATAGACTAAAAGTTAGATTGATAGAAAGAAAGATACATAGAATGATAAATGGATAGACAGAAAGATTGATAGACATTTAGATAGATAGATATTAAGAAAGAAAGATAGATAGATACATAGGTAGCTAGAAAGATAGAGATATAGATAAAAATATAGATAGATAGATATAAACATACATAAATAGATACATAGATAGATAGATATATATATATATATATATAGTTTGATAGATAGATTACTAAATAGATACACAGGCATATATACACCGAGACAGATAGAATAACAAATAGGCATACCAGTAGATAGATAGATAGATAGATAGATCGATCGATTGATAAATGGATAGATAGATAGATATACAATTAAATATATATATAGATTGATAGGTAGATAAATAGATAGATGATATATAGATAGATATATAGATAGATGATATATAGATAGATAGATAGATAAATATATAAAGTAAGTGATTGATTGATATATAGACATATACAAATGTATATAAAAATATAGATAGATAGATAGAAGAATATTTAGAGAAAGATAGAGATAGAGATAAAAAGTTAGATAAATAAATAGACAGATAGAAAAATAAAAATAAATAAAAACAAATTTACATACAAATAGACAGGCATTCACTTATTTAGATAGTTCAAAAAGATAGTCAAAAAGATATATATTTTGATAAATAGCTAGACAAACAGATAGAGATATAGATAGATCGATATATAATAGGTACATAATTACAAAAATAGATAGATAGAAAGGAGGGTTGAGATAAAGAATAGGACATGGAGGAAAAGGAGGGCAAGGAAGATGAAGGCACGAAACTCTTACTAGTATGCCACATGCAAAAAGTTTTGAACCTAATTATGATGATTTTTATGTGGAATATTAGAGGATTAGCATAGGCGAATGCTTTGAAGAGAGTCTGGAAGTTGTACAAAATCCACAAAGTGGTGATTTTGGCAACTATAGAGTCATTCCTCAAGGCAACTAGATAGGAGGACCTCGATATCAATTTAAATTTTTCTTCAACCTAGAACAATCCAAACAATAAAATTTGGATTTTGTGGAATGAAGAGAAGGAGATAGAGGTTATCCATGATTAGTTATAGGATATACACATAGGTGTGAGGAGTGAGCTTTAGAAGCATATGATTAGGGTTACTTTCATATATACCAGATGTTGTTCCTTCTATTTAATGTTTTGCAAGACTCCATAATTTTTTGCAACTCTCCCCTACCATGGTTGGTGGTAGGAGATTTCAATATGGTCTCCAATTGTGATGAAAAATAAAAGGAAGACCATCAAAACTAAGATCGATGGAGGATTTCAACGAGTGTATGCTTGATAGTTGACTTGTGGATACGAGATTCGAAGTATCCTAGTTTACATGGGCTGCCAGAATATTTGGGCCCGACTAGACATAGTACTAATTAATAATGAATGGAATGATAGATTTCACCATATGAGGGTTTTCCATCTTAATAAAACCATGTTAGATCACTCTCTTCTACTAATCAAATGAAGTAACAATATGATCTAGAGGAAGATGGCATTTAGATTCCAACATATGTGGGTGAAGCATAAAGACTTTCACGAGTTTGTCAAGACAAACTGGAATTATTCCACTTATGAGGTAGGACTGAAGAAATGAGCACACAAGCTATTTAGACTAAAGCTAAGCCTCATATCCTAAAACAAACATGTTTTTGGAGATATCTACAAAAACATTAACAAGGAAGAGGACCGTGTTACTAAGTCAGAGAGCGAGTGGGATGCTGACAAGATAGAAGAGACTAAAGAGAAACTGAATGAGGCCAGAAGAGAACTGGATGAATTGCTCCTAAAGGATGAGATCTATGGAAATAGAAGTCATCAATAAAATGACTAAGGAATGGCGACAAGAATACAAAGTTCTTCCACTCGTTAGTTATATACATCAAATATAGACTGATGAGGAGCAATTATCGACAAACGAGGAGCATATTAGATAGTCAGGAGTAGACTAATATAGTAAGCTCCTTACCGTATAAAGGTGGAAGAAGACAGCTTGGACTAAATCCCCCATGTAATCTCGGCAGGAGAATTCCAAGAGCTATGCCGAGGGCCTTCATTAGAAGAAGTTAAAGAAGCACTATATCGCATAAAATTGGATAGCATGCCAAGTATAGATGGATTCTCTTTCTTCTTCTATAAATCCTACTAGGACATAGTGAAGAAAGACATATGGGAGGGCAACATGAGCTTTTTAAATGGAGAGAAATTTTCGAAGTCATTCTATAATACTATGATTTAACTATACCCCAAGAAGGAGAACCCCTCGAGCTGGTAGAATTATAAACCCATTGGCCTATGCAATGTGTCATAAAAGATAATATCAAAGATGCTGGTGTTGAGAGTCAAGATGGTACTCTACAAGTGTATATCCGAGAACCAGTTGAGCTTAGTGCTTGGGAGGAATATTTTGAATAATATCTTTCTGGAGCTACCTCATCTCGTAAGAGAATAGAAGAGGGAACATATCTTCGTGCTTGGTCATACCTGATCAAAATTATAGCTATGTTTAGTTTCCCTGACAAGTGGGTTGGCATGATCAACTAATGTGTAGCACACACAACTAAAAATTATAATAATACAGACCGAAATACCGACCAAAAAATTTGGTCAGTAATTACTATCCAAAACATGACCAATTAGCTAAAAAAAAAGGATATCAAAAAAAATTCTACCAACTAAATTTGCAACAAAATACCAAAAATAATTCCCGACCAAATATTATTGGTCAGAAATTAGTCTGTAGAGTGGTTATTGAATATATTACCGACTATTTGACGATCTATCATTATAATTGGTTGGTATAGTATTTTTTTCAAATTATTTATGCCTTCGTACATACTGACCATTTACCGATCAAATATATAGGTCGGTAATTACTGACCAATTCACGACCAATTTAGAGTTTAGGTGAGGCGCATCGGAGAAAAATACTTCCGACCAAATTCTCAACCAACTATCGGCCATATATTATAGACCAAATATATTTGGTCAGAAATATGGTCTATAAAGTAGGAGAAAATTAACAAAAAAATATTTCCGAAAGATTACTAATTATTTAATGATCAAAAATATATAACCATTAAAAATGATCGGTAAAGTGGTTATCCAATATATTTATAACGTCATAATTACCAACCAACTACCAACTGAATATATAGGCCAGTAATTACTTATCATTTCACGACCAAATACTGATCATACCTCCTGACCAAATATTTTTGGTCGGAAATTAGTCAGTAAATTAGGATGGAAATAGCAAATAAAAATTGCCGATTAATTACCGACCATTTAACGACCAAAAACATATTACCATTAAAATTGGTCGATAAATTAGACTTCCAAATACTTATAAATTTGTTCTCACCAACTTTTTACCGATCATAATTTTGGTCGGTAATTCAATGTTGTAATTTTTTTGATTTGAAAATCATTTGCTAAGACATTATAACCTAAAATCATCGAAGCTTCGTCATTTTTCCGAATCAAAACCGACTGTAAGCATGAAATCGCATAAATTTGATATTTCTTCTAAATACATGTAAGTTTTTCTTTCTTCTTCTCCTTCTAATTGCTTATACACATCTTCGCCTCTCATAATTATATATAGACGTTCGAAATTTCGTTTTTTAGTATATTCTGGCATTAGGTTTTTTTTTCTCTTCCTAATTTCTTAATTTTTACTTCGATTTCATTTAATCTACCATGATTTTGACTCGACACAATTAAATAAACTATAATTTTTCATTTTTTAAAATTTGTTCATCTACTGTTTATATTTTTAGGGTTTTAGTTATTTTGATTTCAATTACATAATGTTTGCATCCGAATAATCTTAATGTTAATGGTTTATATTTATATAATCATATGATATTATGTATAAATATCTATACTTTAATATATATTATGATTTATGTTAAATCATACATTTATTTAATGTTAATATTAATTAATATCTATGATAGTATGTATAAACTTTTATACATTTATATAATTGAATGATATTATGTATAAATGTCTATACTTTAATATATATAAACGTATTATATTATAAATACACATTGATATGTTTATATAAATATATAATTTTATATATAAATATTTATACATATGTATTAATGTTTATAAATATCTATATAACATTTACATTAAACTATCCATTATATATTTTCTTATATAACAATTATGTAATATTTAATGATTATACAATTTTGTAAATATTTATATTATATATTATTTTTTATATAAATATGGAATATTTATAATGTTTATATAAATGTGATATATATAATATATATTATTTATAAAAGTATTATATGTAAATATTATAATATTTAAGTAACATTTATAAAAATATTTTATTCACAAATATTATATAGATACACGTGTTTAATTATATAATTATATGTCATTTTATGAAAAAGTATTTATAACTATATTTATAATAAAGTTATCTACTTTTATAACTATATTTATAACTTAATATAACTAATTTCTAACTATATAATAATGTATAACTATATGTATAATTCTATATAACTATATTTCTAAAAAAATGTATTATATGTATACTAATAATTATATATACCTATATATAATTATATTTTACTAAATATATACCTTTATAAATGTTAAATATAATTATATCTTTAACTACATACACATTTATAACTATATGTGTATAACAATATATAAATATTTGTATAAATATGTAACACTCTATATAATTAAATATAACTATATTTGTAACTATATATACATATATGTATTCATATAATTAAATTAAAATATTTATTTATAAAGTTGTATATATTTATGTATAACTACTTATCACTACTTGTATAAATATATCTATATATAACTATTTGTTTAATTATATATAACTATTAATAACTATATATATTATATGTAAAATAATATATAACTATAAATAATTGTATCTTACTATGTGTATAACTTTAAGAGTTTTATGCATAATTATATTTAAATATTAAATTTACAGCTTATATTTAAACTATATTTGTATATAGTAGTATATATAGAAGTATTTTATTATATGTATAACTATACATAACTATATGTATAAATATATAAAATTAATTAACAAATATATAAACCTACATGTATAAATATATGTTTAACTATATGTGTAACTATATGTATAATCACATGTAACAATATTTATAATAACATGTATAACAACATGCAACATTTTATTAAACTATACGTATATAACTATATATAAATATTTGTATAACTAAATAAACATCTATATAATTATATATAACTATAATTGTAACTGTATATACATTTATGTATTTATATAATTAAAGCAAAATATTTTGTTATAACATTGTTTATATTTATGTATGACCACTGATAACTACTTATATGAATATATCTATATATTACTATATGTTTTATTATATATAACTATTTATAACTATATATATTATATGTAAAATAATATATAACTTTAAGAGTTTTATGCATAATTATATTTATAACTATATATATTATATTACTATAAATAATTGTATCTTATTATGTGTATAACTTTAAGAGTTTTATGCATAATTATATTTAAATATTAAATTTACAGCTTATATTTAAACTATATTTGTATATAGTAGTATATATAAAAGTATTTTATTATATGCTATATGTATAAATATATAAAATTAAATTAACAAATATATAAACCTACATGTATAAATATACGTTTAACTATATGCGTAACTATATGTATAATCACATGTAACAATATTTATAATAACATGTATAACAACATGCAACATTTTGTTAAACTATATGTATATAACTATATATAAATATTTGTATAACTAAATAAACATCTATATAATTATATATAACTATAATTGTAACTGTATATACATTTATGTATTTATATAATTAAAGCAAAATATTTTTTATAACATTATTTATATTTATGTATGACCACTGATAACTACTTGTATGAATATATCTATATATTACTATATGTTTTATTATATATAACTATTTATAACTATATATATTATATGTAAAATAATATATAACTATAAATAATTGTATCTTACTATGTGTATAACTTTAAATGTTTTATGCATAATTATATTTAAAATATTAATTTTACAGCTTATATTTAAACTATATTTGTTTATAGTAGTATATAAAAAAGTATTTTACAATATGTATAAATATATAAAATTAAATGAACAAATATATAAACCTATATGTATAAATATATGTTTAACTATATGTGTAACTTTATATATAACCACATGTAATTATATTTATAATTACATGTATAATAACATACAACATTATTATAAATTGTGTATAACTATATAATATTTGTAACTATATATACATTTATGTATTAATATAATTAAAGCAAAATATTTTTTATAATGTTGTTTATATTTATGTATAACTACTTATAACTACTTGTATAAATATATCTATGTATAACTATATGTTTTATTATATATAACTATTTATAACTATATATAAATATATGTAAAATAATATATAACTATACATAATTGTATCTTACTATGTGTATAACTTTAAAAGTTTTATGCATAATTATATTTAAATATTAAATTTATAGCTTATATTTAATATATATTTGTATATAGTAGTATATAAAAAAGTATTATAGTAATGTATACCTATTCATTACTATATGTATAAATATATAAAATTAAATGAACAAATATATAAACCTACATGTATAAATATATGTTTAACTATATGTGTAACTATATGTATAACCACATGTAACTATATTTATAATTACATGTATAACAACATACAACATTATTTTAAACTATATGTGTATAACTATATATAAATATTTGTATATTTAAATAAATATCTATATAATTATATATAACTATAATTAAAGACAATTGCTTTTGTTAAATAAAATGATTTTTTTAACTACTTATGAAAGATGATTGTGAATGGATGTACAAGGGTCGAATTGTGAATGGAATGTTCTCTAATGAATGGGAGGATAAAGTTGATGAATTTTTGAGTTTTCTCTGAGACATCCTGAGTGTGTGAATGGTGGTACAAATATAAGGTGTCCTTGCAATTTAGTTAAATGTGAGAATAAAAAGTTTTAGAATTTTGAGACTGTGAAGATGCATTTGTATAGAAATGGTTTTGTGTCTGATTACAATGTTTGGATAAACCATGTTGAGAAGCAAGTCCACCAGTGATGTTTGAGTTCAGTATGGGTGTCAGTAAGTGAAACTGATCAAATGGTTTCGGATAATATTAATCACACTACATACCACAAAATGGTTTTTGATGCTGTGGGTCCTGAATTCAACTCGAATGAAGAGCCTAATGCCGAGACAATGAATTTCTATGACATGATTCGAGCTGGAGACAACCCTGTATATGAGAGAAATTCTAAGCATACTCAACTTTCTACAACCGTAAGGATGTTAGAAATAAAGTGTAGACATAGGTGTTCGTAGGAATGGTTTGATGATATGTCTAAATTCATTCAAGAATTGTTGCCAAAAGATAATCTGATGCCATTGGATTTCTACAGCACGAAGAAGTTAGTTAGAGTCTTGGGATTACCCGTACAGGTCATTCATTACTGTGTGAATAACTATGTGAATAACTATATGATATACTGGGGTGATGACAGTGACCTTAAAAGTTGTAAAATATGTGAGCATGCTCAGTACAAGCAAAAGGTTAGGAGTTCTGGAAATATATTGTATATACGTAAGTTGAAGGTGTCATATAAGAAGATGCACTATTTTCCAATAACACCTAGGTTACAGAGATTGTATGCTTCAACCACAACAGCTAATGAAATGAGGTGGCATTCAAAGCATCAATTGGAGGATGGTAAGATGTGTTACCCTTCTGATGCCCCAGCTTGGAAACATTTTGATGGGTATCTTCCTAATTTTTTTTCTGAAGTTCAAAATGTAATGCTGGGTTTATTTGCTGATGGTTTTCACCCATTTGGTCAATCTGGACAGCAATATTTTTTTGTGGCTTGTGGTGGTGATCCCATATAATTTACCGCCAAACTTATGTATGAAGGAGGAATTTATGTTTTTGACTGTGTTAGTACTAGGGCCTACGAATCCAAAGGAAAAGATAGATATTTTCTTGTAGTCATTAATAGCGAGTTAAAAATTATTTGGGGTGTTAGGGTTCAAACTTATTATATTTCTAAACGGCAAAATTTTCAGATGCCTGCTACCCTCATGTGGATCAAAAATGACCCTCCAACATATTTTATGATGTCTAGGTGGAGTACAACTAGTATGTTGGCATGTCCGCATTGTATGGAAGATTCTGATACTTTTAGATTAATTAAGAGTAGAAAATAGTCATTGTTTGACAACCATCAGAAGTTTTTGCCCATTAATCATTCGTATCGACGTAACACCAAAGATTTCATTAAGAATATAATTGTTACTAAACAATTCCCTGGGGTTAGATCTGAGGATGATATTTTGTAGGAATTGAATAATATAGGGTTGAGGAATGTGATAGATGTTGATGTTGAGATTGTAAATGAAGATATATCTAATACTTGTGGGTGGAATAAGAGAAGTAATTTCTGGGATTTGCCCTTCTGGAGTGAACACTTGCTCAGGCACAATCTTGATGTTATGCATATTGAGAAGAATGTGTGTGACAATATTTTCAATACAGTGTTTAACATTCCAAGAAAAACTAAGGATACTTATAAGTCAAGAGATGAGTTGAATAAATTTTGTTGTTGTCCTCAATTTGCAAAAAATCTTGTCACCAATAAATATCTTGATGCACCATTTGTTCTGAATAAATCATAGAAGAAGATTGTGTTGGAGTGGGTAAAAAAACTTAGATTTCAAGATGGGTATGCTTCTAATCTGGGGAGATGTGTGGATGCGAATAAACTTAAGATGTTTGACATGAAGAGTCATGATTGTCATGTATTCATACAAAGGTTATTACCAATTGTGCTTTGAGAATTCCTGCCTAATAGAATATGGGAGCTGATAATTGAGATATCTTTATTCTTCAAGCAACTGACTTCCTCCATTGACTGATGAGGAGTTGAGGAATCTGGATGAAATATTCCAGTTATCTTATGCAATCTTGAGAAAATATTTTTTCCTAGTTTTTTTGACACAATGGAACATCTTCCAGTGCACTTGGCTTACGAAACTAGGGCCGCTGGTTCTGTTTATTATCATTGGATGTATCCTCCAGAAAGGTAATATTAATTCACTAAACCAATTCTTTTTCTATATATATATTTATATATACACAAAAATGATTTGTAATTTTCAATAATATTTTTATAGATACTTGAAGAAAATAAAGCATACAATAATGAATAAGGCTCAGGTTAAATGTTCTATATCAATAGGTTATATTATGGATGAAGCTGCAAAATTCTCATCATTATATTTCAAAGAAAGAGATCCAACTCTTCCACTTAAGGAAAAGCAGAATGAGGTTTAACTTTATGACAGTGTGGATAATAAAATGTTTGAAATTTTCAAGCCTTCGAGTAAAGTAATTTGTGCTGAAGGGAAAAGGTATCTAACAAACTATGAATATACTGTAGCTCATCTATATGTCCTAATGAATTATCCAAAGGTTCAACCATTCAATGAGTAAGTATTTCCTAATTGTCAAATAACATCTATTGTGCATTATAATTTATTATTTCTATCAATGTATCAATTATTTTTAATTTCTTTTTTTTAGTGATTTTGTTATAGATAAACGTAAAGAGTTTCCAAACATGAAGAAGAAACAATCAGTGCTGAGACGTAAAAAAAATTTTCATCATTTTTTGAAAAATGCGTATGTTTACTTATGATGAAAATCACAAAATAATTGAATTATTCTAATAAAAATTTATAATTTTAATCTAAATAATCCGCTTAATTTTGATTACAGGTTCATAATCATGTAAATAAAATTTCCAATCATTATCTTCAAAGTATAGCACGAGGCCCCCCTAAGAGAGGTTAAAACATACAATGGTTACTATGTGAATGGTTTTAAATTTCACACTAAATCGTATGGTAGCCATCGGGCAACAGACAATATGGTGGTATGCATTAAAGGATCTATATACAATGAAACTGAATATGACTATTACGAAACATTGGTCGAAGTAATCGAGTTAGAATTTGAAGCCCTCCCGGTTAAAAAAATTGTGTTATTCAAATGTGAATGATTCGATCCAACACCACATGTTAGTATTGTTGTCCATCCTTGATATAAACTTGTTGATGCGCACGATAAAAAATGATTTAACAAGTATGAACCTTTTGTCTTAGTAGTATAAGCATCACAGGTTTATTATTGTGAATATTCAGGTCGAACTAGTCCTAGAAAGGATTGGAAAGCTGTGTGCAAGATAAAAGCAAGGGCTCAAATTGATATTCTTGCATCACCAAATACTGATTTCATAGAACCAGTTTTTCAAAATGATGACAATGATGTTATAATCAAAGCTGTGGTGGGGGACGAAGACATCCTTTTAGTCGCATCTTCTGAGATGGATACGAGTGGGGATGTAGATGCTGATGAAAATTTAATTGATTATGAAGAAGAAATAAGTGATGATGAGGAGTTTGAAAATAATGTTACTACATCTGAAGAAGATGACGAACTAGATTTGGATGATTATGATGATAATGAGTAGACTGTGAGTTTTATGTTATTTTAATTGTTAATCATGTTTATTTATTTTCATTGCCTTATATACTTTTTACAGGTATGGCACGTGGACAAGGTAGAGGTAGCATGTTGCAAGGTCATACAAGTTATGGTATAGGCAGCACGACCTCAAGTATGCCTGAAACAAGTAAAGGGTCGTGGGTGAAAGAGATGCTACAGCAGATAGAGAATGTTGTGAATGTACTACAGCAGCAGGATCAACTAATTGATCTACATAATGATCCTGATATTTTGATGAATAATCAAGAGATGTGGGTGGTAGAGAAGATAGAGAATGAGATGTTGGAGAATCATCCTCAGAGCACCCTATAGACGAGACTCTCCATATTGCTCATTTTGATCTGATAATTAATAATCCATAAAATATAAAACTTAACAAATTATTAATCAATTTATTAATTTATTTCCTACTTACTAATAAATTTTTTGTTACAAGACAAAATTAGAGACGTCTAGTTCCATTTTTAGGGTTTTGATGATAATTTTTAAGAAGTCCTTTAAACCAAATGGATATAATTGGAAGTCACTAACACATAGAGACCAATTGATGATTTGGAGAGAATTTAAGGTAAATATTACTACCTAAAAATTTTTACATCTTTTATTTATTCTTTATTCACTGATTAAAGATTATTTATTTATAATTACAAAAAGTTTGCAGGTGGACATAGTCTAAGAAGTCGGTCAAAAGTGTGTTCTACAAACATGTTGCCAGCCAACATAAAGACACCATGTACGAGATCAAAGATAAATGGATGAAGAAGAAAGAAAAAGATTCGAGTATCCTGGATCATGTTTTCGAGGAGTGGCAGAGTAGATGGGAAGATCCGGATTATAGGAAGAGGTGTGCTAAACAGAGCGGCAATCGTCACTCAGAGCGGGCTGGGGAGGGTAGTGTCATGTCTACACACACTTATGGATCTCGCTCTATGCGTGAGCACGAACGAACATTGGTATTATTTCTAATTTATATTTTTTATATTTATTACTTTGTGAATTATGTTCAATTATGCCTAAATTTCATTTCTCATAATGAATTTTTTTTCAATATAATTAACGTATGTATTGTGTATAATTATAGACACTTAGGAGGGTAAGAAACCCAATGTTCCTCGCTTATTCAGATACACGCACACAAAGGCTCTTGATAATCATACTTTCGTTGATTAGAGATCTCATGCAGCAAATGTAAATTTAAATAAAAAAATTAATTTTTCTTTTTTTTGTTTGAATATAAATTGAAATAATTTTCGTACATTTTTATTAGGCGAGATATGAGGAAATGTTAGCTGCTGCGACTCAAAGATATTTCTAGTCTACTTCAGGTTCATGTGATGGTGCAACAGGTAGTTCTCATTCATCAGCTTCACCAGTTGATGCGAATCAAATTTGGTATGCGGTTGTTGGTGGCAAGGAGAAGATGCTAGGCTATGGCGTCGGTTCATCGACATCATCATTCTACTCGCATAGATGACCACACTATGAAGCTGAATTTTCAGGACCAGTTTTGAATTTGTTCTCGAAGATAGAGAAATTTCAGGACGCGATGCGAAATTCGATATAGTTTCAGTTGGTCGATACCGAGCAACGCATAATTGACTATGAGGATGATAAGGATGATTTGCGTATGCGTTTTGACTAGAGGTGTCAACCGTGCCGGCCCGCACGAGGCACGGCACGGTTTAGCCGGGCCAGCCCAGCACGGAAAAAATTCGTGCCCGGGCCCGTGTCGTGCCCTGCTTTGGCACGAGCCGTGCCGTGCCGTGCCTGGCCCGGCACGGTTCGACCCGCGGCACGGCAAACCGGCACGGGTTTATCCCGTGTCGGGAGCCCCATGAGTCCGATCGCATGCTTCCCCTCCCGCAAAAAAAGACCGCGGGTCGGGTCTAATTCGACCCGACCCGCGGTCCCTGTTTCCCAAACCGCTCGGTCAGGTTTGCCCGAGCGGGCCAGGCGAGGCACGGCCCGGCACGGAAGCACGATCGTGCTGGTTAAAAACGGGTCGTGCCATACCGGGCTGGCCCGTTTGACACCTCTAGTTTTGACTGGCTTACAAAGAAGTTTTAGGAAGGAAGACTACAGTTCAACCCTGATAATCTACCTCGGATTGTTCGGCATAATACTTCAGCTACATCATCTATTTCATCACCTACAGCAGCACCTGCAGCAACCGCATCAAGACTTGCATTAGCAGACAGCTTTATCCTAGTACCCGATATCTCACCGTGTGGACTAGAAATGTCGCAGCATAACGATTATGAAACTAGATTGGATAATTGAGTGTATTACATATTTTTTTTCAATTCCTTAAACTTGGATTTTGAATTTTATTTTTTTATTTTATCTTGATGTTTTTAATATATATGTGCAATATATATTTGTTTGCTGGAGTTACTTGAATTTTTATTTTGTTGTTTTATCTATAAATATTTCTATAGGAACTGAATCAAAACTAGAAGCAAAATGGTTGTTTGTTTTTGTATTTTATGTTCCAGTTTCTGCAGTAACTATAGAAATACTACAAAGAAAAATTGGTCGGTAATTACAGACCGAATTGTGATCAAACCGACCAAAATTTTTTAAAATCAATGGTCGGTAAAAGGTCATCAAATGGTCAGTAATTCTTTTGGAGATCAATTACTGAATAATGATTTTAAAAGATTTTGGTCGTGGTTTTGTCGTAATTTTTTAGGATTTTACCGACCATTTTGTGACCATTTACCGACCTAATGCTTTTGGTCGGAAAATGGTCAGAATATCATCGGAAATTATTTTTCGGTAAATGGTCTATAAATTATCGGTAATTACCAACCATTTTGAGACCATTTACCGACCTAATTCTTTTGGTCAGAAAATGATTGGGGTTTAGTTGATAATTATTTATCGGTGAATGGTCTGTAAATGGTCGTTAATTACCGATCATTTAGAGACCATGTACTGACCTTATTTATTTGGTTGGTAAATTGTCAAAATATAGTCGATAAATTATTGTCGGCAAAGGATTGGTAAATAATTAGTAATTTCACGACCGACTAATTTTTCGTTGGTAAAAAATTTAGCGACGAACAAGATTACGAACAAATATTTTAGTCGATAAATGGTTGGTATTAGGTTTACCAACCAAAAAACACAGAATTTCCGACTAAATAATTGGTCGGTAATATGGTAAATTTTAGTAGTGACATAACTGGTTCTCAGTTATGATTAATGGAGAAGCATCGGATTTCTTCCAGTCATCTCGCGGCATCCACCAAGGCAACCTATTATCACTGGCTTTATTTCTATTGGCTTGAGTACTTCTCTAGGAGCATTAATGGCCTCTATGAAAAACACACATGAGTGAGCTTCCTCATGGTTAGCCAGGTTTTAGTCAGTCACCTAGCATATGGGGATGATAATATTATCTTTACAAATGGACTTAGCAACTCAATCAAAAAGGTAATGGAGGTGCTCAAGAGATACGAATGGGTTTATGGTTAGTCTTCAATTACTAAAAGAGTGGCTTCTATTGTCAAGTGAATATAAAACCTAGTAGGGTGACAAAGCTCAAGAGACATCTCAAGATGGAAAGGCATGATTTGTCTATCGCATATCTAGGCTACCCTCTATTCAAAAGAATAGTAAGAGCATTTTTTTCGATAATGTTCTCACTAAGTTCTGATCTTGGATAGAAGGATGGTCCAAAAAGCTTTTGTCGAAAGGAGAAAAGATCATGTTGATAAAACACATCCTTGCCTCCCTTTTCATGTACTTAATTTAGGCGGTGAGACCAACTCTCATGGTGATCAAGACAGTGGAAAGATACATGCCAAAGTTTTTATGGGGTCATGGAAAAGGACTGAAACCTTTGAGATCGACAAAATGGGCAAAACCTTGTAAGCCAAGAAAAGGGGTCTTGGGTTCATTAATATTTGCGATATCTCAAGAGCGATGGAGGTGAAGCTATTGTGAAAGTTCCATACCAAACAGAACCTGCTAAATAGATTTTTAAAAGACAAGTATTGTGGAGCGGGATTCCCCGACATGAGGGAGAGATACATTGACATACCAACATAGAGAAGAATCAAGAAATAAAGTGGGATAACGGAAGAATATATCGCCTGGAAGCTAGGCTTCGGCAATGTATCATTTTGGCATGAAAATTGGACGTATTCAAAAAAAAATAAGTTCGTTTAGGCTAATGGGTCCCCGTAAAATACTCATCAAAGAGTTTTTCAAAGAGAATGAATGAGATATTAATAAGCTTAATATGGTAGTTCCTACTAGCATTGTAGAACGAATAAAAATGATAAGGAGGGGAATGGTGGATAAAGGTTCTTTCACCTTCAAGTATGCCTAGGATATTTTCTGCATGAGGGGTGAGCTAACATCGAATCATAAAGGCATATGGCATAAACATATTTTGGTTAAAATTTTATTTTTTAGTGGCATCTCGTGAATGAGTTCATTCCAATGTACGACATAGTAAAGCAGAAGAAATTCTAATTGGCATCCATATGTAGTAATTGCACGAACGAGAAGATATGTTTACACTTGATGCTACACTGTGAGGCCTCGCAGAGTGTCTGGCAAGAATACTTCTCAAACCTAAATACTTTGAATGTCACAATTAAACAAGCATTCAAATTGGATAATTCGTCGAATATCAATTCGCATCTGATTTACCATGGATTAGAATATACATCTTCCTACTAATAATGTGGAAATGGAAAAAGTACAAAGATGTCAAGTTCCAGGAGAAGCATTTCATGGCGGATAGAATTATTTTCAGAATCGATGTAATAGTTGAGAATTTACTATTGTCACACAGACTGACAGTTAGATGATGAGGTAGATGGTCCCTTTTTAGCTCAAGTTGTTGATGTGATAGTCTACTTGAGTATCTTTTTCAAGTCTACAAGATTATCTTTATGGTGTAGGAGCAAGGTGGTTGCATCAAGAACCCAGGTACATCAATATGACTTACTTTTAAGTTCTTGATACTTATTTATTTATTTTTTTTGCTATGCAGGCTGAATTGGATAAGGACTGGAGTTTGGAGAGTTTTGGAAGATAAGCAAGAAAAAATGAGAGCAATAGCACAACATCACTTAAAGTTTGAATTTTTTATGCTTTTGAATTCTTAAAATTTTCGTTGCCTTCTAGCAGTAAATTTTTTTATGATTTTATGTGTATCCTGATCATTGAACCAAAGGGTGCATAGGATGGAGGGATGGCCTAAATCAGCTAGCATTTTATTCTCTTGTAAGTTGTGTGTTCTAGCTAAATAAAATTATGTGTTGAAAAAAATTAGAAAAATAGATAAGCATGAAGATAGAAAGATAAATAGATAGATATATTGATAGATAAATAGAAAGAAATAGTTATAAATCGATAGAGAGAGAGAGAGAGAGATGTAGACAAATAGACAAATAGATAGATAGGTAGATAGATAATCCATTAGATAGATAAATAAATAAATAGATTGATTGATAGTTAGATAGGTATAGAGTTTGGTAGATATATAGATAGATAGATATATAGATAGAAAAATAGAGAGATATATAGATAGATATATAAATAAAAATATAAATAGATAGAGAGAGAGAGATGTGTATATATATATATATAGAGTTAGAGAGACTAACAAAGAAATAGATAAAAAGACAAACAAATAGTCAAACAAATAGAGATACACGCAAATATATTGATAGAATAATAGATAGATATAGAGATAGTAAAATAGATTGATGGATAAATAAAAAAAAATAACTAAATTCAAATAGATAAATAGATATATAGATAGATAGATACATATTATACAGATGGACAAATATAAAGATGGATAGATAAATAAATAGAGGGTTGGATAGATAAATAAATAGACATATAGATAAATAGACAGATAAATATATAGAAAGGTAGAGAGATAAAAAGATAAATATATAGAAATTAGAGGTGTCAAATAGGATGTGTCGGGACAAGCCGATCGTGCTTTTGTGCCGGGCCAGGCATGGCACAGTTGTTGTACCATGTCGTGCTTGGCCTAGCATGGTTCTGTGAAGATTAGCCCGGCACGGGCCCGCGGTACGAATCCTCCGGGTTCGGCCTAGTCGGGCTGAACCCCTAATTTAAAAAAAGTAGGGTTTCAGTGCGCACCATAATGCCACCATGCCGCGAAACCGTGCGGCCAAACTTCTAATTTAAAAAAAAATTAGAGTTTTGGTGCATACCGTCACACTGCCGAAACCCTAATTTAAAAAAAATCAGAGTTTCTCAGCTCGTGCTGAGGTACCATGCTAACGAGCCATGGTACCACTATAAGAAAAATTCCATATAGCTAGGGACAATTCCTTAGGTAAATGGACAATTTCCATCGCTAAATGGGATATAGCGATGGATTACCGATAGATTGGTTCCCTATCTAAAGTACTTCTTGCTAAAATTTAGCGTGGGAAACTGTTCCTAGCTAAAAATTTAGCGATGGAAAAATCACTTGCTAAAAAAGACAAATTTGCAAGCTAAATAAGATTTTTCGTCGTTAAACGAAAATAATGACGAAAGATTCACAAGCTAAAGTGATGGTCACAAAATTTTAGCAATGGAAATAGTCCCTAGCTAAATAAATTTAGCGACGGAAAATCAATCGCTAAATAAATTTAGCGACGGAAAATCAATCGCTAAATTTAAGATATCCCTTGCTAATTTAGCTAGGGAAAATTCCCTAGCTAATTTAGCAAGGGATTTTTCCCTTGCTAATTTAGTAAAAAAATTTTCCCTAGCCATTTTAATTTCAAAGCTATTTTCAGAATTTAATTTATTTTAAAATTTTTTAATTAAATAATTTAATATTTTTATATCAGATTGAATAAAAAATAAAACTATAAATAATTTCTAATAAAAAAAATAAAATCATTTAATAACTTATTCTAATTCAATATTTTACATAATTGAAACAAAAAAATAACATAATTTTATTACATATTATTCATCAATGTATCTACTAACAGTGCATAAAGTATAATATATCCATTCGTTGACATTGCTTTCTCTCCCTTTGCTCCTCTGATCACTATTTTTCTATTACGACAAAGCTGTCCAAGTCACGGCACGTAATGCTCAGTGAAAAATCTCATCATTTATACAAACTTTATAAGAGGAATAATGTAGTATCATATCTGTAAGAAATTTAAACCACTCAGTCAAATTTATAAAAAATCATTTTTAATTAATATTTAGCATACCAAAACATAATTCTACCAAAATAATATCTTTACACCCAGCCCAAATAATTAAAATGACTAGATTAGTAATAATGATCATAAATAGAATCACTAGGACCAATAAATACATACATACAGATACCAAGACATTTGAACACACACATGAATTGATGTGGGCATAAAAAAATACCAAGGAAGCATACTAGGTGAATTGTTTCATTACATACATACATACATACCAAAATAATATCTTTACACCCCGCTTGTGTACTTCAAGAGCATCCTTCTTGCGCTTCCGCTCAAAGTGATCGAGCGGTATCCATGCCTCTTCCTATGTAGCTCGATGTAGTCTCCTTGTGGCAATCAAGTACCAACAACAAAGAATGATCGAATAAAACATTAATCAAGTATATTGAAAATCAAATGGTTGACATAGCTAAAGAGAAATAAAAACAAACCATGGTAAATTTCCTTTGCTATCAATTTACATAAAATTTATTGATGATACAAGGGTTGCACATAGCAAAACAGTCGAGTATATTACAGCAGCAGAAAGAAGAACAAGTGTATGCTACGCAAGGAATATTCCAATTTAATGAAAGAAATTAAATAAAAAAAAGTGAAGATGATTATGCTCCTAATTTACATTGAGAAACCGAAATCAAATCAAGAGATATGTTGATTTTATATGAACATGTATTTGTGTAGCGCATAAAAATGTGCTCCTTCACTATTGGAAAGAAAAAATTCAAGAAACACATCTTTCTTTGTGATGACTATTATTCATCCAAGAAATTTATGTTATGGGTAATGGCAGTAGTTAATGGATCATTCCATAACCAGTAGGTTGTCGACAAGCTGAGCAATTGGAAAAGAACGAGTCCGATGCAAATTACAAGGACATGGTCGTCGCCGTTCTATCAGGTGATGCTGGTAAAGGTTTGCCTTATGTCCCTGTTGATTGGCCACGACCTAAAAACAACTGGTCTTGGAGAGTTGGCAAGCGTAGTAATGTTGCTGGATCTCTATCCTCCAAAACGATTCAGAAATAATAGAGTATCTTTCTTCGAAAGCAAAGGAGCGGTTGAAGCTTTTCTTCGTTCACAATTTCCTGGTGTAGATTTCGATGCCTTCTTCGCTTCTTTTTCATGGAGGATCCCAGCCAGGTTGTCGTCTGCAATGAAAGGTTTGTGTTGTTTTAGCTCAAGTTGTTTGACCAGTATCTCATTTGGGTTATGATGGTGGTGAATATGATCTGAACCCAACAAACTTTTGATTTCTGGTTTTTACTTGGTACCTAGTTTGTAACAGCCGAAGCATCCCCACTCTCTTCTTCCTTCCGATAACTTGCCCAAAGATGAAGTAGAGCAGGTTAAGAAAGAAAGAAAACCTGGAAAGCGTGCCATGAGGAAGAGAAAGTCATTGGAAGTTGTTGCATAGCCACCCGCCCCATCCATGCAAAGAAGTAGCATGCATTCTGCAAACCGATCTGTTTCTGCTAGTGGTACTGCGGAGGAAATCCAGATGATCCATATTCCTGATAATTTTGATGTGTATCTCAATTCCTTGGATGACATTCTCAGCAAGCCACTTTCTGGATCTCCGGAAAGCCAATCAAAGGCCGTCATTAGAGTCGATGCTAAGGAAGAAGTGTTGACGGGTTGTTCGTTGTGTTGAGATATGTAAAGTGAAATTACAAAATTGCCCTTAATGAGCAATTATCGGTGCATTACTGTAAAGTATCTTTTCAATAAATTTACGTGTTTTAATTATCAGACTGATATAAAAGCCGATAATTTTTTTTTGACCCAGCTGCTGGATGATTATTATTATTGAATGTTTTGAATTTGGTTCTGATGCACGACATTTCCTCTCTTCTTCTTCTCCTCTGTTCTTCTTTTCTTCTCAGACTCTTGCTTCTGTTCTTGAGAATTCCTTGTATTTTATAAGGAATAATTGTTTCAAAACAACATTGTGGTATCAGAGCATCGATACCTAACTGCGATTGAAATTATTTTTGAACAATACTCAAATCTAATTTCTCCAGTTTAGGCGTTCTCTGAAAACCTAACTATTTCTCACAAATTTCTTAAGATCGAGCATAGATCTAACCAGATCTAGTAAGATCTAAAGGTTTTGTGGTTTTTAAAACCTATTTTCTACAAAACCCGAACATTCTGTTCAAATTTTTTCAAGCTGTTTCAAGATATTATGTTTTCAAAAACTCAAAACTCATCAAACTCGGGTTCAATTCCTATTCCCTTGTTTGATGGTGAAAATTTTGACTATTGGCTTGTCAAAATGCGAACATTGTTTATCTCCCAAGACATATGGGAAATTGTGGTTTCTGGACATGAAGAAGCCCCTAATTTCTCTATTCTGGAAGGTAAAGAACTGTTGCAAGAGAAGGAATTGAGGAAATTAAATGCTAAGGCATTACTTTTCATCCAACAGGGTGTAAGTAATGTGATATTCCCTCGATTACTTGGCTGTACTCAAGCCAAGGAGGCTTGGGACCTCTTAATCGAGGAATACCAAGGAGATAAGAAGGCTCGAGGAGCTCTTCTGCACTCCTTGAGAAAAGACTTCGAGAATCTGAGTATGAAAAACTCAGATTCTCTTACTGAGTTTTCAACTCAGTTTCTAGATATTGTTAATCAACTAAAGATTCATGGAAAAAATGTCTCTGAGACTCGATTAGTTGAAAAACTTCTAATCTGTATGCCTGATAAGTTTGATGCCATTGTGGCAGTGATTGAGGAGACCAAAGACCTGTCAAAGCTCTGCATCCAGCAAGTTCTGAGCTCCTTAAAGTCCTATGAGAGTCAACTACTGAAGAGGGCAGAAAGCTCTGCAGAGACTGCAATGCAGTCAAGATGGGAAGAAAGCTCCAATAAGGCTGAAGTGCAATACAGAGATATGAGGAGCAAGAAAAATGCACTAAGGTATGAGTCAAAAAATAAAAACAAAAATAAAATTAAAACAAGCTCTTCTTCCACTCTCTCTACAGACTCATCTAAGGAACAATCTCCCTCTTGTACTATATGCAAGAGATTAAACCACACTGCGACAGAGTGTTGGTTTCGAAAACAAAACCAATGCCAAAACTGTAAAAGGTTTGGGCACAGTTCTAAGAACTGTAAGAGCATATCTAACCAGAGTGCTGGTTTTACAGAACGAGTAAGTTCTGTAGAACATCTATTTTATGTAAATGAACAGAAAATACACACTCAATAAACACTTGGTTTCTGGACAGTGGCTGCTCAAACCACATGTCTGGAAATGAAGAGATGTTTGTGGATTTACTTCCAGTAGTAAATTCACAAGTCAAATTGGGGAATGGTGAACTAGTTCAGACGCAAGCCAAGGGCAGAGTGGCAGTACCCACCTGCTCTGGAACAAAGTTCATAAAGGATGTGCTTCTGGTTCCTGCCTTGGACCAGAATCTACTAAGTGTTGGCCAGTTAATTGAAAAAGGCTATAAACTATCGTTTGAAAATAAAATATGTAAAATTTTTGATCAAAACAGTAATCAACCTTTCTGGATAGTGAAAATGTCAAGTGGAAGAAGTTTTCCACTGACATTTGCTGAGAAAACAGATAAGGCATTCTCAATGAATGTCCAATCTGTCACCTCTCTATGGCACAGAAGGTTTGGGCATTTGAATTACTTTGACCTAAAAAATATTTTTCAAAATAACTTAGTAACTGGTATGCCTTCAAACCTTTCACCACCTACCTCTATCTGTGAAGTATGTTCACTGGGAAAACAATCCAGAAAAAGCTTTCCAAAGCACTCTACCTGGAAAGCTTCTAAACCCCTGGAACTATTACATGCTGACATATGTGGTCCTATGTCAGTGAAGTCCTTAGGTAGCAGTAGTTATTTCTTGTTATTTATAGATGACTGCACGAGATATATATGGGTATTTTTCTTGAAGCACAAGTCTGAAGCACTTGACTGCTTCAAGAAACTTTTACCACTTGTCAAAAGACAATCTGGTCTAAGTGTTAAGTCACTTAGAACAGACAGAGGAGGAGAGTTCCTCTCTCAAAAATTCACAGATTACTGTGAATCTAAAGGAATAACCAGACAACTTACCACTGCCTACTCATCACAACAGAATGGAGTTGTGGAGAGGAAAAATAGGACAATAATGGAAATGGCCAGAACTTTGTTAAATCAAAAAAACCTACCAAAGATTATTTGGGCAGAGGCAGTGAACACTTCAGTGTACCTGCTCAATAGGTGCCCAACCAAAGCACTGGAAAACATAACTCCAGTGCAAGCCTGGACTGGTAGGAAGCCCAGTGTTAAACACCTAAAGGTATTCGGGAGTGTTTGTTACTCCCATATACCAAGTGCACATAGAACCAAATTAGACTCCAAGAGTCTAAAGTATATTTTAGTAGGTTACAGTCTACAATCCAATGGTTACAGACTGTACTCACCAGAAACAAAGACATTTCTGGTGAGTAGAGATATTTTAATTGATAAAAATAGTATGTGAGATGGAGATTTAAGTGAAGCTAATTCTGGAACCAAAAACGGTTGCACAGAAGCTATTGCAACCTGCTATAAATTTAAAAATGCTCCAAGGTATGATTTTAGCTTACCCTCTACTTTTTCTTCTGAATTTATTTCTGATTCTGATTCTCTTATTGAACATGATTCTCAATACAAGTCCAAGTCTGTTTCTGAACATAGTGATTGTACATCATCTAATTCTGAATCTATAACTGAACTTAGTAAATTAACCCCAGTAAAGTATAGAAACCTGTCAGACATTTATCAGAGATGTAACTACACCTCAGTTGAATCACTCAACTATGAAGAGGCTGTAAAACATCAATTCTGGTTCAAAGCGATGCAGACAGAAATGTCTGTTATCGAGAAAAATAACACTTGGACCTTAGTTGACTTACCTCAAAATAAACACAGTATAGGTGTTAAATGGATTTATAGGATTAAAGGTAAATCAAACTCAAATAAGCCTGTATACAAGGCTCGATTGGTAGTCAAAGGTTACTCACAAAAACCTGGATTAGACTACCATGAAACCTTTGCTCCAGTAGCAAGGTTAGAAACCATAAGGCTCTTAATAGCCTTAGCTAGACAGAAAGGTTGGAATTTATTCCAATTATAAATAAAATCTACCTTTCTAAATGGAAAACTTAAGGAAGAGATATATGTAGAACAACCCCCTGGGTTTGAAAAAAAGGGGAGTGAACACTGTGTTTATAAATTAAATAAGGCCTTGTATGGGTTGAAACAAGCTCCTCGTGATTGGTATCAACAAATCAACTCTTATTTCCTGAATCAAGGATTCAGTAGAAGCAAGAGTGAGCCTACACTCTATATTAAAAGAGACAACAATTCTGGAATTTTAATTGTTTCCTTGTATGTTGATGATATTGTATTTACAAGTAATAAAACAGAATTGATAAATAATTTTAGGAGAGAAATGGAAAGTAAATATGAAATATCTGACCTAGGAAGCCTAACACAATTCTTAGGACTTGAAATAATTCAAGACACAAGTGGTGTGTCCGTTTCTCAAACCACATACATTAAACAATTATTGAAAAACTTTGGAATGAGTGACTGCAAACCAATATCTACCCCTTTAGAAGTAAACCAGAAACTGCTTTCAGCTAAGGGTAAACCAGTCAATGTGAAAAATTTCAGAAGTCTAATAGGAAGCCTGCTGTACGCATCAGCAACCAGACCTGACATTGTTTTCTCTGTTCATTTGTTATCACGTTTTATGCACTGTCCGAATCATATACACTTGTGCTGCCAAACGGATATTGAGATATCTCAAAGGTACACTTAATTTAGGTCTGAAATATCATAGAATTAACCATACAGAAATCATAGGTTATTGTGATAGTGATTGGGGAGGAAATCCAGAGGATTACAAAAGTACCTCTGGATATGTATTTAATCTAGGAACTGCTGCAGTTTCTTGGCAGTCCAACAAACAATCAACCGTAGCCTTGTCCACTACTGAAGCTGAATATGTTTCAGCTTCAGTTGCAATCTCTCAAGCCTTATGGCTTAGAAAACTGTTGGGCGACTTAGATAAAGTCCAAAAATATCCAACAAAAATTCTGTGTGATAATCAATCGACTATATCTATTGCGAGTGATATGGTAATGCATAGTCAAACTAAACACATAGGTTTGAAATATCACTTCATTAAGGATACGATTGAATCTAATGAAATTAAGTTGGTTTTTTGCAGGACTGAAGATCAAGTAGCCGATATATTCACGAAGTCCCTACCTAGAGAAAAGCTTATCTATTTGAGAGAAAAGCTTGGACTGACCTCAACTACATCGAATCGGGGGGATTGTTGATGGGCTGTTCGTTGTGTTGAGGTATGTAAAGTGAAATTACAAAATTGCCCTTAATGAGCAATTATCGGTGCATTACTGTAAAGTATCTTTTCAATAAATTTACGTGTTTTAATTATCGGACTGATATAAAAGCTGATAATTTTTTTTTGACCCAGCTGCTGGATGATTATTATTATTGAATGTTTTGAATTTGATTCTGCTGCGCGACATTTACTCTCTTCTTCTCCTCTGTTCTTCTTTTCTTCTCAGATTCTTGCTTATGTTCTTGAGAATTCCTTGTATTTTACAAGGAATAGTTGTTTCAAAACAACAAGAACTGACGGAAGCTAGAACGCGCCTATCTTCTTTGCACGTGTCAGATTTCTCTTCGTTGGTCTCGTTGGAGAAAATTTCCGAACTAGTGAGTTTGGCATGAAACTGAAGAATTATTCTGGACTCACCGCCGAGAAACTCATCAAGTAGGAGCTGATCTAAAAAATTCTGCTATTCAGTGAGGTTTTTATTGAGAGCCGGAAAATCATTCAGGAGGTGGATCGGTTTTTTGAAACCTTAGAAACAAACAAGCAGAAGGCTTCGTCTCTGAAAAAGGAATACAACTAGTGGAAGAAAAGAGCTAACCAGCTTCAATCTCAGATCGTTTCGAATCTGCTCACAGTAGGGGATATTGATGATCAAATTGCACTTCTTCAGTCCCAGCGAGCAGGCCTCGTCGGTGTGATTAACGCTAACAGAACTGCAAAAGTGGAAATGACTTCCACGCAACAAAGCATAGCTTATGAAATTCCCGCTGTCGTTCATGAGATTCAACTTGCCAACTCCAGAGTTCCTGAGTGGGAGATGAAAAAGGCGGACTCACAGAAACACGAAGCTAAAATGTTGCAGAAATTTGCATCGCTTGAAGGATTCTCCCTGTAAATAACTACCGCACTATTTGTAGTTTGATTAGATGGTGCCATGAAGTTAATCTTAAGACTTAAGTATTGTCTAGTGATGTTTTCTTATTCAACGTGCAGCTTCTTTGAGCAAAATATTTGCTACGTTCCATAAGTGTTGCATAAATTAATCTATGTTTTATAGAGATGACATGAGGAAGACGGTAGCTCCGCTTATTAGGGTTGTAGTAAATTTTGTAAAATTTTTCGGCTACTATATTTTTTGACAACCAGATTATTGGGTTACTACATTCCATTAGTGGTCGATTAAATTTGTAAATTTGGGTTTCTAATGATACTTTATTTATTTTAATTAATGATATGGCCATTAGGTTTTCACAATTATTTTTTAAAATTATTTATTTAATTAAACATTTTCTATCACAAAATTTGATGATTAATACATTATTTAATTATACTTATTTTTAAAATAGGGAAAATTAGGTTTTAAGAGGGATGAAGGATAAAGAAATAGAGACATGAATAAAGACACGGGAGAAAGGAAGAGGAACTGGCAGAGGGAGAGAGAGAGAGAAATGGGGAGGGAGGGAGGGAGAGAGAGATGGGGAGGGAGGGAGAGAAAGAGAGAGATGGGGAGGGAGGGAGAGAAAGAGAGATGGGGAGGGAGGGAGAGAGAGAGAGAGAGAGAGAGAGAGATGGGGAGGGAGGGAGAGAGAGAGAGAGAGAGAGATGGGGAGGGAGGGAGAGAGAGAGAGAGAGATGGGGAGGGAGGGAGAGAGAGAGAGAGATGGGGAGGGAGGGAGGGAGAGAGAGAGAGATGGGGAGGGAGGGAGAGAGAGATGGGGAGGGAGGGAGAGAGAGATGGGGAGGGAGGGAGGGAGAGATGGGGGGGAGGGAGAGAGAGAGAGAGATAGATAGATAAAGTAAGATGGAAAGATAGATAGAGGAAGATGGGAAGATAGATCGAGGAAGATGGGAAGATAGATTGAGGAAGATGGGAAGAGAGATAGAGGAAGATGAGAGAGAGAGAGAGGAAGATGGGAATAGAGAGAGGAAGATGGGGGAGAGAGAGGAAGATGGGGGGGAGAGGAAGATGGGAAGAGAGAGAGAGAGATGTGGGGTGGAGAGAGAGATGTGGGGGAGGGAGGGAGAGGAAGATGGGAAGAGAGAGAGGAAGATGGGGGGAGAGAGAGAGGAAGATGGGGGGAGAGGAAGATGGGAAGAGAGAGAGAGAGATGTGGGGGAGGGAGGGAGAGGAAGAAGGGGAGAGAGAGAGAGAGATGTGGGTGGGAGAGAAATAATGAGATAATGAAGATGGAGAGAGGGAGGGAGAAAGATGAGGAGGGAGAGAGAGGGGGAGAGAGAGAGAGAGATGTGGGTGGGAGAGAAATAATGAGATAATGAAGATGGAGAGAGGGAGGGAGAAAGATGAGGAGGGAGAGAGAGGGGGAGAGAAAGAGAGAGAGAGGGAGGGGGAGGGAGAGGGAGGGAGGGAGAGGGAGGGAGGGAGAGAAAGAAAGAGGGAGGAAGATGGGACTAGAAAGGGGGGGAGATGGGGGGAGATTGAGAGAGGTGGGAAGAGAGAGAGTGGAGGGAAGATGGGAAGAGAGGGGGGGGGAGATAGAAAGTTAGAGAGGCGGGAAGATGGGAAGAGAGGGTTGAGATGGGAAAAAAGATAGATGGGGGTGATGGGAAGAGGGGGATATAAAAAGGGGGAAGATGTGAATAGGGGGGTGGGGAAATGAAAAGAGAGAGAAGGGGAGATGGAAAGAGAGAGGGGGGGAGGATGGGAGGGGGGATGGGAAGAGAGAGAGAGAGATGGGGGTAGGCCGGTAGGGGGTGGGAAGAGAGAGAGAGAGAGGAGGATGGGGGAGAGAGAAATAGGAATAAGGGGAAGAGAGAAATAGGAATATGGGGAGAGAGGAATATGGGGGAGAGAGAAAGAGTAAGATGGGGATAGACAGAGAAAATGAGGGGAGAGAGTGTGAGAGAAAGATGGGAGATTTTATAATGGATTTTATTAGTTAGGGAAAATTCGTCGCTAAATTCGTTGCTAAATTACAGATTTTATTAGCTAGGGAAAATTCGTCGCTAAATCTGTCACTAAATTACGAATTTTATTAGCTAGGAATAGAGGTGTCAACCGTGCCGGGCCAGCCCGGCCCGGCACGTTTTTAAACCGTGCCTGGGCTCGTGCCGTAGCACGGCACGCCGGCAAGGGTTCATCCCGTGCCGGTTCACGTAGGCATGCGTGGGGCGTGGGGCGTGGGGGTGAGCCGTGAGCGTGACTCGTCCCCTCCCCCCCCCCCCCCAGGAAAAAGACAGTGGGTCGGGTCTGATTGGACCCGACCCGCGGTCTCGACTGCAGAGCCCCGACGGGCTTAGACCCGACCAATCCCAATGGCCAAAAAAAAAATTCAAACATTACAGATTTTCAGCCGTTGGATTCGCCTCCAATGGCTAGGGGGCAAGATCCAACGGTCCTCGTGATTCTGCCTCTTAAAAATATATTAAAAATTCAAAAAAATAATAAAAAAAATTCTTTTTTTATAAAAAAATTAATTTTTTTAGCCTATATATTCTACCCCCCTCCCTATAACATTTATGTTTTTCAAAAACATATCTCCTCTCAAAACTTTCTATCTCTCACATAAACCGTGCATCTCTCTCTCGGACCTCGGGATTTTGATTTCGGCTTGGATTTTCGTGAAACTCTACTTGAATTTTGAACATCAGAGCTTCCTGCGGTGCACCTTGCACGTGACTAACCTCATTGCTTTTACTGGGTAATTTATTTTACGTTTTTATTTACTTTCTCTCTCTAAAGCTTCTCTCTCTAGAAAAACATAGGAAAAAAAACATAAAAAATGACAAATACACCTGACACGTATTTAAATTTGGAAAATGAAAATGTTAGTGTTACACAGACGTCTGCGGCTGCTGAAACTTTGGTTTCTCAAGTCGTCTCAACCTAAAGTTCTAAAAAACAAAAAACTAGGAGGACTTCTATAGTTTGGACTCATTTTAAAATCATAACACAAGTAAATGTTAGGGGTGAGGAACTTGAAATGGCACAGTACAAATATTGTATGAGACTTTTAACATGCAAGAGTTCATGTGGGACTGGGCACCTTAAGAGGCATGCCGAATTATGCACCAAAAAATATGGACCCTTAGATCCTAGGCAAACCCAACTTGGCACTATATTTTTTGAGACTGGATCGAGTTCAGTCTCAAAGTTTACTCTCTTCGTATACTCCAGCGAGTTGGGTAGGGACGGCATGGCCATACTCATCACATTGATGGGTCTTCCGATCAGATTTTCGGAAGATCCGAGGGTAGTGCGTATCATGCAGACTTATTTTCAGCCTTCCTATCGTAGGATTCCTAGGTCCACATCTAGGAGTGACATACTAAAGATATATAAGTTAAAAAAACAAAAAATAATTAAGGAATTTATGGTATATAGTGGAGTGGTGTCTGTGACGTCCTATATATGGACATGTCACGATGATTCTTCTTATGCATGTCTCACGAGTCACTATGTAGATTCTAACTAGACAATCAATAAAAAAATATTAGGATTCACTGAGAGATTCTTCATCCTCATGATGGCCCGGCCATTTTTGAGTGTATGATAAAAATATTTAGGGAATATAAAATTCAAAATAAAATTTTTAGTGTCACTTTCGATAATGCTTCTAATAATGGAGTAGCGATCAATATGTTTGTTAGGAATATTAGAGACGCACCATTAGGAGAGATCTTTCATGTCAGATGCATGTGTCATGTGATTAACCTAATAGTTCAAGCGGGTATGAAGGTGTGTTCCCCCGCGTTAGAAAATATACGCAATGCACTCAAGTATATTCGCACTCCTCGCAGACTACAAGAGTTTGGTAATCTCTGTTTGTCTGCGAATCTTAAGAAGAAGAAATTCTAATCTGATGTGAGACATCGTTGGAATTACACGTACCTGATGTTAGAATCATGTGTTGGATACGAACACGTAATATCCGACGACGTCAATAGTAAGAGTGACGAACTTATTATTGACGACACTTACTGGGCTTCAGGAATTTCATTTATGAAATTCCTGAAGATATTTTATGACACGACGAACATGTGTTCGTCGGTTTATATGCCCACCACTTGCATTGTACTCCGGTGCATATGCAACATTAGTAGCATGTTTAGGAAGTATCGAGCTGACCCAACGCTTAGCCATATAGTTGCAGAGATGGAGACCAAGTACTTAAAATACTGGTCTACCATTCCATCTCTTTATTGCCTCGCTGCATGCATGGACCCTAGGGCTAAGGTGGAAGGGGTTGAAAACACCCTGACTTTCATTTCCTCGTGCATGAACCTGGAAGAGCCACCTGAAGGGTTCATTTACGAGAAGTTGACAGACCTGTTCACATACTATGATACTAGGTATGGTGGTGGTGGTGGTGAGATTGTGATTACAGACATTGATACATTGTTCGGAGATGATGATTATTCCATTCAGGTAGCGAGTGGGAAACGTAGGGGTGGACTATCACATAGGAGCGAGCTGTCTCGGTACTTAGATATCGATTACTGCTCAATCCTATCACATTCTGATACTAAGAATCTTGATTTATTACAGTGGTGGAAATTATATGAGTCCATCTATCCCGTGCTATCTAGGATGACACGGGATCTACTGACTCCTCCGGTGTCGAGCATAGTATCGGAGTCTGATTTTTCTGTTGCAGTGAACGTGATTTCGGATAGGAGATCGAGATTACGTCCAGATATGGTTGAGACCTTGGCATGTTTGAAGGATTGGGAGGAATCGAGGTTTAGCATCCATGATCGTGCTGAAGCTAGGACTGTGATAGACACTGCAGTCGCATCCACATCCACTACGATGGCGGAGGAGCTGATTGCCGTTGATGATGATCCATATGATACTGATCTTGATGTTGCGGCTGATGATTCTCATGATATGCCGCTTGACGATTGATGCTGATCTGCTGTTTTTGTTTCGATATTTTTTTATTCATTGTATTTATACGCTTTGTTTGTACGTTGTGTTGAAACTTATACTTGTTTTGTTCGGACCATCGGTTTCAAATGCATGATTGGTAATTTTTCATTTGTGTAGTTTAATTTTTTTTTAATATTAATTTTTCTTAATATAATGTATTGATTTATTTTTTTTACGATTTAAATTTTATTTTAAAAATTAATAACTTTAATTTATAATTAATAAATTATAAATATAAATAAAGTTATACTTAGTTGAATTTGATAAAAAAATAATTTTCTAAAATTTGTTTTTTTTTAATTTTAATTTTTAACAATTTTAAAAAAAATTATATTTAATAATTAATACTCTACACTACACAGTGTAGACAGTAGACTACAGTCACTACACTTAACTTAACCTTAAGAAATATAATTTACAATATATAAATTAAAAAAAATACAATATTCTGATTTCAGAATTCAGAGAATCAGATTTCTGCCTGGCCTTCCGTGACCCGTCCCTTCCCGGTCCCGGGCCCGCCTACCCGGCCATGCCTCTCTCTCACCATCAGCGGCTCAGCCAGTCAGCCTATGCGGCTATGCAGCTATGCCGGTATGCCCTGGCGGCTGGCCCCTGGCCTGTATGGCCAAGCCGGCCCGAGCGGGCCCGGCACGACACGCCGTGCCTACGGGCCGTGCCGGGCCCGCCTAATTTCAAACCGTGTCCGGCACGGTAGCACGATCGTGCTGGAAAAAAATGGGTCGTGCCGTGCTGGGCCGGCCCGTTTGACACCTCTAGCTAGGAAAAATCATTCGCTAAATTCGTCGCTAAATTACAGCTTTTATTAGCTAGGAAAAATCTATCGCTAAAACCATTGCTAAATTATGGATTTTATTAGATAGGGAAAATCCGTCATTAAATCTGTTTCTAATTAATAAATTTTATTAGCTAGGAAAAATCTGTTGCTAAATCCATCACTAAATCCATCGCTAAATTAAGGATTTTATTTGCTAGGGAAATTCACTCGCTAAATTCGTTGCTAAGTTAAAAATTTTATTTGCTAGGGAAATTCTTTTGCTAAATTCATTGCTAAAACAATGATTTTATTTGCTAGGAAAATTCTCTCTCTAAATCTATCACTAAAATAAGTATTTTATTTGCTAGGTAAATTCTCTCGCTAAATCAGTCGCTAATTTACAGATTTTATTAGCTTAGGAAAAGCTGTCACTAAATCCGTCGCTAATTTTAGGCTTTTATTATCGAGGGATATTCCGTCACTAAATTCATCACTAAATTCCCCGCTTTTTTTGTGTGAAATTTATGAAAATTTTCTGTCACTAATCCGGCACTAAATCCATCGCTAAAACCCTCATTTTTCTTGAGCGGAATTTACGAAAATTTTATGTCGCTAAATCTGTAGCTAAATCACTCGCTTTTCTTGAGCAGAATTTACAAAAAAAATTTCGACGCTAATCCGTCTCTAATCCATTGCTTTTTTTTCAAAGAAAAAATATAAATCCCTTGCTATTCCCTAGCTAATCCCTAGCAATTTAGCTATAGATTGATCCCTAGCTAAAATTTCCTAGCTAAATTGATATTTTCTTGTAGTGTACTATATTGGGCCAAGCACGGCACAAGGCTCAGTTGGGCTCGGCATGGCATGACATGGTTGGTGCCATGGATAGGCACGGCACGGGCATGGGCATGAGAAATTTCCATGTCGTGCCGACCCAGGCAGGGCCGAATCATGTCATGTCTCATGCTGGTCCGGGCCGGCCCGGCCCGGTTGACACCTCTAATAGAAATATATATAGATAGATAGAGAGAAAAACAAATAGATAGATGAAAGATATAAAGATAGAAAAATAGATAGATAGATAGATAGAAATATAGATTGAAAAATAAATAGATAGATAGATAGAAATATAGATTGACAAATAAATAGATAGATAGAAATATAGATTGAAAAATAAATAGATTGATTGATTGAAATATAGATTGTCAAATAAATAGATATATTGATTGAAATATAGATTGTCAAATAAATAGATAGATAGATAGAAATATAGATAGACAAATAAATAGATAGATAGATAGATAGATAGATAAAAATAAAGATTGACCGATAGATAGATAGAAAAATAAATAGATAGATAGTTAGATAGATAGACTGATAGATAAATAAAAAGAAAAAAAGATAGATAGATAGATATATAGATAGATAGATAGATAGACAAAATATCAATTGATAGATAGATACATAGATAAAAAGATAGATAGTTAGATAGATAGATTGATAAATAAATAAAAAGATAGAAACATAGATAGATAGATAAAAATATAGATAGATTTATAGATACAAAGATATATAGAAAAATAAATAGATAGACAGATATATAGATAAATAAAAGAGATAGAAAGATAAATATAAATATATATCGATATATAGATAGATAAATAGATATATAGGTATATAGAAAGACATATAGATGTGTAGAATAATAGATAAATGGTTAGTCAGATATAAAAATAGATAGACATAAATATAGTTAGTTAGTTATATATATATATATATATATAGACATATAGATAGATAAATGAACAAACAAAAAAACATATAGATAGCTAGATAAATAGTTAGACTTGTAAGTAGATAGTTAGTAAGATAGATAGTTAGTTAGATATATATATACATATGTATGTATGTATGTATGTATGTGTATATATATATATATATACACACACACACACATAAGATAGATAGATAGATAGATAGAAAGCTAGATTGGTAACTAAATAGATTGATATATACATAGTTAAATTTATACATAAACATATTTATAGATACATAGATAGATAGATAAATATATAAAATGGTAGATATACAAATAGATAGTAGATAAATAGAAAAACAAATATACAGATATATAGATAAATATATATATAAATAAATAGATATTTCAATATATTGATAGTTAGATAGATATATAGATAAATGGATGGATAGATAAAAAGATTGATATATTGATTAATAGAAATAAATATAGATGGATAGATAGACAAAAAGAGAGATGGATAAATAAATAGATAGAATGTTAGATAGATATACATTAGACAAAAGATAGATAAATGGATAGATACATAGTTAGATAGATAGACATATAGATAGATAGATAGAATGATAAATATATAAATAGATAGATAGAACGACAAATATATAAATAGATAGATTGAATGATTGAAAGGATAAATAAAAAGATATATAGATAGATAAATATTGATATTGAAAGATGGGATAGATATATAGATTGAAAGAATAGATAGATAGATAGATATATAAAAAAATATAAATAGATATTTATATACAAAGTTATATATAGATATATATATATATATAACTAAATGTTAAATGATATATAATTTTTAATAACTATATATATTATATGTATTATAACATATAACTATAAATAATTCTATCTTACTATGTGTATAACTATAAAAACTTTATACATAACTATTCTTAAATATATAATTAACAACAAATATTTAATATATATTTTTATATATTAGTATAAAAAATGTATTTTTGTATATCTATACCTATACATAAATATATGTATAAATATATGAAATTATATGAAAAAATATATATACATACATGTATAAATATAAGTTTAACTATACGTGTAACTATATGTATAACCACGTGTAACTATATTTATAATTATATGTATAAAAACATACAACATAATGTTTATCTATATGTGTAATATATAAATATTTTTATAACTATGAATAACTTTATATAAATAAATATAGCTTTATTTTTGATTATGTATACATATATGTATACATATATGTAAATCTATATAATTATTTATAACTTTGTATACATTTATGTATATCTATTTATAACTACTTGTATGCATATATCTATATATAACTATATGTTTAACTATATGTAACTATTTATAACTACATTTACTATATGTATACTAACATATAATTATATATGGGATAATACTAATTTGTTGCATTAACTTGAAATTAAATGACAAAAGATATAATATCAACAATATGTAAGCACATAGTATGAGAGTGTATGTTGGTCATGCTTATATATGGTATAATACAAATAAGGGTTGTACTCTTACCTAATCCCAGCCATTGGGGCTCAGGCTCATATATGAACTTATGTGTGATGAAAGATGTAATATTTGATATGTTTGTATAGAAGAAATTTTTTTTCTATTTATGTAATTCCTCATTCTAACACTGCACCCCTCTATAATTCTTTCTGTGTCACTCTCTTCCTCTTTTTCTTTCTGTCACACTCTCTCTTTTGTTATTTTCTTTCACTCTTTCCTTTCTTGCTTTCTCTCTCTCTCCCTCTCTCTCTCTCCCTTTCGCCATCTCTCTCTCCCATCTCCCCCTTTCTCTCTCTCTCTCTCTCTCTCTCCCTCTCCCCTTTCACACACTCTCTCTACCCCTATCTCCTTTCTCTCTCTGATTCTCTCTCTCTTCCCTTCTCTCCATTTCTCTGCCCCTCTCTCTCTCCCCACCTTCTCTCTCTCTCCCTCCCTCCCTCCCTCCCCCTTCAAACATTAAATGTCTTTCTTGTTTGCATTCCTTTCTTGTGCATTATCGTATTTTGCTCCCTTTATCTAGTTTTACCGTGATGTTTATTAATCTTTATCATATTGAAAATTGCTTTATCTATTCATGTAAATTCTGCAAATGCATTGTCTCAATATCCACGATCGATAGTAGATGTACATAAGGTTTATTAATGGAATTTTGAATAAGGATTTTTTGATTGGGATTGAAACGTTCATCAATTTTGCATCTTGTCAATCGAGATGGATGGATGAAGAAAAAATTAAGTGTCCATGTAATCATCGCAAGTGTCAGATTATCCCTTTTCATGATGCAAATACTATAAGATACCATTTGGCTAAATATGGCTTTGTGCCAAATTATTTTGTTTGGATTTATCATAGAGAAAGTACAATTGCTCTGAACATTAACCAAAATGAGGGTACTGGATCATTTGCTTGTGGTGAAGATTCATCAAACACATACCAAAGAATGATCACGAAAGTTGCTGGTGCTGACTTCAATATGGATTACGTGGATGAACCACCTATTCTTGAAGCTCAAAAATTTTATGAAATGCTTAAGGATGTAGAAAAAGAGTTATGGCCTGGTTGTAAAACACTATCACAATTGTCACTTGTGGCTTGACTTATGAGCATTAACATAGAAAATCATAAGTGTGAGAAATTATTTGATCAGGTGACAGAACTGATGAAGAAGATTATTCCGGATAAAAATTTGATCATTAACAACTTTTACAACACTAAGAATTTACTACAATGAATGGGTCTACCAGTTGAAAAAATTGATTGTTATTTCAATGGATGTATGTTATATTGGGTTGGTGATAGTGATTTAATTAGCTCTAAGTTTTATGATCATCCTCGGTTTAAGAAGGCACCTCATGTTGTAGATATGCGACAAAAATTAAAAGTTGCAATTAAGAAGATGTATTATTTTTCATTAATTTCTCGATTACAGATACTATATGCATCAAATGCTACCGCAAATGATATGAGGTGGTATTCTGAGCAAGATGTTGAAGAAGGGGTAATGCATCATCCATCAAATTCACTTGCTTAGAAGCATTTTAATCATATACATCAATATTTTGGAATCCAAAAAATTTATTTTATTTTATGTATAACTAGAATAGTATTTTTCTCTATTTTATCTCAGGAACTAATGGAGGAACGTGTGACAGCTGCTCATCAACAAGTTGAGGGTTCTATGGATCTTCAACCAAGTAACTTTGATCCTATTTATTTGGAGACCAAAGAAGATCGTAAGAAGTAGCGAGTGTACGACATCGGCTCGAAAGGAGTGGCATGTTGTTGTAGCAATCGTGCTTCTAATTCATCTGTCTCAGCAATGGTGGATGAGGTGGTCGAACAACAAGCAATGGAAACAAATGAACATATTATAGTTATGGAGACCAAAATGAAAAAGAAGGATGAAAAGATATCTCATTTGAAGAAAGAAATATATGAAATAAAAGAACTAAAGATGAGCAGATATCTCATTTGAAGGTGACGGCGGTGGTGGCGGAAGCAGCGGTGGCAATGATAGCAACAATGGCATTGGAAACGGTAGCAATGACAAGAGCAACAACAACAGCAAGAGCAGGAGCAGCAGCAACAGCAATAAATGTGGTATATACATACGTATAAAGTCAGTAATACATACATATAATACTACAGTATTTTATGTACATATATACTGAGTATATTTGTACTCAGTATATATGTACACATAATACTTTAGTTTTTATGTACATATATTATAGTAATATATGTATGAGTGAAATGCTAGTATATATTTACATATATACGACTGTAATATATATTTATCAAAAAATAACTTTTTTTAATTTTATTGAGTGGTTTATATTTCTTACAGATATGATACCGCATTGCTCCCAATACAAAGCTTGTATAAGTGATGAGATTTTTCACTAGACATGACGTGCCGTGACTCGAATAGCTTGTCATAGAAGAAAAATGGTGATCAGAGGAGCAGAGGAAGAGAAAGCAACGTCGATGAATATATAGATTGTACATTATGCACTATCGGCAGATACATTAATGAATAAGATGTAATAAAATTTTATTATTTTTTTTATTTTAATTATATAAAATATTGAATTATAATAAGTTATTAAATGATTTTATTTTTTGTTTATTATAAATTATCATTTATAGTTTTTTTTATTCAATTTGATATAAAAATATTATATTATTTAATTAACAAAATTTAAAATAAATTAAATTCTGAAATTAGTTTTGAGATTAAATAGCTAGGGAAATTCATTAGCTAATTTAGCAAATTTTCCCTAGCTAAATATTCTCTAGCTAAATATTCCCTAGCTAATTTAGCTAGAGATTTTTTCTGTCACTAAATTTATTTACCTATGGAGTATTTTCGTTGTTAATATTTAGCGACGAGCACTTTAACTTGGGAAACTTTTAATCGTTATATCCGTTTAGCGATGAAAAATCTCATTTAGATGGCTAAATTAGCTAGAAAAAATATTTTTTATAGCTAGAAATTTTTCTGTCGCTAAATTTTTAGCTAGGGACACTTTCCCTCGCTAAATTTTAGTGACGATCACTTTAGATAAGGAACTGATCCATCTTTAATTTGTCGCTATATCCCATTTAGCAAAGGAAAATGCCCATTTAGCTAGAAAATTATCCCAGCTATATGAGATTTTTCTTGTAGTGTTTGGAGATACATGATTTAGGGAGATGTTTCTCAAATATCCTCACTTGAACTCCTTCATCCTCCCAATATCAAGCTAGTTAAGAATTTAGGATTTGTTCATTTGATTATATATGATTGACATAGTTTGTAGTGAATACTTATGGTTTTGTTATGTATTGAATGTTAATGGTTATGAGTATTTCCATGTGTGTTGCTTGTGACAGATGGTGATAGGAAAACTATGAGACACAATGCAAGAGGTGAGCATTGATTGGAAGTGATAATGCTCAAACTCTCATTCTTTTATTATGGATTCATGTGTGATATAACTAGGTCAACATAAGTTCAAATGATGTGAATATGGTGCTAATAAAGCTGAATCATAAATATAATAATGAACAATTCATTGTATATTCTCTAGAAGGACTAGCTTGAAAATGATGTGGGGCATTCTTAGAATGTATAGCCTAGGGTTTCACCAATCCTTTGAAGTTATGTAATAGCTATGATAGATTGTGACATGTAAGCCACAAGACAAATGCAAGAAGACATGCATCTACATAAAGTGATACCTTGTGATCATCTTATTCTTACATGACTTTCATGGGTAGAATTATGATGATGATATACATCTAATTGACATACATTCATCAATCATAGTTGACATATTGCCTAAAAATAGTAGGAATTGTGAAGTGGCCAATGGACAAGTAAATGGGCATATTCGATGGACATTGATAGGTATAATGAATGCATAACCGTAAGAGAACCATCCACGATGGCAACAACACATGATTGATAACCTCTAAATGCTAAGAAAGTGATGAGAGATTCCACATTCTTTTTCCCTTCTTCCAACAAATATGTATGAAATTACCAGATACTCAACGAAAATATCATCATATACAAGAAAGTAAACAAACCTTAAAATCTCACTATTTGTCTAAGACTCAATTTTTTTAACTTGAGCAATTGGGTATTTTAGTACAACTCAATCAAAGTATCATATCAATTCTTATGAGATTGATATATGAAATTATGTTTATTTTATTACTTATATGATTCATATAATTATAGATTTCAATTGGGCATACACACATGCTCAATGAGCTTTTGGTGTAGCACACTAAACCATTGAGTTCTTTAAATTGTAGTAAAGTTGCAATAGACTTGGGCTTCCCATCTCGTCTAGACCTATATATGTTCCTACTCCATGCCTCATCATTCTCTTCAGGTTGAAAAGAAATTAGCTCCAATGAGTGAGAGGAAAGTTAACAATCTAATAATGATAGATCCAAATGACAAATTATCATTCTTCAATATCTAAGTCACATAAAAATTATGACAAACATATCATTTGACAAAGAAACAATGCAAGCCACCATCTCTAAAAGTCAAAAACTCATCGTCAAAAATCATATTTTATCATCTTCATATGATACTCTAACAAAGGCACAATGAGTGCACCTTTTCTCACATCACCTATAGAAACACTAGAAGGAAAAGTAGAGAGCTCAAAAGTGTCTTAATAATGTAGCAAATCTTTTATATTGAAATTAAGGCTAATATCCATGTCATTAAGTAAATCAATTAGATATATTTCAATTTATGAATGATATAATAAGGTTTCATGGCACTTTAATATAGTTTTTTAATAAACTTTTTTGGAATTCTTTCAGGATGAATGCAAATGATGACATATTCACCAACATTAAATTTCTTAGATGTACTATGCACATTATCAGTTAGTTTGTACTAAATATTTGGCATTTCTTAGAAAAATCTTTAGCTTAATCTGAGCATGTATGTCATGAATGTGGGTTACAAAGTTTTAAATGAATTTAGACACATGCATGTGAGGTGATAAAAGGAACAAAGTCAATGGATATGGGAGGTGAGTATCCATTAACAATTTGAAAATGACTTTTACTAGTTGAACAGTTAACAAAATTATTATAAGAAAACTCAATTGTTGATAAAAGTAAATTTCAAACACCTTGTTTTACCCTAACCAAGCACCTAAGTATGGCACCCAAACTATGATTATCAACCTCAATTTGGCCATCAGTTTGAGGATCAAAAGTAGATGAAAATTTTAAAGTAGTGCCAAATAATTTCTAAAGAGCTTTCCATAAATAGCTGATAAATTTTACATCTCTATCAGATACAATAATAAAAGGTAAACCATGCAACTTAACAACTTCTCTAAAATTTAATCTAGTAAATGTGAAGCATTATTGATTTCGTTATAAGGAATAAAATATGTCATCTTAGAAAACCAACCAACACCAACCAAAATAGAGTCATTTTCTCTAGCAGTCCTAGTAAATCAAAGAACGAATTCCATACTAATATCCTTCCAAGGTTCAAAAGAATTAAGTAAAAAAGTAAAATCTAGTATTTTACTTCTTAGCTTTAGCTAATTCAGGAATGTTCTGCATTGTTCAACTATCCTAGTAATATTCCTTTTTAGAGAAGGCTAATAAAATCTATCTTTAACTAATGCAATATTTTTATACATCCCTAAATATCTAGCAAAACTACCTACACACATCTCCCTAATTAATAAAATTTTCAATGTTGTTCGAGAAATGCATAATTTAGATACTTCTAAAAAATAATCATTATTAACAAAGAAAGTCAACATACTCATAATGGTTACTATTACTAACCTCATCATAAATAATACCAGAATATGTATCATACTCATCTTTCAATCTATTAAATCTAATGATATGAGCACTCATATGATGAAGTGTTATAATTAATTGACTAAGTGCATCATTATTTTTGTTTTTAATGCCATCATGATGCTTAATCACCAAAGAATATTCATTCAAAAATTCAATTTAATTTGTTTGATGAACATTCAATTTCTTTTGTGAGTTTAAATATCTTAAAGTTTGGTGGTCAAAAAACAACACAAATTCAGTAGGCAACAAGCAAAATCATTGGTGATGTTTTGAGTCAAGAAGGTCACCCTATAGCTTTTTTTAGTGAAAAACTCAATGTTGCTAAAATATAATATTTTACATAGACCATTGAAACTCCTTTTAAAGCATTCTTTGATAAGAGTCATAATAGTGCTAAATCCCCTTATAAATCTTTTATAGAAAGTAGCTAAACAATGAAAACTACAAGTCTAAGTGATAGATTTTGATTTAGGCCACTTCTTAATAACTCTAACATTTTTGAGATTAGTTGTGATGTCATGCTTAGACACAATAAAGCTTACAAAAATCACATGTGGTTGCATAAAATAAATACTTTTAAGGTTAACATAAAAATGGCCTCTCAAAGAGTGAGAAAAAACCTATCAAGTGTGTTCTAAATGCTCTTCTTTGGATTAGATATAGATTAGTATGTCATAAAATTAAACCACCAAAAATTTACCAATGAAAGTCTATAAGACATGAGTCATAACTTATGAAAATACTAGGAGCATTAGACAAACCAAACAACATGACTAACCATTCAAATAAACTATATTGTGTTTTAAATATAGTTTTCCATTTTTCACCTGGCTTAATATTAATTCAATGATAATCACTATGTAAATTTATCTCAAAGAATCAATTAGAACTAGTTATTACATCAAACATATCCTCAAGGTGATTGATATAAAATCTATATTTGATTGTGATTTTGTTCATGATTTTATTATTCACATACATTCTCCAAGATCTATTTTTCTTAGGTGTTAAAAAAGCTAGCACCGCTCAAAGATTAAGGCTATGCCTAACAAATACTCTCTCTAATGTCCTACTTACCTATTTAAATCCTCTCTCTCTCTCTCTCTATCTATCTATCTCTCTTTGATTCATCTGAAAATATGGAAGCTTAGGTAGTTAAGAATTAAGAATTAAATCTATAACACGTTGGATGTCTAGTAAATGTAATAATTTTCTAAGTAACTCATCGCGCACCATATCAGCAAAATCATCTAGCAATTTATTCACTTCGAAAGGAACATTGACAATTAAAGAATCATATGGAACTTTTTTTGTCTACTAATGTTAATCACATACCAACCTTAATTTCCTTTCTTTGAAACTTCTTATATTTTAAAATATGTAAATTTTGTTTAAGAAGTTTAGAGATGTTGTGCTTACTAGTATAACCTATAGACCCTGTAGGTCTCATAATAATTAATGTTCTTACCTATGTAGTTAAAGTAATGGACGTTATCTTTATCAAAATCGGTGATATTAAAATCATAAAGCCAAAGGAGACCTAAAAGAACATGAGCAGCATTTATAGATAGCACATCACTATAGATTATATCCTTAAAATTTCCCATTCGAATAAAGACTAGATATTGATGAGTGTCATACAAAGTATAGTCATTCACCCATGTTACTCTAAATGGATTTGGGTGTAGTTATACTATTAGATTTAATAATTTGATAGCATCCTAAGAAATCACATTCCTTAAATTACCCTCATCAATCACTAGCTTACATTTTCTATCTCCACCGAGTATGATTGTGGGAAAAATACTAATATTCTTCCCATTATTAGTACCTATAGTTGTGGATATCACACATCGAACCACATTAACACATGCATCAACATTACAATTTTCATGAAGATCTTCATCACCATAATAATCTAAATGATCAACAATTTGATATTCCTCATTCTCTAGGTTACTTTTTTCTGTATCTAATACTAATACACATTATGGAAAATGAGCTACAATATGACTCTTATGATGACATTTATGACATATAATTGATCATCAACAGAAAATTGATCATCAACATGGAACTCACTATATCTAAGCCTAGTTTTCTCAAATTTAGCCGAATATTCAACTATATTGAATGTCAATTATTTAAAATTAAGTAAGTTGGAGAACAAAAACCTCTTATATGATGAAGAAATATATTCTTCTTTCAACTTTGCTTTCATCATGCCCCATTGGATGATGGACAGTTCACCTTTATAAATTATGTCCTCCAAAATATCTTGTTAGTACATCTTAGCTAAATTGGTTAATTTCATTTTAACAAACCTTGTCCATTCAAGAGTATTAACGTTGACTTATTTTGTTATGTCCCTTCGAGGTTGTCTAATCTATATATACTAATCACTTCAACAATTATCATTAATCCTAGGCTAATACTATTGAGAAGCAACATCCTATTTCAACTAATTGTGTGAGTGATTTAGCCTAGGTGATTAGCAATCAAATGGAAAATTGGTACTAGCGGGTTGAAAATGATAACCTAGCTTGAATTAAAGATCTCACATTGTAGATAACCTCATGTTAGGTTAAGCAATTAAACTACTTCTTAAGTACCATGATTGTGATGCAAATCATTTGTTATTTCATTAGATTGATGTGGACCTCTATCATATTTAGTGATTTCCTAACATTTTCATCCACATATTCATCTATCTTTTGTTTACTCAAATGTTTTCAAAGTATATTCATCTATCTCTTGGTCCATTGTATGAGTTTGTTATCTAAACAGTTTGATTCAAGCCATTTGATCACATATTGAAATTAAATTACTTATTAATGTAGTGACTGAATCAAATTATTCTTTATTTTAATGATGATGGAAAATACAGATTTGACTATCATTTAGATCTTGCGATAAGGATTCTAATCTTTGGTCAAATTTATTAAATATCCCACTTGAACCTTTTATGCTAGGTGAGGTAGAAAATTCAACAATGTCACTTTTGGTGAATCACATGATGAGATAGAATCTAAATTTAACTGAAATTTATAAACTTTATGCTAATGCAACATACACAAATCTATGATATAATTCAATTATATATATTACAAATAGCCTGAGTGACAAAATGATAATTAAAACATAAAGATTTTTTAATATTCTTTATCCTCTATCAAATAAATTGAAACCTAAAATAATGAAACAAAATATATTTAAATATTACAAATATTAACCGAGCTTTTCATAAGTGAGAGAAAATATATACACTATTGAAAAATATTTAGGGCAACTATAATTTTTTGCTGTCGTTGTTAGGGAATCAAGTAAAGTATATAATTCTTTGAAAATGATTAATTTATTGTATTCCTAAAATAGTAATCAAATAATAAATCCATACAACTTTGAATAACAAAAACAATAAGCTGCAAATTTCTGTTCAACAATTTTCGTGGAGTGTTGCTGTGTAAGGCTTATTTGTTTTCTTGAATGAAAGCATTGAACGATTTAAAAGGAAAAACTAATAACTAAAACACAAACAAAAATAACCTAATCTTGAATCGATGCTATCATCTAATACCAAATTGTTGTAGCTCTCTACAATGAATAATTAATTTAAAAGAAGAGAAAAAAAACAAAAAAAAATAATTTTCAATAACATCTCCAAAACTCTCCCATAATAATATCATAGGGTGACATTTATAAGCACCAACAAATACATCTCAAAATCTAACAAACACATTCCAAAACCCAATAAACATATCCTGAAACCTATTAGACACATTAAAAAAATCAACAAACACATCTCGAAAGTATGATTAAATAAATAATTAATCATTATAAATATCATGATTTGACTTGTGCTTTCTGCCTCATCTAGGCCTAGAGATGGGCCTACTTCATATCCCATTACTCTTTTTACACATGTAATTATACAATTATTTAATTTTCTTGTAAAGAAAACTAAATACACCTCAAGGACTCATTTTTGTAAGTGTAATTTGCCCTCCAATACATCAAAGGCTCGTGTTCACTATACTACATAATAACATAACTTTATATGTCACTAACTTTCATCCAACAAATATAAGTGTGTATAAAATTAACATGTTATCTTGAATATATTTTGTTAAAAAAAGGCTATGCTAACTGCTGTATATGTAATTTGTTTTTTAATAATCTATTTGTATAACCAAATATTTCTATTTCTGTTTTAATATTTTCATGTAAGTGTAGGAAAAGAAATATTAAGAGGTCGGGGATGCAGCAGTACCACAATAATGGAAGTCTTGCTATCCGGTTAGCGGACCAAAATATTTGGAGCAGAGACTGACCCGTCCCATGATCCGACCCGCTCCGATTAAATGAACACGGAGAATTTTTTTATGATAAAATGTTTTGTAATTTTTAATTTTGGGTTGTTGTTTTTGGACCCATTGAACTGTTTATCATCATCTTCTCTCTCTCTCTACGCAATTTATTGTGACTACTCTACGTTGGATACTGTAATATTATTTTTTGTTGGTTTAATCTATGACGTATAAGTATTTTCTGGTAGATGTAGCTAGTAATACTAAGCGACTATCGAACCACGCTATTTCTGGTGTTTTATTTCTTATTTTTGATTCTGTCGTGGTTGGATTCCTGTATTGGATATATATTGCTTATTTTTATATTGTTCTTGTTGTCTTTTGTATCTTAATATCAATACCATGGAAGCACAATTGTCCAACACTAACTAATTTAAATTCGACACAATTGTATGAAATTAATATAGTAAAATTAATAATTTGATGAAATATTATCGGGAAAATTATGTATTCTAATACTACAAAAAAATATTAAGGTTTTGGTGCTACTTTTTTTAACTTTAAGTACACTAAAACCAAAAGTATTTAATTTTTGGTGCACTCAAAAACATAATTTTCACCTTACTCTTAATCTCACCAAATTATTATACGAGAAAAAAGTAAAAAAAAAAAATATTGTTTTCAAAAATAGTGTATGTTGTTTTCAAAAATAGTATGTATATAATATTATATATGTATATATAACATTATATATTAATATAATGTATTAGAACATGTTTAGCATCTATAATGCATGTTTAGCATCTATAATATTTCTATTTTTATATATCCATACACACACACACACACACACTCATATAAATATATTATATCTATAAATATCTATACAAATACATGCATATCACACACAAATAGATAAAAATATAAGTAAAAATTTAAATTTCCTAAATAAAACATAATAATATTAACATACAAATATCTATACAAATACATAATAACAATGTAAACATATTAACACACACACACACACACACACACACACACACACACACACACACACACACACACACACATATATATATATATATATATATATATCCATATATAATCCATATCCACTGCATATAAATATGAGTAAAAAGTTAAACTGACTAAACTAAACATAATAACATTAACATATAAATATCTACACCAATACATTATAACAATGTAAACATAATTATTAACATTAATACACACACACACACACACACACACACACACACACATATATATATATCCATATATAATCCATATCCACTGCATATAAATATGAGTAAAAAGTTAAACTGACTAAACTAAACATAATAACATTAACATATAAATATCTACACCAATACATTATAACAATGTAAACATAATTATTAACATTAATACACACACACACACAGATATATTATATCTATAAATATTTATACAAATACATACATATCACACACTAATAGATAAAAATATAAGTAAAAATTTAAATTTCTTAAATAAAATAAAATATAATAATATTAAAATACAAATATCTAAACAAATACATAATAACAATGTAAACATATTAACATATATATATATATATATCCATATATAAACTATATCCGTTGCATATAAATATGAGTAAAAAGTTAAACTGACTAAACTAAACATAATAACATTAACATATAAATATCTACACCAATACATTATAACAATGTAAGCATAATTAATATTAATATTAATATATATATCCATATATAATCCATATCCACTGCATATAAATATGAGTAAAAAGTTAAACTGACTAAACTAAACATAATAACATTAACATATAAATATCTACACCAATACATTATAACAATGTAAACATAATTATTAACATTAATACACACACACACACACAGATATATTATATCTATAAATATTTATACTAATAGATAAAAATATAAGTAAAAATTTAAATTTCTTAAATAAAATAAAATATAATAATATTAAAATACAAATATCTAAACAAATACATAATAACAATGTAAACATATTAACATATATATATATATATATCCATATATAAACTATATCCGTTGCATATAAATATGAGTAAAAAGTTAAACTGACTAAACTAAACATAATAACATTAACATATAAATATCTACACCAATACATTATAACAATGTAAGCATAATTAATATTAATATTAATATATATATATATATATATATATATATATATATATATATATATATATATATATCCATATATAATCCATATCCACTGCATATAAATATGAGTAAAAATTTAAACTGACTAAACTAAACATAATAACATTAACATATAAATATCTACACCAATACATTATAACAATGTAAACATAATTATTAAGATTAATACACACACACACAGATATATTATATCTATAAATATTTATACAAATACATACATATCACACACTAATAGATAAAAATATAAGTAAAAATTTAAATTTCTTAAATAAAATAAAATATAATAATATTAAAATACAAATATCTAAACAAATACATAATAACAATGTAAACATATTAACATATATATATATATATATATCCATATATAAACTATATCCGTTGCATATAAATATGAGTAAAAAGTTAAACTGACTAAACTAAACATAATAACATTAACATATAAATATCTACACCAATACATTATAACAATGTAAGCATAATTATTAACATTAACACACACACACACACACACACACGGATAGATATATTATATCTATTAATATTTATACAAATACATACATATCACACACAAATTAGATAAAAATATAAGTAAAAATTTAAATTTCTTAAATAAAACATAATAATATTAACATACAAATATCTAAACAAATACATAATAACAATGTAAACATACTAACACACACACACACACACACACACACACACATATATATATCCATATATAAACTATATCCACTGCATATAAATATGAGTAAAAAGTTAAACTGACTAAACTAAACATAATAACATTACCATATAAATATCTACACCAATATATTATAACAATGTAAGCATTATATATATATATATATATAAACCATGCAACAAACATACAGATTTTTATTCATATGCACACAAACACACACACTACAATGATAATGAATATCTTTTTATAGACACAATGCTATATATCTATAGATATACATATCCACTATAACACATATACATACATACATACATACATATATATATATATACATATATATATATATATATCCATATACAATAGTGTGCGTCCAATTGTCCATATAAATATATAGATATTATTATGTATACATATACAGAGTATACTATAGTGTGTCTATCCATGGTAGCATAAACCTATATATATTATAACGCATATCTCATACACACACACACACACATGTATATTGAATTATTTATACCTAATTACATATGCTCTACACTATATATATATGTATGTATGTATGTATGTATGAATACACACTCACACACAATATATTGCACATAGATATACATATAAAAAATCTAAATTGATAAAATAAAATAAATATAGCTAAACATACCTAAAGGCCAAAATAAATTAAAATACATAAACATACGTGGAAAGGAGGTTCAAAGTGACAAAGAAAGACATACATAAAGTCTTAACACATTAGAAAAGTTGAATAAAACTATACATAAACAATAAATACACAAACATACATAACAAGGAAATAATAAGTTACAAAGGAAGAGGAGAAGCCAAATTAGCGAAAAAAAGAATAGGATTTGCATTTGCTTTCTATTGTGACTTTATATATGATGTCAAACTTATTATTTTTTATTATGATACAAAAAGTTAATTGGATGAGTATTTATGGCCAACAGAAATTTGTGAGTATATAGGTTGTATAACTAATACAGTATATGTAAGTCTAGATATTGATCACACATAGATTATTTGTGCAGTTTGACCAACCAATAATAAATTAACTACTACTCAAGTTAATAAGACAAACTTAGGTCTCAGATAGATACTTAAAATTTAAGATGTTAGTTTACTTTCTTGTATATAATGAGTTTTTCTTCGAAATTGTGGTAATGTTATACATGATTGTTGGACAAATGGTAGAGTGGTGTTGATTAACCTTTACCTCCTTGGCATACATGGTAGTCAAAGATAAAAATTTCTGATATATCCACCGTATATCTCTGATATATCCATAAATTCTAAGTATCGATATATTTATTAAGACCGATATATCTATCCTTGATTGATGCTCACATGAAAATATATACCAATATATATTCGATATATCCGATATATCCGTAAAATCCAAGTACCGATATATCCGTAGAAATCGATATTTTAATCCTTGATGGTAGTTATCAACCATGAGCTATCACTACCAAGGATAGTCCTCTTGTAGTTGTGTCTTCGATATATACCCACCAAAGCCACATTTAATTCTATTCATATGTCATTCCATATTTTTTTACTCTTGTTAGGCAATACATCTACTGCTTTTGACAGTTGCTTCGACTATCACTACATCAATTATTTAATTAGACTACGTCTATAAAACATAGTCTTTTATATATATACTACATTTTCCAAATCATAGTTTAGGTGAGTGTAATTAAACATTTGAGTGTAGTTAAAAGTCCCATGTTTAGACTAAATTTTTTAGACATAGTTAAATAGTCAAAAAAATGTAGTCTTTATATATATTTAGACTATGTTTTTATCAAAAAATGGTGTCTAGGTGAGTGTAGTTAAAATGTAAGTATAGTTAAAAGTCCCACATTTAGACTATGTTTTTAGATGTAGTTTAATAGTCAAAAAAAAAAACATAGTCTATTATGAACTTTAAGACTACATTTTTCAAAATGTTGCATAAACATGGATCCTATCATACAAACATATACTTTCAATTCCAAAAAAAACCAAAAATATTGAGTTGAAATATCCAATACTATAATACAAATATCCAGATACAGTTTTATAAATAAAGATCCATAAATAAACATCTATTTTTTTTAAAATGTAGTCTACAAATGCTCGATCCATTGTCCATGCATAATGTTGATCTCTTCTTGTTTATAAGTTTTCTTCTTGCCAAATTGCATATAAAATAAGTTACTTAGAAAAATAGCACTAAATAACACTACATAAAAATCTAAAACCATAAAAAGTACTACTTTATATGAATCATATCCTCAATAATAACTGCCCTTTTAAGCAACATATTAACATTTTTGATTTATTGAGTTGGTTATACAAATAGCTACACAAAAAAAACATGCAACACTATTACAATGATGTACAAATATAGTAGCCACATAAATGAATTCACCAAATAGAATAATTGATTCCTTCAAACATAATCATCAAGCTAACATGGTTACAACCAATATATCATGTCTCATGCAAACAAAATCATCACATACATATTTTACTTTAATTAAATTGTATCATGCATCAAAATCACTATTGCATAACACATGCAACATGATACTACACTAATTCCACCAAATGAACCACAATGAAAACCACCATCAAAAATGTCAAACATCCATAAGATCATCATGAAACAAACATTGCATTTCCATGTGCTACTATCTATACCATCACGATAACAAGAACATGTGAAAAATTAGCATTATATGTGAGGATGTTCAATGCGGAATGAAAAACTAGTAATGAAAAACCATCAATAAAAAATAATATTGCATTTCCATGGGACAATATCTACACCACCACAATGAAAAAGCAGCAAGAACACAAATATAACAAGTATGTTATATTTGTGTGCATGTAATTAGCTATTTATTGTACCCATTATTATATCAATACATTACTATTATTGTCAATCTTTTTCAAAGACTTCAACCTAATGTGACCAACCTATTTTGTTAGACCAAGCTAGAAATTTTTTACTGGACAGCCCAATATGGCATGGTGGGTAAAATATATCACACCAAATCAAGCCAGAAAATAGACTTCATTATTATTTGGGATGACCTTTACCTGCATATAAAAATAGCCGACAACTATTTTTTTCCAATGATCACATTAATAATCTAGTGACCATTACCCCAACAACTGAAGTCTAGTGGCTTCGCTCATCCTCCACCTCACGTATATTTTTTTAACAAATTTGTATTGCAATCAATTATAGCAATCTAGTTCATGTTTGACTTTGAATACTTCAATTTAGGCAACAAATAGTAACCAAGTTGGAGATATACATATAAATGATCACATCTAGCTAAATATGCAAAAAAAAAAAAATTAGTGTGTGTGTGTGTGTGTGTGTAAAACCAAGTTGGATACGGGCAGACAATAATAAAAGTCTATTGAAGCTCTAAAAAATATTAAAAGAAAAAAAAATATTACAATTTAACTATTTAATAAAAAATTGGATCAACATCAGTATTACCAAAATTAAAAACCCTAATAATAGAATCATTGATTATTGTAATATTAAAGATTCTAAAAACTAAAAAAAATATAGAAAATAATTATTTTTGACATGCATGTTGGTTCTTAAATCCAACAATCATGGAACCTCCTAAAAATTATGTAACTCATCAAAAAATTTGTTTAATATACTCATTCATAAGAATTAGAATAAAATATATAAATGAATTGTGTGAACACCTAGTTCTCTGTACATGCTTCAAATGAAGCCTTGCAAGTGCTCGACCCATTCTCCACGCATAAATCGATCTTTTATTATTTATAAGTTTTCTTCTCAACAAACTCCATATATACATAAGTTACTCAAAAAAAAAGCACTAAATAACACAACATAAAAATCTAAAACTATAAAAAGTACTACTTATATAAATCACGTACGCAATAATAACCAACCATTTCTTCGATTAAAATGTTATGATTTCATTGATCTTATTCATATACATGATGACAAAATAACTATAATCAACACTAGATGTTTTCTTAGGACACTTGAAAAATGAATTTAAAAGGTTTTATAAGATTCAAACAAATAAGATCTAATTTTATGAATTATTAAAAAGAACGTGTAACTCAATATACCTTAATAGACTCCCAAATAAGTTTTTTTCTTGCAACTTGGTCATCTTTAGCATTGTATATTTTGAGTGCACTAATTTAACAATGTATAATAATAGTGTGAGTCTCAAATGATATAATTCAGGCAAATTACCATAAAAAATAAAAAAAAATAAATACTTACATATTAATAACATGTTTTAATTCTTTTCCCATTGAAAATCCAATAGAATCACAAAAATATATTTTGTTCATATGAGGGTCAATAACCAACAAGGACTAGTGATCCATACATACACAAATTAATCATAATCAACAACTTAATATCAAAAATATCAATTTTAATTAAAAAATTACTTACCTAGAGTTATAAGGAGCTAGAAATAATTAATCCACATTACTATGCTCTAATCCTTTAGCAATTAAATCTGATCATGCTCCAGCCAATCCAAAGTGTGCAGAGATATGTCTAGGGTATATGAAGCCATACATGTTCAGTAGTTTTGATATCTTAAGTTGATTGTACAAATAACAATAGAAATCAAATTATTCAATTCCATAATTTTTATTAGAAACTTGTAATATATAGTTATTGCATATGAAATACAAAAAAAAATTGTTAGAATTTTTATCTATGTATATAAGTGATTATGCTAAAACAAAATATCAATGGATTGTGCAGAATATAACATAACTATAACAAACACCATTTTTAATGTGGTTCACTAGTCATTCAATATGACTAGCTACGTCCACCATAAAAATATGTAGTACTTAGAGATTAATTAACTCGGAATGTTTTAGTATATAATTGAGATAAAGAAGAAGAATAGAGCTCACAATCACAATTACAGACACAACACACACACACACACACATATAACAAGTAGGGTTCTACATAAAATAGAATGGGTCGGATATTCATAGTGGACCGAGTTTCTTCAGCCCACTTATGGGGCAGCAAGACCCCCATTATTATCCAATCTCTCAAACATAACATATTAGTACCTATACCTATAAATAAAATAGAGAAATAAAATAGTGGATTAAGAAAATATTTAACAAAATAAATTATATACTACAAATATTTTATTACCTCATATATTGCACAATACAAGTAGAAGTAATATTCTCCATCGAGCAAAATTTCATGAATAAGATAAAAGACTCATTCATAATCAAAGAGACTAACATTCAACACCACATGTATTGTATTTGTATCTCCCAATTTTTTTACAAAATGATTCTTTAGATATGACAAACTCCATGAATCATTTTCTTTGTTTTATTGTAATAAATTTTGTGGAATAGTCTTAGTATGTTCATAATAATGAATTCAATTCACATATATTACATAACAAATAGTTTATCATTATAAATTAATCTTAAATTTATAGATAAGTTAAAAATGTTTAACATACTTTGACTTGATGATCAATAACTAATGATTGAGGCCATGCAACATGAGAACTAATAAAATCTTTAACTTTTATAGTAGCATCATCAATTATTATTGGAATGAGAGCATCATCATCAAAACAAACATCAATAAATATATGACAACCATGAATACCCAAAGGAACTCCATGTATAATAAAGTTTGGTGCTACACCCTCAATCACTATATCATATCCAATTATATTATTAATATTTTCTACTACAAATTTGTATGATTTTCCCTTCAAAGCAATAACATTAGAAAATATAAGTACTATAAATTAAATAAAATTCTACAAATATAAGTAAATATTAACATACATTTTTCGAGTTTCTTTGTCAAATGAAAACTAATTCTATATTTGCATCATTTTATGTATCATAACTAGAAATAGTTTTATTTGGATGTAGCTTTTTAACTAAGCAGTAGCTAACTTTATCTATATCATATTGAGCACTTGTTGTAATTTTAGGAATTCTCTCAAATTTTATCTTCTTCATGAAGTTGACGTAGCTGATCAAGTGATGATTTTCTTTCCTCTGCATCTTCTCTTTGTTGTTGGTTCAATTTTCTTTTTCTTCTACAAATGTTGTAAAAGTTTGCTTATTTTTTTTTGGAAGATTGAAATAGGATGTAGGAGTAACCATGCCTCCAACACCTCTTACTCAACCACTATATTTGGGATTTCTCAATATTATTCCTAGTATGTCTTTTTGTCATGATTCTTGTATTGATTCATCTTTCACCTTCAATTTATATTTATCATGATATGTAAATTAAATGAACCATACAGTAGGAAGTTTAAAAAAAATTATAATTAGTTATTAAATTAATAATAACATATTTACTTCCAATTTTCTATATGAATTCTTGGATGATTTCACTATCAGAACTATCACCTTTTGAATAAATAACTTTCCATACAACACTTCGTTCACTGTCTTCATTGATGCTCATCCATTTTTTCTATAATGCTTAAACAACAAATATTTTAATAAAAAATTAGATAATAATTACTCAATGATGTAGAATTAAATATTCAATACTTATTATCTTTTCTTTCATATTAAAAAATTCATGCATGGATGAATGATGTCGATACTCATTGTTTTTTGCTCTTTCACTTTGTAACCTATTCCATTTCTGGAGAACTATATCTATTGACAAAGGCATTCCAAGCATGTTTTTTTATGAATGGATAATTCTTTAAATGGTTGTAAAATAAGGGCCACCCATCCTCCATTGGATTCAAGAATTTTTCTTTCAACTTGAACTTAAATTGTCTACATTTTGTATAAGCAGATGACAAAATATATTTCTTTCCTTCAGTTGGTACATTATAAGTTTTTAACAAAAACATAGAAATACTAAGTGCATACTAATGAAATCAAAATTAAATTAAAAAAATTTAGAAAAAACTCATGCTTATTTGTATCCAATTTTTGTTTTTCACTCATTCAGGAACTGAAAGCTAATTTTTGAAATTAATAGGCATAGTGGTTCTAGCAATCACACCTAGTTAACTTTGCATTTATGTATTAACCTCTCCAAAAGATTGTCCTCTTCTATTATAAGTGACCTCCTTTACTTCTCCATGAGACCTATCTTTTACTACTCTAAACATAGTTGTTGAACCCCTTTATCTTTTGACATTTTCTAGCTTGACATAGGTTTTTCATTCACAATCAGCAACCAATTTATGAACATTTGATTATGCTCATCCTAAAGCCACTTTTGCCTCTTTGTTTTATTTGGATTAGCTGCCTTCAATTCTTCCATGTGTTGCCTACATGTTAAAATTTATTCAATTATGACCACATACTTTAACAACAAGAACATTTAATGAGACTCAAATAACATGTGATAAGTCTGACTTACTCTATATAGGCTTCAACTTATATTGTATTTTCCAACACATAAATATGTACTTGCTCTGACTCTTTTGCATCAACTCTAAACACATGAGAACTAGAAAGTGGTTTTCCAATATTTTCTTGACCATCACACTCATTTCTCATTGATAGGATCTCAATTGTTTTAATATTTGACAAGTCCCCTAAATAATATTCTATAACATCCTCAGCAATATAACATTCAATAGTGTAACCTTTTAGCCTATTATGATTACATACATATCCTTTTAAGATCTTCATGAATTTTTCAAAACACTACATCCATCTTAAGTAGACTGGTCCACATAATTTGACTTCAACTACAAGGTGCACTATTAAATAAAGGAACCATTATGTCAAAAAATGGAGGATAATTATTTTCCATCAGACATGTCTTTACAAGTTCTTCTCATAGCAAATTGAGATTGCAAGTATCCACAACTTTACTGTAAAGTGCATTGAAAACAAACTTAGTCTAGTTATTATGGATCTCATGTTCTTATTCAACAATCTTAGTAATATCAATAAAAGAATTTGTTGGGTCAAAGTGTGGCAGTCATGAGATTTTAGGTCATAAATCTTCAATTCTTTCATAGAAACACAATTTCTTAAGTTAGATCAATCTCCATCAAGAACATAAAGTGAAGATAACATCTTGTAAACTTTGATTTTCTCAGCCTTAGAAAGTGTGTAACTTGCAGCAAGCAAATATTTTTTTTTCTCACCCACTATTGGTTGTAGCTCACTTCGAATTTTCATATTTACTAGATTTAAATGACTGCTTAGTCCATCCTTTGACTTTTCTAGTATATTAAAAAGGGTTCCCATGATTCTCTTAGATATATTTTTTTCAATATGCATCACATCTAAGGCATGATGTACATGAAGAAACTCCTAATACTCAAGATCAGAAAATATTGACCTTTTTTTCCATTCAACTTTAGACTTTGCCTCTCGGACCTTGTCCTTTTTTGAATTCTCAATATACCCTGTATTTTCTTGTTTTCTCCCATAAATATAATTAATATTTTTGATACTTTGTAAAAATTTTGTTCCAGTTAAAGGTTTAGGTTCAATATCAAACTCATAACATATATTAAATGTCTTTTTTGTTCTTTTATATGGATGATTTCTGTGCACAAATCTTCTATGACCTTGATACACATTTATTTGACTATATTTCAAATATACACTTTATGTATGTTTAGCACAATTTAGGCAAGCCAAATACCCCTTATACACTGTAGTCACTGAAATTTTCATATGTGGGAAAAACATTTATCATCCAAAGTAATACAACCTTTATGGTGAATACGTCTTGCAAATATGCATTATAAACTTCAATATCGACATCTCATAATATTTGTAAACCATCAATAAGTGGTTGTAATAAGATGTCAATATGATTTTTTGGATGCTTAGGACTCGATAATGATAAGTTTAACATCATGAATTTTCACATCATACACAACCATGGAGAAATATTGTAGGTAATAAGTACGATATGTGATTACTATGATGACTACTCAAGGAGCTATGTGGATTTATCTCATTTACTGCAAGTGCCAAAAACAAATTTAATGAATCATATGCGAAATTAGGTCATTTGTGGCCTATTAATTTCTATGATGCTGCATATACTAGATGTCAAATGTAATATTCAACTTCTCTTTCACTATAATGTTATATCAATTCTTTTGATATTTGATGAGTACCATATATTCTTTTAAACTTGAGTATTAGAAAAAAATATCTCAAAATTTTACTAGCATGCCAATATTGGATTATTGGATAAATTAGGAATTTTCCATCATGATTCAAAATAATTTAGACATATACATCAACATCCTTGTTTGCATTTGTATACAAAATTCTAATCATTTGGACTTGCATGTATCTTTTTATATTGTATTCTTAAAGCACACAAAGCCGTTTTTGTTTCATATTATTGATGTTGAAATCAAATTTTTTTTTGGAAGCACATCACCCTAAGAGCTTAATAGCGCATTAAAACTTGTATCGCTCCACTCATATTTTGTTTTAAAGTTGTATAATCATATTTCATTATAAAATAGAAAGCTTAGTGAACCCACTACAACCAATGTATAAAGGGCGTTCAACATCATCTAATTAGTCAATGAATTTCTCTGGATTACATTCAAATAGATCTCTGGGTGCTTCACCATTTCCACGTCATTGTATTGAAGATAACTTTCTTCAGCATCTAAGGTACACTTAAGTTCCTCAGCATTACATATGTTTGTGTCATGTCATGTCCATATGTCATAATTGAGTCGACACCATTACAAAAAGATGATCTTTAACCATTATGATATCATAAACTTTCATATTCCCACATTTTATGCATGATAATATGACTTATCCGGTATGTTTAAATTAAAAAAAAAACAAGTAAGTAGTAAAATAAATCAATAAATATAAATAATTTTATCTATCAAACTAATTAAAATTTTCAAATAATATACAAGTAAAAAAATTTATAGATGACAAATAAATTAAAAAGATAAATAATAACCTACATTGGTTCATCTTTATTTGATTTGTCATCAATTTATTTTGACTTATTTTTCATGCCTTGTGAATCTACCATCTATGTCCCTAAAATAGAAATACAAGTTATATATATATATATATATATATATATAAGTGAAAAATAATTATGCTTGCTGCATAAACAAAAATATGATTTAACACTTTGCATGATTTATTTGCATTTTCATTCTCCACCTAAGTACTATAGTGGAGAGTAAATTCTAAGGCATGAATATCTAGAAAATGAAAGAAATATCAATTCAAAATCTTACTCACACATGAGACCAATGTAAACTCTGATATAAATTTCACATAAACATTTATTAGTTTCATATTATTTAAAAAAATTAAAAAAATTAGAAAATACTTATACCTATATCAGAGATGCTAATAATTCTTGATAATAAAAAAATATATAGTTGACATTAATTCTTTTGAGTTTTTTTTTTTTGTAAAATTCTAAAATAGAAAAAAATAAAATATACTAAATGATTGTTGTCATGTCTTGTTAAAAGAAAAACATAAATAACATAATTAAAAAGACAATAAAATAACATGGATTACATAAAATGATATTGAACATTAAAGAAATGATAATATAAATTAATGATTAGTTATATAATCTTTTATCAATTTTTTTTTACTTGCAACTTTGATTGTTATTCAACAAAAGAAATAAAAATTAATATAACATGCAAACAACACTTAGTTCATTGAAATTCTTGTAAAAAACTTCTAAAGAATGTTAAATTTATCTTTTTATTCAATTTTTTTTGCATATAAACATTATTATTCTGAATATTTATATAACATTTCTAAGTGTTCTATAGTATCCAAATTAAAATAAAATTAGAAATATAAAATAATTATATAACAAAAAACAAAGAAAAAGGAAAACAAAAAAATGATTAAAAAAACAAAATAAAAACAAAATAAAAACAAAAAAAAACAAAAAAAAAACAAAAAAAATGAAACAAAAAAAAATAAAACAAAAAAACTAAATAAGACGATAGTTTTTTTATTTTGTATATCTTTTTTAGGAAAATGATAAAAGACTTCATTCTTAATCATGAGAGAAAAGAAATAAATTTTTAGTTTTATATTAAATTACGTCTTAAATAAACCTATAGTCTTTTATATTATAAGATAAATATATGATTATTGTTTCATTGAAAACAATCTTCTTATATCATAAAATGATATAAGAATATAGCTTAATTAACAATGCAGTTTTTTTATAATAAAAGATAATATAATACTATGGTTTAATTAATAATATAGTCTTTTTATATTATAAGAAAAATGTAATACTATGGCTTTATTAAAAATATAGGCTTCTTATATCATAAGATAATATAATATTATCGCTTAATTTACAATATATTCTATTTATATTAAAAGATAATATAAGACTGATTTAATTAACAACGTAGTCTTTTTATATTATAAGTTAATATAAAACTATTTTTTTAATTATAGATGAAGTTGTTTGATTTATGAAAATTTGTGAAATATAGTCTAAAATATTAGACTATATTTATTATTAAAAATGTAGTCTTTTTCCTAAAACTAATCGTAGTTTATTTTAACATTTTTTAGTTATGTATGTATTTCTATTCACCAACCTCAATTATCATAAAAGATATGAAATTATATGGTAATAATTATATTTGAACTTTTGCTTTCATTAGCACTATTGTGACTTTATTACACTATCTAATTTTGTTGGTAAAGTAGTATTCCAAAAGCTCATTAACAATAGTATCTTATTAATATAGATTTTCAAATGCATGAATTGTACAAGTTGTAAAGAAGGACTTCATTCAAATATTGATCCCATATGAATTATATTAGTAGTTTAGTTTATTCCACTGTAAAACAACTCATCTAGTAAAATAGATATATCAAAATTTGAAATCAATCTTAGAAAGATGAGTTTGTTCATTTAATTTATGTTATGTATGATCAAATTAGTTTGAATATTATTATATTTGGACACAAAATAGAAGTTGTGTTATTATATAATAACTTTTTACCCTAATGGCATATAATATGATTATATACTAATTATATTATATTTGGACTCAATTACTTCTTACTATTGAGTCCATCCAAATGGTAGTTCCTTCGTAGTTTTGTACTTGATATGTCATCACCGAGATAATAAATTATCTTTGCTTAAGATTTATTCTAAATTACATACCTTTTAGGTAATTTATCAATTACCATTGATGGTTACTTTATATATATTATTATTATTATTCGACCTTAAGTATCATAAATACCATAAATTAGTTTATAAATATTTTCATTTTTAGCTTCGTAAGTATCATGCGCACATAATTAATGTTTGCTTATTTCAAGTTTTACATGTGAGAATAATACGAGTTAAACTAACTTATAAGGGTTGCCACCATCTTATGAGTCACAACATACTTGTGCATGTCCTGAAGATTACCTATTATAGTTCTCCTCAATGACAATATGAATCACATACTATAGGTAAAAACCTTTAAGAGAATATTCTATATAAAATTCATCCCACTCAAGAACTAGTTCTTCTAAGACATATACTATAGATTAGTATGTAAAAGTGTTTGTACTTTTGGATTTTATAAGTATCATATTCACAATGATTAATATAGCCAAAATTTAAGTTTTAATATATGAGTTTATCTCGTGCATCATAGTTGGAAGGGCTGTAACTTCATTTTTATCATATATACAAGTGAACCTCATAGTTTATATATCATCATCCACAATGATAATCTTGCACAAACTTACTAATATTCAAAAACTTAATTCAAGTTCTATTTTATCACATATCCATTAATATCTATAAAATAATATAAAATAAACATATCCATAAATATAAAATCATAGTTACCTCACATAAACCAAGTTATATAAACTCTAGACCAATATTATTTTGATAAAAATTTCTAAATCTACCATAGAGATGAGGGTTTGAGAGCCATGCTTCCCAACTTTACAGATTATCTTTAAGTCTTGCATTTTTTACTTGCATGTGGAGCCTCTAGATAATGTGAAATTCACCCACATAGTTTGGTAGCTATGTCATGATCATTTTTTATTGGGTAGAAGAAGAAGAAGAATGGAGAGTCCTTTAAAATTTTTTTTCTTCCACTTCTATATTCGAATGATTCTATAATTCTTTTAAGTAAAAAATCATGACATTTGGAAAAAAAAGTTGTAACTTTGGTTTGTATCTTTTAAACTTGAGGTTATGACTTTAGAATCTATCTAAATCTTTATGTAATACAAATTTATTGTACTAGGTAATATTTGCACCTTGGATCTAATATTTCTATAACACAAAGTTACGATGCTAGAAAGTAGGCATAACTTCTGTATTTTATCTCTCTTATTTTTCATATAGAGCCGTGACACTATGAGTAACTACAACATTATGAATTAATACTTATTTCATAATATGGCAAAGAAATTGGAAAATGGCAATAGTGTTGACATTAAATCTCTCTTGATCATCATATGGCCATGACATTGAAAAATTGTAATGACATTGAGAATGTTTCACATGTGTATCATATGGTCGCAGTGCTGATAAATGGCCATTTCACAAAAATTATTCTTTCATGTGTCCTTAAGTGTCTACAATATCATAAGTACCATGGCATTGGTCTTAACTTTTTACATATATCATATCCCCAAGGTGCTACAAATATGCTATAACAAAAGTAATTAGCTCAAACACATAAGTCATTGCGTTACCTTCTCTCGAGAAAAAAATGCACATCCTTGGGGAATAGCCATATTTGACCGATGCTCTTTATAACATTTTGTGTTCATTAGCATGGTGTTAATTAATTGTTATGACTTAGACTTGAGTAGTTTTGACACTATAATTTTTCATAGCTCAAAAGTTACATCTTTGTAAAATGGTCGTAGCTCTGATTTGAGACTACCGAGCCATATTAAATATAAATTATGATGCTAATACATGATTATGACTATTAGTACCAGTGGGATACTAGGATGGTAATGAGTTGATAGAATCATGATATATAAAAATTATCAAGACCAATTAGGTAGAGTTTTGGCAAAAAATTGATGTTGAAACTACATGATACTCCATGATTTACCCCTCAGTAAAACACCTCAAAAATCTATCAATTTCATTACTATTCTTCAAAATATTTCAAAACTTTAAAGTCTCAAAATCAATCCAAAAATATTTTTTTTTTATGTTTACACATCATTAAAAATTATCAAAATACATAAGAATGTCTAGTAGTTTGAACACTAAATAAGAGCCACACTCATATCAATTACAATATACCTTCATAGTAATTTCACCTATGAGAGTCATATAAGACAAAAATGATCGAATTGCTTCAGCACCATATAAAACATATCCTCTCCCATGTATCTCATGACTTGCTTGCCATCATCCATCATTGCCAACACATGACTCCCAAGCATGGTGAAACCCTAGGTTTGATATTCTACATAACTTCCACATCAATTGAAGGCTAATTTTTGATAAAAGATTCGCAATAGAATTGTCATAATTATGTTTATACTTTTGGCTTCGTAGGCACACTACTCTCATCAATTTAAATTATATAAATCTAGGGTATCCATGTATATATTCATCGCATGGTGTAGAAATAGAAGGGCTATCACTTTTTGTTGATGCCAAACTTATGTTTGTGTTCAAAGACTTGCATGTTACCATCTACCAGAACTAACATGCATAAACTTATTTGATGGTGAAACTCTAAATTTTTATTCTACCCAACACTCATATCTATCAATATTCAAAGTATATAAATTTCATAATTATTCATTAAAAAACTACTTTGATTATTATATATATAGCATAAATCACTTTTAGATCTCTAATTAGTCTAATATTAGGAAATATTTTGCATTAGAAAATCATTTTTATCAAATTGAGAGTTCACATTGATAGTTGGTGTTAGGATCTAGGACTTAAATCCAATTTCCAATCTATTCTTACTTGTGTTCAACATTTTTTTTGCCCATAGTTGGAGAAAGTGCATCTTGACATGGTGCTGAATTTTCTCCCTTTCATTTTTTTAAATTCTTTAAGTCTATATTTTATATCCTCGAGTCCTATAGTACACTATAGCAATTTAATGAGTTCGATGTCATGATGTTAGCTCAATGTTGAATGTCACGACATAAAATTATTCCACATTCAAGAAAATTCACTCTATAGTACAAAGTCTCTATAATAAATAATATCATTGCTGAGAAATTTCTCTTAAAAGCATGATGTCACAATAATAAATAATATCTTGACTGAGGAATTCCTCTTTGGAGCACTAAGTCATGGTGACAAAAAGATAACATGACATAAAATTATAATGTATTGAGTGATTTTGGTTCATTAAATAATATATCATAGCATTGAAAAATGATATAACTTTATGTACCAAATTAGCACTTGATTATAATGATGTAAAAATAATATCATGACTATAATTATATTTAGAACAAATATAACAATTTCAAAATAATATCATAATCATAAAGAATATATTGCATAGTTAAAGAATGTAATAACCTAGTGGTAGAGGCACATCATGTAATGAAAGCTAGTCATGAGTATGACTTATTTGTAGAGTCACAATTAAGAAAAGTTACTATATCTTCTTAAATGACATGTATCAGTGTAAAAATATCATGGTATTAAAAATAGCATGACTACTTTTTTGCTCGTTTATTCTCTAATTCAACTTTTCACCAAATCTATAATTTATACTCAATTTATGATTAATTCTATTATTATTCATCAAAATCTATCAGAAATATGATATGGTGAAATACTCATTTTAAAACACATTTTCAATACAAACAGACTATGAAAATACTAAAAAATATGCTTAAAACTTGATATTTTGAGTGCGGAATAATTTTATTTTCTAATTATTTCTTTGAGTTTTTCTTTGTAGGGTGGGTAAGTATTTTTTTGGTTATTTTAGTTTTTTTTTGTGTTTTATTTTTTTGAGTTGCTCAAGCTTTATGTCCGAATAGAACCCAAATTTAGACATTTAGTTTGTATTGAGAATTTTTAAGGAAAATTATCTATTGGGACCCAAAATAAAAATAATTATGTTTTGGTCTCATTTTAAAAATGTTTTTAAAAAGACTACTCCAAAACATAAAAATATTTATGTTAAAAGCCAAAACAAAATCAAATATCATTTAAATTTTTTTTATGGGAAGTTTTCGAATTCGAAAACCTCCTATAAAAAATAGGAAACCACTTTACATTCGAAAAATATTATTAGTTTTTTTAATATATATATATATATATATGTGTGTGTGTGTGTGTGTGTTTAATTAAACTTTTTTTAAATAAATTTGTTTGGTAGATTTAAAATTCAAAAATCACCCATAAAATACAAAACCACTTTTCAAAAGTTAGTTTGATTTTTTAATTAGAAATCATATATATATATATATATATAACTCTTAATTAAAAAAACAAAAAAAACTAATCTTCAAAAGTGATTTCATATTCTATTGTTGGTTTTCAACGTCTGAAACCAGCCAATTTTTTTAAAAAAAAAATGAGATTTTTGATTTTTTTGGCCCAAAACATAAATATTTAATGTTTTAGGTATGTTTTTTTTTAAATTTAAAAAAAATATCAAAATGTAAATGTTTTCATTGTATGTTACGAAAATAATATCAAAAAATACATAACTCAGGCCAACGCCATTCCCAAAATTTTTTTATTGGGTTGTGAGTTATGGTTAATTGGATTCACCATTCCCAAAATTGCTTTCAGCCCCTGTATGTCTGGAAAACAGCACCTCTTCGTTTTTACTCCAACAAGTTTTTTTTGTGCATATTTCAAAGAGTTTCACTAGTCAAACTTATATATGACTTGGGGGGGATTTTCGTTTGACCCAATGTATCACAATAAATTTCTTCTTTTAATTTAGGCTATCATTCCATATTAATAAGTTGGGTCATTTGGCGTGCTTCGCATAGAACGTTGATTCCATTCTCTTGCCTTAGTGAGATTTGTCACTTGTAACATAATTAACCCTTTTGATTTTGAGAAGGCGTTAATCTGAAAACAGGATAGAGTGAAGGGTTGTTAATTATTTTATGGTCTAAAAAATCGATATCAACAATGGATGCACAGCCTTCCCGCGTTGGAAGGTTATTCGACCAAGCTCACGATCCGACTAACTCGTCTCATACAAAATGCTTCTCTGATGTTGGAAGCCAAGCCCTAACGTCGGTCCTTAATAACCCTCACATTGGCAGACACAATGATCCTTCTGTGCCGGAATTTGCACCAGTAGTATTCAAAAAGGATGAATTGTGTGCGTCTAGATCTGATTTTGATCATTATGTGCTATCGATTGCAGAGCCATATAACCGGTTTGAGGATATAAGAAAACACGAGAGTGAGGAGCCTGGGGTGGAGAAATTTAACGGCCTGGGAGAGGCGCTGGTTGCATGCTTGCGAGATGTTCCTGTATTGTATTTTGAGGAGGATTTTGCACTGGAAGACGGGGTGACATTTCGTGCTGCATGCCCATTTTCGAGTATAACTGAGAATGTGGAGCTCCAAGATCGGTTGTGGCAGTACTTGGACTTGGTGGAGTTGCATTTGGTGAAGGAGATTTCATTGCGCTCGAACTCATTTTTTGAAGCACAGGGTATTTTGGAGGTTCTCAGTGGGAGGATTGTGGAGGGATGTGGTAGAATTAGGGATTTGAAGGAGAGTGTCAGGGCTTTGGACAGAGATTTGGTTGGTTCTGCTAGAGTTGTTCAGGGGCTGAATGATGTAAGGAGTAATTTGGTTGATCTTCAGCTGAAATTGAAGGTTATTCTGTGTGTTAGTCAAGCACTTACCACTCTTAAATTGGTAAGATTGATGAGAAAGGATGATGTTTTTGAAATGCTGTGTTGATTTGCAACTCCAATTAAATGGGTCTCTCGTGTTATTCCATGCAACATTGTTAATGATCATAAAGAATAATGATGTTTTAAAATGTTGACAGTGTTGGTTCTTGATTGAAATTCTAGTGGTTTTTTATGCATTAGTTTAAACTCTTCTTTGGTTCAAATGGGGAGATGATTGATAACAATGATATGACAGTAATAAATAATGTTGGTTGTGTTATGTTGATGGGTCATGTTTATGATTATACTACAATGAGTAATTTATTTGATCTAAATAAAAATGTAAGGTCCTGTTTTATGTTAATTAATATTTATTCTTTTACCCACTTAAATAACATTGATGTGCTTTGGCATGTTTTTTGTGAGTGCCAATTAATATCTTGGCAAGTTGGTATGTGGATGAATGGGATTGAGAATGGTGTGAATTGTTATATAAACTCTAGTGATAAGCTTGAAAATGGTAGGCAATTCATCTGTATTTGTTGCTGTTCCATGTGGAAAATGGATCAAATGTTTAATTCGTAACATTAAAAACTAAGAATCATGTCGTAAGGTTTTAGTTTGTGAATAAGAATTATTTTCTTAGTTTGTTCACATGTCACAATAAGGCCTCCATGCTGCCAACATATGAAAATGTTTGATGTCTTTTCATAGCTTTTGAAGTAGACTAAGCTGGTTCCGTCAATTGAATGTTCCTTTTTAGATGAAGAAAATGCACTTCTTGTTACCAAATAAGTGTTCTGCCATTGCTCACATTTTAAATGTCTTGTAACAGTCTGAGTTTAGAAACTATTCTAGAAGGCAATTGCAATTTTTTTTGTCATATTGATAGTCAACATGTGCAAATTTACCTTTCTTAGTTGTATTATATATTTTTTATACATATATACTTACTACTTGACATGCTAGGTAACCTTTCATGTGTAATTGTGTATATACATTTATATTCATGTTATTTTAATATAAGTTATTTTTTTATTAAAATCTATTTCCATTACTCTTTCTTTTTCTTTTTTGGTGGCTGTCTTTTATTTTTGAACTCCTATCGATAATGGTGCCAAATTTCCTATTTTTTTAAAAAAAAGACATGAGTATAATTTGTTGGAGTACAATTTTATCTTTTTTTTTTGTTTGAGATGCCTACTTTCCATTTTTTATTGCTACCCATAGGCATGCTTTAGGTGTCTTTCAGACTTTTTTTAAGGATATTTTTGGATGATTTGAGTTGTTTTTGGGTTTGATTTGGCTCGATGGGAAGGTTCAATTCAATGAGCAGGTTATTGTTTGGGTATTTTCTAATGCTATGATGTTTTTTTGTTATATTTGAAGATTAAATAATTGAGAATCAATCAATATGATTTATGAGTGATTATTTTTATGAATTGAGAATCATTTGAGTATTGACAAGTCTGATTTTTATGAATTGAGAATTAATTAGTATGTTATGTGAGTATATACAGATTAATATATGTTTGTCTTATCATATAAGATTTTTATTAAATTTAAAAATAAAAATTCTATTTTAAAGTATTATTTTTAATTATTATTTTATTAGTTTTATTAGTCCTACTAACTTATATAGATTGTAAATATTTTATAGTATTTTTGGTATCAAATGTAACATATTTTAATGTATTTTATATTCATATTAATGAGTGAGATATTGTTTTTATGTTGATTTGTACTATTATATTTATTATGTGATACATATATCTAACAAGAAAAATTTTTGTTTATAAATTATTTTTAATAGTTTTTTATGAATATGTTTAGTGATATTATTATTTGAAGTATTATCAAATATTATATTATATTTTTTATTTTGTATCTTGTATTTTCTACATATCTTTGACCGATACTTATATATGGAAGAGTTATTATAAGGATGAATGATTTTATAAAATTTTAATACTAGTCAAGTTAGTTTTTATTTAGAATTAATAAAGTGGATGATAATGTATGCGAATGCATCTAGTTCAAATATTAGTTTTCTTCAACTTTGTATGATAAGTTTAATATCAATTAATTTTTTTATTTTTATAATTTTTTGTCACATCATTTTTATAAATTATCATAGTTCATAGAGATCCTATGATAAGTGGGATCAAATTATTTCTATATATAAATACTAGTTTATGATTTTTTATAAATTTAAATAAAAGGTTTATGCTAACAATGAACCTAGTCATACATTTTATTGTAAACTCACGATGATAAATAAATGAGATTATTTAATTTGGAATTAATTTAAATTTAATAATCTTATTATTTAGTTGAGTTTGTTTGAGATCTAATGTATCATATTTTTTTATTGTATTCAGTTTAATCATTAATCTTATAAGTGTATATCTTTTTATAATAAATATTTTGTATTGAATTTTTTGACATCTCTATAATATTTATTTATAATTTTAAAATGGATCTATACTAAAGCTCTTTGTTTATTAATTTTAGATTTTTTACGTGTCTGGGTCGAGGCTAACATATGATCTAGAGATAGCCTAATCTCGAATTTTTTGGTTGAGATGCTATTATTTAGTTTGTTTTTATAATAATAATTATTTTTTATTTTTAGAGAATTGTAAGTAATAGTTTTTTTTAGTTATTATTATATCTAGTAAAAATAGTTGATGTTGAATTAATAAATTGCGTATCTTATAAAAATTGATGCTCAAATTTGATGTTGATCAACTACATGTCCATACTCCACAACTGTAATATGTTTCATTAATCATTGACACGTGACTTGAATTTGCTCGTCAATAATAATTTATACAATATTCATGTTATATTATTAAAGTAAAAATAAAAAAAAATATTATGAGATAGGTTTGAGATTTTAAAAGAATTAAAAAAAAATTATAATTTAAATGTAAACAATTATAAATATTTATTTCTTATTTATAGTATTTTTTTAAATTAAAATATTATTTTTTTTAAAGATTTTTTCTAAAAATTTAATTACTGTTTGATTTCTATCCAAAATATTTGGACAAAAATCCAATGGTTTACCATTTATCATAAAAGTATAATTAGTTTTTTTTTTTAATTTTTTTAATTTCTCACAAAAATGATGTGCACTGATATGTCATTGGTGTTGTCATAAATTGTAACCTAGCAATTATCTATTTTTTTTTGTTAGAATTATTTATCTATGTTTATATAGTGATTATACTGAATATAATATTAATGAATTAATTAGAATATAACACAGCATCACAAGTAACAAAAAGAACATAACACAATTATAATAAACATTAATTTTAATATGATTCACTAGCCGTTGACTAGTTATGTTTACTAGAAAAGTAAGCAGTGCTTGAAGTTTTATTAATCTAAAATATTTTAGTACAAAATTGAGAGAGAGAGAGAAGAAAAACATAGTGCACATTTGTAATTATGGATATATATAGAATAATTAGGGTTTTACATCAAATAGTAAACGAGTCAGATTTTCAGAGCTTACTGGGTCATGCTCTAAATATTTCTTCTGACATTGATGAGGCAGTGAGATCTCCGTTATTATCTCAATATTATGTATTCAATCTCTCAATATATTAATACATGCAGGCTGCAGCTATAAATAAAATAAATAAACAAAATAGAAGATTAAGAAAATAAATAATAAAATAAATTATTATTATTATATTTTTAAATGGGATACATGAGTTTCGCATGCATATATTTTTTAATATAGCATAATTTTGCACATGATGTCCATGTGCTATGTTGGGTTCATGCTTCTCCTGTCGAATGTCATGGGCTGGATGATGGTATGATTCTAAGTCATGCAGTGTTGTGCTTGGCATATATTTTTTATGTCATGCTATGTCGTGGGCTTAGGCAGCTCTACTTGTTTGCCATCTCTACCAATTTGTATTTGAATGCCTAACTATTCAAATACTCTATTATTAATGAAATATTAAGTTTTAAAGATTACTTCAAATATCTACATATACAATGAGCTACATTAAGGTGAGCTTATATGTGTCAGATTAGTTATGTTGGGCTGACATGATCTGAATTTTGAGGTTCAGGTGAGCTACCGTACCTTGCTTGACATGTTATTGTTGATCTAGCTTGGTCATGCTATGTCAGGATGAGACTCATGTTGCTGGACCATGCCTATGGGCTAGGTACCCGGTAGTGCTTAGTCTGGCACGAGGCTTGACACCCCCTGGCCTAGTATGGCACGAGCCGTGCCACGGGCTGGCACGACCTGGGTCCAGGCATGGTCTTGGACAATGCCGTGCCGGGCTAGGCACGGCTTAGTTGGGCCGTGCCCGGGCCGCCCGACCTACTTGTCATCTTTTCCCTTTAGTCATGATCCAACCTAAAGATGCCTTTATTTTTAGGGGTTTGATGGTGATAGATTATATATTGACACCATATATGGGTGTTAACAATGTCCTTCCATTGATATTGTTTTCTATATAAAGATGAGTGTATTTAATATTTCTCTAGAAATTTTATAGTTTCATATCAGCTTTTATATATTATCATTCTTATTTTACATACTTCTATTTAATTTTTCTTTAATAAATTTATAAGTGTATTTATTTTAAACTTTCTAATTAATAGATTAATACTGATTTTTGCAAGTTTTCATTTTTGTGAGTATTTATTGGATATGAGAATATTAATTTGAGTCATATTTTCTTATCTTGTGTTATGTATGTACTTTAGTTTTGTTGTAGTTTTAACTTATAGTTATATTATTTTTTTTTGTATTTTTATTTTATTATATATGCGAATATTTGATATATGAGTTGTTTTAAATTATTCTGCCCACTATATATTGACACATTCTTGTAATCTTTTATTCGTTCATTTCTATTGAAATTTGGATTTTTCATGGATTATTTTTTACGTAATATTAAAGTCAAATCTTAGTGAGTGCAAACCATGAGGGTTCTAGAGAGAGAAAATACTTGCACTATGACATAATGTACATGTTCACCACGTGCAACAATGCATGTGTGTTTCACTGCTAGTTGAAGAATTGTTGACACCCAATGTGCACAACTAGTTGATGCTCGACGTGCATAGAAAATTCTTGGTGTGCCAATTCTATCCTAAAATTCATTATGCATATTGTGAGCAGAATTGCATTGTAGCACACACTATTTGCATCATGAGCACACAATAGACACACAAAAAAAAAGTAAGATGAGATAGAAATTTTAGAGTAATTATTGTGGGTGATACAAAAACATTGTTGATGTAAAAATATTTGTGTCACCGACTCATTGTTGGTATCTATCAAGAAAATAATGATATGATTTAAGTATGTAGATGTGTGATGCTTATTATAGTATAGGGATAAATGATATATCAAAGATTTATGTTGATAGTTTTTTTAGAGAAAAGATTGAGAGCATTATAAAGTATTGAGATAGACATGTTGTCTACTCGAGTCATTTAGATATTTTAATATAATTTCTTTACCGTGATAGTGATACTTACTAGAAATTAGTATACAAAATTTTTCATTAAGTTAGCATACTCTTAATGGTGTTCAAGCATTATTGGGCTTGTGACTCTTTCTTTTATTTTAAACTTTTGGGTTGGTGATGCATGAAAAAATTATTATATTATTGATAATTATTTATTATTATTATTTTTTTTTCATGTTCTTTGAGTATTATAGTAGCAATATAGGGGTCAACTAGGTTGGGCTATCTGAGCACGACATGAGACACAACATAAAAATGCCGTCCTTGACATGACATAGCACGATCCAGACTAGAACCTTGCCTAGTCATGCATGGCTAGAAACTCACAGGTCAAGGTTTCTAGCTTGCATGCCTGGGAGATGCGGCATGTTACTGCCTCCCCTTGCGGGCTAGTTTTGGCTCGAGTGGCCGAGCCAGGCTAGCTTGGATCTGACTTAGATTTGCTTGGACTTGATGTTTGCTAGCTTGGAATGAACTCTATCTAGCCTGGCCAGGCCTGAGCCAACTTGGCATGATCTATGCAGACGACAAGCCAATGGGCCATGCTAGGTTGTCCATTTTAGAGTCGTGCTAGAAAACATGTTGTGTTGAGTATAACATAATTCATTTGACACCTCTAAGTAGTAACTGATAAGTTCACAAAAGTTGCTGGTTATGTTAATATTTAGCTTGACTCATTATTTTTGTTATGTTTTTTTGTTTAATCCCTAGTTGTTTTGTTGATGTTATTTCAAAGAGTTGTTTTTTAGATGATTCAAGTTTGATTTTATTTTTCTATTACTAATTAATATTTATTTGTAGGATGAAAAAATTTTGAGGAAGTCCTTTAGGATAAAACAAGGGTACTATATATTTTTTCTTTTATGGTATGCTATTTTATTATATATTTGAGTATGATGAATTCATTACTTATATTATTAACTCGATCACATATTATTGATTAAATTGATGATATTATATTATAGTATTAGAAGTATCACCTAAGAAGCACGGACACGGACACGGACACTGGGATACGACACGACATGATATGGGGATACGATAAATTCTAAAAAACTAGGATACGGATACAGCTAGGATACAGCATGATAAAAAAAATAAAATAAAAATAAAAATTATTAATTATAAATATTATGTATTTTATAAAATTCATTAAATTAAATAAAATTAAATTAAAATATTTTATTATATAAAATAAATAAATATTATTTATTTTATAAAATAAAAATATTTTATTTTATTTTATTTAAATATTTTATTTTATTTTATAGAAATATTTTATTTTATGCACATCCCCACACAAATACGCCCGCCCCTGCTTCCCCCTCAAACATGCCCGCCCCTGCCTCCCCCTCAAACATGCTCGCCCGTGTCTCTCCCCTCAATTCATGCCGCCCCTGCCTCTCCCCTCAATTCACGCTGGCTCTGCCTCTTCCCTTAATTCACGCCGCTCCTTCCTCTCTCCTCAAATCGCGCCCGCTCCTGCCTTTCCCTCAAATTGCGTCCGCTCCTGCCGCTCCCTCAAATTGCGTCCGCTCCTTGCCTCTCCCTCAAATCGTGCCCATCCCCTGCTAGTGGCCAACGTCGCCCATGCGGCTACGTTGGCCACCCGACGTCGTTGGGCGTCGGGCACTATAGGCATGGATACGACTGCCGTCTGCTGACGCAACCATCAGATATGCCACGTGACGTATCAGATACGGATTGTGCAACGATACGCCACGTGACATATCGGACTCGTATCCGTGCCGTGTCCGTGTCGTGTCCGCGTGTCCAGGTGTCGGACACGCGGACACGGCTGTAGGGAGCCGTGTCCGTGCTTCCTTGGGTATCACTAAATCAAAGTGTGAGATATGTCAGAAAAATATTCAAAATTTTTTTTTTTTTTACTACATTAGTGTAAGTAATGATTCATTTAATCTAATATACTTAGATGTGTGACTTAGTATAACTTATATCTTAGATAATTTCAAATATTTTATTATATTTATTAAGAATTATATATGATTTACGTAGTTAATCCTTTTTCATTTTATTATATATATATGTTTTCCAATCATTTTATAAAAGAATACAAAATTTGTTTAATTAAAAATATAAAACAATTAGGAGTGACGATGCATTAATATATATATATATATATGACGACTCTAACATTTACTATACTGTTCATAGGATTGTATAACTATTTCTGCTAACACACTCATAGAATGTGGTTACAAAAGGAAAGAAATAGATATTTAGTTAAAACAACGTAAATACTTTTTTTGGTAGGAGTGTTTCAAATTATTTTTGTGGAGATGTGATATTAATCACAAACAAACTCATCAGCCATTTGTTTTTAGTATATTGTTTCTTATTATGTATAATTTAAAATTTTATATCTTAGAGAGAAATAATTTAGTTTGTGTTCTAGATTTTTTGAAGTATTGTTTTGTTATGATCTCTCCTTAGATTGGGATAATATGACAGTTCTTTGGGATGTCTTTCTGGTTATTTCAGTTTCTAAAAGTGATATATGTGTAATTTACATGTTTGGTAGAGTATTAATGAGAGTTGACATTATATTTTACTTAATTTTTAGTAATTTTTGGATGATTAAGAGTTTAGAAAAGATACTTATGCACTTATTACCTTTTTTTTATTTTTTTGTAATCTCACTTAGACTTTTAGTAATGATTGAGAGTTACCCATAAGTTATATACGAACTTGTTTGCCTATATTATGATGATACTCTAATGAACTCATCATACGTATCAAGTACAAATAAGATTGATTTTAGAGAAAACAAGGTTTCTTAGGATGAGATACCTACCTTGACTCTTGACAATATTGTATATCACATGATTATTCTAGTTTCAATCTATGATGAGCCAAAGATTGAGAGACTTGACTACTAGGACTTGTATTCTATACATAGAGAAAGTGATATATACAACCCGCTCAGTCCATAGGAGTATCTCCCAAGGATTTAGATGATCTTATAATCAGCTCCTTTAATTTTGATCTCATGATTATTTTTTGAAAGAAATAAATGAGTTGTACTTTAGCATAAAATTTCACATGCATTATTGTGCTGATATTTTTTTTTATATTTTTTATTATTTTTCTTGATAGTATTAGGATATCTATGTCTCATTCTTGATTATTATCTCACGTATGATGGTGTTAGACAATATTAGAAGAAATATATATTATTTATTTCAATGAAATTTGGGAATTAGTATCCAAATCTTTAGAAATATCAATTGTTGGTCATAAATGAGTGTTCATAGTGAAAATAGGTTCAAATCGGAAAGTAAATTGCTTTAAGACAAGTCTTATTTCTAGGGGTTCACTTAGACATGTAGTATGAGTTACTAGGATGCTCCGACTCTATTGGTCAAGAAAGTTTTCATATGAATTTTTATTTCATTTTTGTTATCTTAGATATAAATGATATATCAATTAGTTGTAAAGAATAATTTTTTTTTATTGTGACACTGAATATTTAGTCTATATGGAGCAGGCACAAATGTTTCGAGTAGTACATTCAGATTTAATTGGTAGACTTAGGAAGATATTATATTATATGACTTATAATAGTTATCGAGAGTTTTATTTGCAAGATTTTAATTTGTAGTCACATTGTTTGGTTTACACATATGCTTTATAAGATTTTCCTTATTTTTTCTAGAGGAATTATATTGATAAAATACTATTTTTTTTTGTATACATGTATGATTTTTTTATTATGAGAGATAATAAATTGAGAATCACAAAATTCAATTAGTATATTAAGTCATTGTTTTTGACAAAAAATTTTGAGAGATTCAAACACCTTCTTGGGATAGATGTGTTTGAGGGTGGTGTTTTAGTTTCAATTTATAGTCATTATTTCCTTTTATTTTACCTTTTTTTGTGTTTATATTTCATGAATGAGAGCATCCAACATATGAGATGTTCCAATCTACATCATATTCTATATGAGGGCACATCTATGTGCTTTTGATTTATTTGAATTTTATTGAACTATGAATTTTTTTATGATATTTTATTAGAGATACAAATGAAATATACTCTCTGTGTGTTTTCTTAATTATGAATATGTTTCTTTGATACTTAATATTTATTGATTATGTACTTATTTGCATATAACATTGTCACTCTTTATTGATTAAGCTGATGATGATGGATTGTAGTATGCCAAAAGTTTTTTTTGAATGAAAGGTCTGTTAACTAGTAAAAAGTACATTAGTATTTTATTTGATACATTGTTTATTATTTATAGAGATTTATTCTATATTACTCATATGAATATCTAAGGATTTAGTTTTATTGATTCGATATCGATAAGTTCATATACGATACTGTTTATTTAATGAATATATTTTTTTAATATTTCATAAAATAATAAAGATTTATTTTAATCATATAATTAAAATAATAAAAGTTAACAATGTATTTGAGTATATTTCTAATTAGTCTAATTCATATGTTCTTGAGCTTGTGAAGATTCACAAGATTTCCGGTACATATATTTTCATTACATAGAAATTCCCTTATGCCTATAGCGATTGATCTTAATCATACATTTTTTGATTAATTGAATATTTTTTTGTTATTTGTAATTCGATACTATTTAAGATCAAATATGTAAGAGAAAAGATTTATAATTTATTTATTATAGTTTTTGAATATATTTATTTTATGTAGAATTTCTCTTTAATGTGAGATGATGCTTAAGTCAATCAAATGTGAATTTTTTGACTATTTTTGTACTTGAAGAGTGTACAGATAGTTTTTTTAATGCAATAAATAAAATTATGATTAATGCTAAGATTATATTCCAATGAGATAAAATTCTTCGTTAACATTCTAATTTAAATATGTAATTTTTGAGAATTCAATTTTTTTTTGATTGGAGCTCTCATTGTAACTTTAATGGAACATGTTATTCATTTAGTATCTATCTTTGAGATTATTGATTCTTATTGGTAGGAGATTTCAACATCATAATTATCTTTTTGCCATATAGTATTATAGGAGGCCAAGCTTTGTGCTAGTCACATTGATTGAATCAAGATCTTCATCCTCATAATCATTTCAAATCATATTTTTAAAAGATATAATTTATAAACACGGAATGGTGGCTTGCCTACTTTTAAGGGAGGCACCTTCATTAAGGTGTAATTCCCCCATTAGTACGTTGCAGTAGTTGGAACACAATTTTGTCTAAATATATATATTTTAAATTTTAGAAAGTTCTAGAATAATATCTCTATAATAATTAATTCTCTTTTTACTAATGTAAATATGATGTAACGCATTTATGCTGTTATTCATCACCTAAAGCATTTTATTATTTATAATTTTTAATAATTTATGATTTTTAAAGAAATTAAGAGAAAGAAGAAAATAATATTAATAAATTGTGAAAGAAGATTTAAAAGATAAAATTGTAGAGGTCAAAAGAACTAGTGATACATTTATAGTAATTAAACTAATAGTTGTTGAAGAGATTCTCAATATGATTAGTGCCTATGTTCAATAAGTACAACTTAGTGAACAAATAAATAAAAATTTTAAAGAAGATATAGATTTATTAGTATAAGGTATATCAAGAGAAGAAATGATTATCATTGATAGAAGGTTACATGAGTATATAGGGTTAAATAATAAGGATTATGAGATTCACCATGGAGGATATGAGTTTGGAGAAGGGAATAAAATGAGAATAATAGCCTAAGATTTTACTATAGCATATAATCTTTTTGTAACTAATATATACTTTAAGAAGAGAGATGAATACATGTGACTTTCAAATAATTTTTACTAAAAGTAGATTTACTAAGAGTCAAATAATTTTTTTCAATAGGAGAGAGGCTAAAATATTATACAAAGACTATACAATTATATTAGATTAGAGTCTAGTCACTCAATATAAACTAGTATAATTGACAATCGTATTGGAAAGTACAATCATAAAATTACTTCAAATAAATATTTGGAAATAAATTGACCGAACCTAAAGGGAGAAATAATAAATATATAAAAAAAAGCTAGATAATGAGGTTAGTTGATCATTGGACATAAATTTGAATATTATGAGACTATACGAGTGGATGGAGAAAAAAAATAATAGAGATAGACATAAGAGATATTTAGTAAAAATTATAAACACAAATTTAATAACTAAAGTATTAAGTAGACATAATTTTAAATATAGTTGAATGAAAAAAAAAAGATCCGTATAGCTGGTCCAAGTATTTGAGATAAAAAAAAGACATAGAAGTAAATATTCTTATGGGAAAATATATATTTATTTTTTATTTTATTTTTTAAAATTGTCGAATTTAACATTTTTGTTTATATTTCTAAGTTTTTATTTTAAAGATGGATTGTAATTAGAAAAATTAAGTTAAAAAAAAATCAAATAAAATAAAAAAAATTTAATGTGGATATATCCAATTTTTTGATAAATTTTAATTTTTTGCAATATTGATGATAGTTTAATATTTTATGAAATGCAATTTGTATATTTTTGTATATTCTAGATTTAATTTTTTTTGCTTGTTTTTTAATATCATGATATGATAATATTTAACTTAATAAGATAATTTGAAAGTAATTTTAAGAGTAAAATATTTAAGTTTTAGTGGCATACATTGTAATAAATTTTTTTATTAATATTTTCATATTTATAATTTTTTGAATTGATTATTTCACCTGATTGAAGTTTAGATAAATTATTTTTTGTTGGAATTAAGATTTTTTAATTAATATGGTGGAATATAGATTATTCATTATATAATTGATAATAATGATAAGATGATATTTTTTAATAAGAATTTTCTTCTTTTTAACCTTGTAATTCTTTTTCATCTTATTATTGTAATTTTTTTTTTCTAAGTCTCATAAATTTTGATCATCATAGTTAATTCATTTATTGAGGATATAATTGTAGTTGTAGAGATGGTTTAGTCTCACCTAAAGGATTTTGTTAGCCTCACACATTTAAATGACAGTGTTTTTGTTAGAAAGATGCATGAAGAAGAGTCACATGCTTGTTTTGATGAAGAAATTATAAATTTCTTAAATTGAACTGTTAGAAATGCTGAGATAATTTTAGATGATATTTTTAATAATATTTTATTGAGAAAAATTAATGAAAAATGTTAATTATGAAGTATCATAAAATAGTCACGTCTCACTTGCATAACAATAACAAAAGATAATATATGATATTTTCTTGGAAATCCATGCCATGTATATTTTTTTGAAAGTAAGATTTAATCATCTTTTAGATTAAGAATAAAGGGAAAATAAAGAAAATTATGATCATAAGTTATTTTTTATATAATTATTTTTAAATTAACAAGTTTTTGCAAGTTATTTTAGATTAAACTTCAATCATAATATGTTGAAATTCTCAATTATATGATTGATGATGCTATTTTAATTGCAGAAACATTAAAATATATTTCTATTAATTTATACTTTCATAAGCACATGAAAGTATATATTACAATTTATTATTATTTATTTGTTATTTTATGTGGAAAAAAATTCTTGATGAATTTATTATTATTTTTATACATAATATTACTTTGATTGGAATCCTCATAAAAATTTAATTAAGACCTAAATCTTTAACTTTTTCTTCTAAGATAATTATTCAACATCTTCATGCATCAATTTGAGAGATATTATTTATCATGGTTTATATTTTTATTAATTGTAGAGATTATGTTTGTGTGATGATAAATATTTTCGTCAAATGATATTATATCTTGGGTTCGAGACTTATTAGACACAACTGTGATTTTTTGGGATAAGTTTTTTGAGAAATTAATTTTTCCAAGACAATGTGCACTGGGTAATCGGTATGGGCTTTCATATTTTAAATTCATATATACTTGCTATTTTTAAGTTGAGTACTTGTAGTGATAAGGCTGCTTTTATCATCATTCACATGTATATATATTTGAGTGCAATGCTTTGTATTAAAAATATAATTCATGTTATTTTTGTTAGTAAATTTTTAATTGTCTTTCTTCTAGCTTCATTTTTTGGAATATGTAGAAATTTTTAAAAAATGCAATTTGAGTAATTTTTCTGACAACCACATATGTTGTATTCTCTCTTCCCTGATAATTTCCTTTAAAATGTAAGATCATGCAACTAATTTTTGAAAATGCTGTGAGTTTTTCGCACAGCCAGCCATACATTGTGGTTGTGTTTTGATTTAATATCTTTTGTTCATATTCCATGTGTGCCAGGGTGTAAACAAGTTGCATTCTGTTAAATTTTAAGTTATGTTTTTATATTTGTATTTACAGCTTGTTGCATCTGGTGATTGCACTGTGGCCCTGGATGTTATTGATTATATGCAGGGTTTATTGGTATGTTTCCCTGCAATGTTTGGTATTCATCCGTTGTATCTCTCATTTTATCTGAATGTTATCTTATGTTGCTTTTTTGATAAAAAACATTAATACCAAATAGATTATAATGTTGGTAAATTAATTGAAAAGTTTAAATTTGGGAAAAAATACATATTCTAATGTCGATCTAAAAGCCCAAAAGAAAAGAAAAATTACTGTGACTTTTGCACTTCTCACTTTTCCAGAAGAAAACGAGAGCGATGCTTCTGATAATCATTGTATATCTTGTTCCAGGGGCATAGAAGTCTTCCTTTTTCTTGCTGTTTCAAAATATATTTTTAAAAAATTATAGAGCAGAAGCACATTCTGCTTGTGTTTTACATATTCTGTGTTGTGAGACTAAGCAGAAAAGATGTATTCCATGGATATTGGGTTAAACTTTGATTTTTCATTTGAATCAATACTACTGAGAGTATTGGTAGAATTGATTTAAGGGGAATTTGATTTTCGGTACGCTAAACACAAAATAATTTAAGTCTTTTTTTTTTTAATTTTAAAATTATACCAAAATTAAAAATTATCAAGTTTTGGTACGCTAAAATATATAAATCCAATTTTGTCCATGTAAGTGTTCAATTTTTTTTTTAAATTTATCACAATGGTTTTTGAATTTGAAAATTGTTATCTTGAATTCAAAAATGGTATTTCAATTCAAAAAGTGGTTTGCCAACAAATGGAAACTGCTTTTTCATTTTAAAATTGATTTCCAAAAAAATTAAAGTTGCTCTTGTATACAGAAAGTTGTCACCAAAAAATATAAATTATTTTCGTATCGAAGAGTAGTTTTTGAAAAACCAAAATTGATTTTCATTTTTTTTATTCTATATATATATATATAAATAAAATTGGTTTATATGTATGAATATACATGCTGATATATAAGCATATATATATATATACTTATAAACTCATTTAACACATATATAAAATTTTATACTTATATAGGCTTATATGTAATATATGTGTATATATATATATATATATGCTATATAGGCTTATATATGTTTGTATATATATATATATATATATATATTAGTATATACATATATATATATGTATATAAATAATTTATTTTATATAGCCTTACAATATATATATATATATATATGTTTTTTATATGAATTTGTGTATATATATATAGGTTTATATACATAAAGATATATATATATATACACATACACATACATACATATATTTATTTATATATATTTATATGTATATGTATATATAATATACACATAAACTACTATATTAATTTGTGTTCACCTAGGTTCTCGGTCTGGCTTTGGTTTGGTCGAGTGTGTGTATATATATGTTATATATACTTATATATAAATGTATATAAATAAATAAATATATATATATATATAACTTATAAGGTTATATATAATTAAATGTATATATATAAATATAAATATATAAATGTTATATTTTTATATAAATAAAAATAAAAAAATAAATAAATATATATATATATAGAAGCCTATCTATATGTGTAAAGTTACATATATATGCTATATGGGTTTATATATATACATTTATGTTTTTATATATAAGTATGTGTGTGTGTGTGTGTATATATATATATATATATAGACCTAAAAAAATGAAAATCAATTTTCGAAAACTACTTATTGTATGTAAAAATAGTTCCCATTTTTTAGGAAGTTTTTTATATTGAAAATTGGTTTTTATTTTTTTGTAAAACACTATTTGAATTGTAAAGTAGTTTTTGAATTCAAAATAATAATTTTTGAATTTGAAAATCATTGTTTGAGATTTTAAAGTTTTTTCTAAAAATTTGATGTGGCAAAATTTGGTTGATGTAGAGGTGTCAAATGGGTTGAGCCGACATGACACAACCAGTTTTTTAGTGAACTAGTCGGGTCATCGTGTAGAGCACAACACATCTAGATTAATGTTAGCCCGACATGGTCTGGCTGGCCTAGTTCTGGGGATATTTGGGCCAGGTAGTGGCTGGTTGTGCTGGGTCATGCCGATTTATGCCGGGCCATGTCTGGCCTTGCTAGGTCATGCCGAGTTTTGCTGGGTCATGTCGTGTTTTGCTGGGTCATGCTTGAAGGCTGCTTGTAGCCCCCTGCCAGCATGGTTGATCGGTCACTGCTTTATGATTTTAATTTTAAATATTAATTTTACAAATTAAAAATTTTAAGTTATTCATTATGAGTTAGAGTTACTGTGACGATATTATTTTACAATTCACATAAATCATAAATTACAATAAAATAAAATCATTAATAGAAATTTTACAAAAAAAAAAACAAAAAAAAATCACCCAATCCAAATAAAAATAAAATAACACAAGTATTCAAGTACACATCATAATAATCGTTAGTCATAATCAAGCTCAATGCCAATGTCCATCGGTTTAAGTATGTAATCGATCATCATCGCGTAAGCATTTGATGATATCATTAGCGGTGGACACAATATTCTCAAAGTCTCGTGAATCATTATCTGCTAGTAACTCCTCCACTCTTATTTCAGCTTAATCCTGGATATCCAATCTTGAATTTTCTTAATTCTTTATACATGTTAGTGTCTCATTGATATCTGACCATGGTCTTGATTTTTTATCTGAAATAATATTGACCACAACAAAAAAAGTAGACCTGCTTTGATGCTATGCTCGATATCAGATGAGTCAGTAGATATCGTATCATATTAGACAATACAAGATAGGTGAATTCATATGATTTCTAGCATTGTAAAATATTGAAGTTCTTATTATCATTATGTGATAAAATTGAGTAGTAATCAATATCTAAGTACAGAGACAACTCGCTTTTATTTGACGATCCACCTTGTCATTTTTTTCTCACTAATTGAATGAAAAATTCATCATTTTTGAATATGGTACCTATATTCATTCTCGGAGTTTGGCTACAATTAATATCATACCTAATATTATAGTATGTAAATAACTTAGTAAATTTTTTGTGAATGAATTCTTTAGGTTGTATTCTTGGTTCATGCTGGTGGATTCGAATGTCAAAATTTTTTTTATTCATTTTATTTTAACCCTAGGATCTATACAGACAGTCAGATAATAAAGAGATGAAATGGTGAACTAGTATATTAAGTATTTGGTTTATATTTCAACAGTCATGTTACTAAATATATGGTCATTTCTAAACTTTCTAAATATGTCACTAATATTACATGTGCATCAAAGTGCAATGTAAGTTGTGAGAGTATAAATAGATGAATAGATATTCGTCGTGTCATAAAATTTTTTTAGGAATATTATAAATTAAATACTTATATCTCAGTCTCTATTATTAATAAGTTCTTCATTTTTATTATTGACTTAGTTAGATATTACGTGTTCATATCTAACACATGACTCTAACATTAAGCAAAAATAATTCAAATGGTGTCTCACATATGTTTAGAAGTGTCAAAGGGTCGAGTGGCTTAGTTCAGCAGGGCTTGGCCATGCATGGCACGGTCAAGAACCATGTCTTGGGTTGGGTCGAGCCACCCCATGGCACCTTTTGTGTTGGGCAGCCACGACCCGTGGGTCTGGCCTGACTGCACGGTTAATTGACACAAGTCAATTTTTTTTAAAAAAATTTGATCGCCCCATCATGGGGTGGTTAGTATTTTAAAAAACAATTAACCATGTGGTCGATTGTAATTGGTCGGTTAATAAGCCGGCCACCCGTCAATCGTGCCATCGTTGGCCATTTGGCATTGTCGGGTATGGTCGTTTGGCACGATTTAGTATTATGTCACTATATTTTCTAAATTCATTAATTATTATTTATTTTTCAAATTTATAGTATTTTTGTAAGTCGTTCTTAGATGTGAACCTTTGAATCCCACGATATGTAGGCTAAAAATAAGTCTGTATGATATTGATAATCTTTGTATTCTCTGAAAATATAATCGGAAGACTCATTGTAGTAATCAGTTTGGTCATGCCTATTCTTTCTAACTAGTTGTGGTATATGAAGGGGGTCAACATAAAAGTTGAATTAGAACCAATCTGAAGACCCTATCGCTAAATTCAGTTTTCTTAAGATATAATGCATTATGTTCTTTGATGTATTGTTTGACATGCCTCTTTAGGTGGTCAGTCTCACATGTACTCTTATCAGTAAATATTATTTTTATAATATTTGTATTGTGCTAATTTTTTATTGGTGTCCCTAATATTTTTATTTTATGTAATATTAAAGTGAGTCTAAATTATTAATTTTTTTAGTTTTTTAGTTTTTAGATATTTGGATTCAGTCCAAGGGAGAAAATAAAGTTTCGGGGGTCTCGGATATTTTCGTAAGGTTATCGTTATTTATATTAAATTAATCTATGTTTATATTAATGTTAATTTTGTTATTTTTTCAAAATTATTATTTATCATTCTTAATTTTTATTAGTTTATTAATTATATTATAAATTATATTTTTTAAATTAAATATTAATTTATATTAAACTATTAACTAAAATAAAAATAAAAAAATTAAATAAAATTAAAAAATTAATACCCCATAAAGCATAAAATTATGCTTGCTTGATGACTTGCATTGTCCGATAACCAATATCTGCCCCACAGTCTGCACCTATGCCTCAAAAGGAGAGAGAGAGAGATGATACGAGAGAGAGAAAAAATGATAAAATGGATAGAAATTGTGAATGAGAGGAGGTATTTATATAGATTCCAAAAAAATAAAAAAAAAAAAACTTTTGATTTATTAATGATTTTTTTTATTTATTTTTTGGGCAAAATTCTGGTAACCTTCATATTTCTACTCCTAGCTGTTGGGGTTGAATCTAATGACTGAAAATACTAATTTTTTGAATTGATGCTCTTACTACCCTAGCCATCGTTGGTGCTTCGTAGATGTTTTATGCCATCGGCATTGACATAGTGCGCACTAATGCCCATCACACATAGTAAGGGTGTGATGAGGATTTTAGTGGTGCACAATGATGTGTGCTTTTTCCTTTCAATTCTTGTGTGTGTGCACAATGATATGGGTTGTATTTATACAATGTGCATACTTTCTAGCTATGATTTATAAACTATCTTTGATATTGTGTTGAAAATTAGTGCTGAGAATAAGGTATAATAATGCTCGACACTTAATATCATATAAGTATACTCTTTTAAAATAGGCAAAAAGAATTGATGCTAAACTCAAATTGGATACACCCATAAAAAATGTTACAAATAGGATTGTGGAAATAAAATAAATATCTCTTGTGAAAAAAATATATAAGATGTCCTAATATAATGGGCTGGAATTATTGAGGCAACTCTAAGGTTGGGCGTTTCAATCAAAAATATAAAAATAATCTCATCTTTAAAAATTAATAATATTTTGTTTGGAGGAAAGAAAAAATAGATGAAGCTCCTTCAAAATCTTTGTGAAGATATTCATTAGTTGTTATGATGTTAAAATATATGGTGTATTAACTATTCTATCCTGAATTTTTTACTAAGGAAGAAATGCTTCACCTTTACGTGTTTCATCCATAAAAATTGTTATAAATAGGAATGTGAAAATAAAATAAATATCTCATGTGAAAAAAAAAATATACGATGCCCTTATATAATGGGCTGGAATTATTGAGGCAATTCTAATGTTGGGTGCCTTGATCAAAAATAAAAAAAATATCTCATAAAGTTAATGCTTAAAAATTAATAATATTATGCTTGAAGGAAAGAAATAACAGCTGGGGCTCTTTCAAAATCTCTGTGAAAGAAATAATTGTTATCATGAATTTTATCATGCTAATTGTTATGATGCCTAAACGTATATTGTAGTAATTATTTTATCATGAATTTTTTTACCAAAAAAAGAAATAATTTATCTCTATGTATTTTACTTGCTAGTAAAATAATAAATTAGAGGTTATATATCTCGCTACTTGAATATTATCATAATAAATATTGAGAGAAAAAAATGAATACTCGATCTCCTCGAGTAGATATCACATCCAAATTATCTTACAAGTAATTATATTTATCATTTTGAACTTTGTTTTATAATGAATCTCAAAATAATTGTTAATCTTTTATTTTTTAGGAGATATCTATAAGAAAAGTCAAAACTTTTGTATATTTTCTATAAGTATATGCTGATGCTCAATTCGAATTTGAAAACCTGGCTAACTATAAATATAAATGATCTTTGAAAAAAAATTACAAATCCTAGAATTCTTTATATTAAAGTGAACATGTTGAGGATAATCTAAAAAATGATTAAATATAATAACTACATATGCTATATCTAGTCAGATCATTATCATATCATTTATTTTTCATTCAATTTTCCCACAAGTAGTATTGTCAACCAGAGGGGTCATTTTAGAAGGGTAGTTAATATTTGAATCAATATAAGTATCTGCTAGAACATAATTCAAAAAACAAATCTCACCAAGAAAAATAAATTCATATTTCTCTTATGATAAGATGATATTTCTTGTAGAATAAATTATTTTCATGGTAAAAAAGTATTTTAGTCTCACAATATCATTTATCTGAAATTGTGTCTATGTCTATGTCTAAATATATTCATTGAGTTTGTTAATTTTTAATTTATCATTTTCATATTCAGAATATTATCCACAAAAATAATTATTAAAATCATATTTCAATCAAGACTTATCTGGATGAAGAAATAAAAGTCAATAACATATTTGTGTAACCTAAATAAATGTTAGTATAAATAAAAATAAAGTGATAATTGAGTTGGTTGGATTAATAATTCATAAAAAATAAATAATCAGAACAATCAAGAATAAATATAATATAAAAAAAATAATAAAAATGTAAGCTTAATAATATTATATCTAATAATTTTTAAATATTTATCATTGATTATAATTTTATTTTTAGAATATGAAAATAACATAGAAAATGTGATATGTTTATAAGTGATATAAATGTTTGCTCTTGTATTGTAATCTAAGAGTTTAAAATGATAGTACGAAAGAAATAATTAGTGATACCTGAAAGAAGAAAATATTTTGTTGCTGCTTTACATAAGATTTTTATATACTTATTTTTAGTAAATATCATGTTAGATGAATTTTGTGAGGATTTTTGAATGATTTTGGTAGTTAGTTTATCTTTTTTTACAATTACATAAAGTTTGTCGTCTCTTTTGAAAATAATATTAAATAACTATTTGTAGTATGAACTTTTTTTCTGTAATAAGCACATTGAACTGAGAATCTTTTCAATTCACCTTTGATGTAATAATTCATATTGATCCTTCCAAAATAAAGTTATAACGAACTTTAATTTCTAACAAATTAAATTAGAATTTTTTTTTAATTCTACCAAAAAGAAAATAAAAATTTAGTTAGAGTTTCAGCCCTCATTTCAATGTGTGCACAATTGATGTCACCATCACACTCACCTTGATGTGCACCATCGCTTGCCACAACACGCATCATCATGTTCTTGCACACTGTCAAATTACTATGCATGCACAAATAAAAAGCTGAGTGTCTGTGTCCAACGCTGCACACCAAATCTTGTCATCTCTCAATGTGAATGTTAGTTCTTGTGCCTCTCCTCACCTTGCATATACATCTGTAAAACCCCGTGTTTCTTCTTTTATTTTATCATTACATTTATATATGTGTTGTGCTAGTACAATACATGTAATTTCTTTCTCCAAGATTTTGAATATCATTCTGATATCTTGTTACAAATATAAATGCTGAAATAACTCATATGGAAAATAAACATTAAATGCTTTTATATAATGGGTTTTGAATGATTGTGGCAGCTTACATTTCAGATGCTCCAATCAAAAATTCAAAAATAAAAAAAATAAAATATAAATCATAACAAAATTTTTATAATAACATAAAATATAATAAGAATGAATAAACAACATACAATTGTTTTGAAATTAATTATTTGAAGCTTGGGTAGAGCTTGTGGAATATTAGTGATGTATAAGATACTCTTTTTTGCTAGTAGTTGATTTTTTAGTATTTTGACTATGATAACTTCGATTGAAGAGCAAAATCTTGCTTTAATAGATATTGGTATGTAAAATCTAATAGTTTTTATAAAATGACCCATTTCTCCATGATGGGAGCATAATAAGATTTGTCTCTTTTCCAGATAAAAAATTTTGATTTTTCCTTCAATGTGCTCTATTTTATGATAATAGTTGAAATTAATTGTGATGCTTTGATGTTACACTAATAATTCAAATATTTCTACATAATTTTTTTGATGAATTTTGAAAGGCCTAGCTTGATAAAGCGTGTATAGTGCTTTGGTTAGATGGGAAGTGTCATGTTTAGTAAATTAAAATTTTTATGCTAATAGTTGTATCCTAAGAAGCACGGACACGGACACGGGGATACGACACGGCAGGATACGGGGACACGACAAATTTTACAAAACTACGATACCGATACAGCTAGCATATGGCATAATAAAAAAATAAAAATAAAAATAAAAATTATTAATTATAAATATTAGGTATTTTATAAAATTTATTAAATTTAAATTAAATTAAAATATTTTATTATATATAATAAATATATATTATTTATTTTATAAAATAAAAATATTTTATTTTATTTTATTTTATAATATAATATTTATATTTATTTTATTTTATAAAATAATATTTTATAATTATATTATATAAAAATATATATTTTTTATTTTATTTTATAAAAATATTATATTTTATGCCCCTGCCTCTCCCCTTTAGCACTCCCGCCCGCCCCTGCCTCTCCCCTCAATCATGCCTACCCGCCCCTCTCCTCTCAATCACACCCGCCCCCGCCCCCGCCCCTGCCTCCACCTCCCCCTCGAACACACCCGCCCGCCCCTGCCTCTCCCCTCGAACACGCCCGCCCCTGCCTCTCCCCTCGAACACGCCCGCCCCTGCCTCTTTCCATAAATCGCGCCGCCCCTGCCTCTCCCCACAAATCGCACCGCCCCTTCCTCTCCCCACAAATCGCGCCGCCCCTTCTTTTTCCCTCAAATCGCGCCGCCCCTTCCTCTCCCCTCAAATTGCGCCACTCCTTCCTCTCCCCTCAAATCGCGCCCGCTCTTGCCTCTTCCTCAAATCGCGCCCGCTCTTGCCTCTTCCTCAAATCGCGCCCGCCCCCTGCCAGTGGCCAACGCTTGCCACCGACGTCGTCAGACGTCGGGCACTATAGACGTGGATACGGCGCCGACGCAACCATCCGATACGCCACATGGCGTATCGGACACGTATCCGTGCCGTATCCGTGTTCTGTCCACGTGTCCGACACTCGGACACGTGGACACGGTGGTAGGGAGACGTGTCCGTGCTTCCTTGGTTGTATCTAATTGGTGCCTACAAGTAACATTATTAAAAGTATCAATTGAGTTCAATTAGAGATTTGGATATCATTGTTTTATGGTTTTTTATTTGCTAGTCAGAACTTTTATAAAAAATCTAAAAAATATATTTTTAATCTTTTGGATTATTCATGGAAAGTTGATTATAGAATATTTGCTCCTTTAATATTATATCATTGATATTGAGCTTTAATTCATGTTCAATGTCATGTTAGTTTAATTAGAGATCATACATTGTGCATAAGGTTCTTATTTTAACGTGATGTTTGAGAAAGATTAATATCTTGATAATTTTTTCTCCAAAAATCAGAGGTGTAATGGTTGATGAGTCTCGAAAATTGAACTTAGGACTTACCATCATTTTATTCAAATTAAAATATTGATATTATAGCATGAAATAAATAATAAAGTAATTAATGTGATTAATGAAATGCCACAAGTATATTTAGGTAAGGAAAAGAGAGGAGCATCCTAAGCTCTAATGGGCCTACTAGACACAATAGGATTGGAGCAGACCTAACTTCTAGTGGTACTCTACGGAATAATTGGATTGGAGCAGCCATAACATAGTAGCATTCTTGCTTAAAATACATCATCACGTGAAAATATATGAACTTGAACAATACATTTTGTTTTTTTTTCCTGTGGCAGGCAGGGGATGAGCTGAATGGTTTACATTGCTTTCATCACCTTCGGGATCACATTGCAGGATTCATCGATTCCATCAACAGGTATATATTTTTTGTCATTTTCACTGGTTGACTATATTTCTGTTCTCCTCTGATTCATTTGGAGTTCCCCATTGTTTTGATGGAGAGGTCTGCATCTTGGAATCTCAATTTGCATGACTTGTTTTATTTGCTTATTTGATTTGGAAGATAGAATTAATGGAATTAATTTTTCAGAGATATGATTTGTTGGTAGTAAGACAGTGATAAATAGCATACAACTAGTACTGTAATTGTGACCTAGTACACCTTTTTCTGATTCTCATGAATTTGGAATCTTGACTTATATTGAGGAGGATATTTTCTTCCTCACCACACCTAATGTAAAAGTTCTTTTGCTCCTAGTAGAATGCTTAATTTGGTGAAATATGAATCATGTGATTATCATGGGAAAACTTTCTAATCTACCTTTGATGTGTTCCTTGAGCATCTGCAAATGACTATTGAGGTGTCAAAATGGGACAGGTCAACTAGATGACACCTAGTTGACTTGGCGTGTCGGGCTGGGCTTGGGCCTCTCTTCTGAGCCTGGCATGTTGGGCTGAGCTATTTTTTGGAGCTCGCTTCCCCCTTGGATGGCCAGCCCGTCTGACTATAGGGTTGAAAATGTTTGGGGTTTTGCTAAAAATCCTAATTTTTTTTTTATTTTTAATTTTTTTAATGACCACAGGATGGGAACACTCGGCCTGACCTGTGTGATTTGTGTGTTTGCGTGTAAGACCTGCATGTTTTGGCCTGACCCCCAAGCTCTAATTTTTTTAAAATTATTTTCTTAAAAAGTTTCATGACTAGGTCATCCAGTTGGGATGAGAGGGGGGTCATTGTGGGTTGTTCTTCCTCCCCAGCTTGTCGGGGCTATGCCTGACCTGCATGCTCAATTTTACACCCTATATGATTGATATAATATTAATGATACTTCATTTATCATAATAATTATACATATACATACATACATATATATATATATATATATATATATATATATATTATGTTGTTACATAATATGTTATTTTGTTTTATTTGAAATGTATTGTTGGAATTAAAGCAACAAAAACATATAACATAAATATAACTCAATATGAAAATGTGTAAGAGACGTTTATATAATGGGTCATTTGGATAACATTAGCCCACATATTTGGTGCTCTTATCCAAAATGCATTAAAAATAAAAAAAATAAAAAAATGTAAACTACATCTTACTTTCAAGCTAATTGTATAAAAGTTCAGAAAATTAAAATTAGAGGAAATAAGTAAACTAAGATATTTTTAAGATTTTCATGAAGATATTTATTGATTGCTCGATTATCTGGATATCTTAAATATTTATCTTTTAAATAAAGAAAGGTAAATTTAGATTCTAGCAGTAATATTGATATCCCCAATGTTGTGTGAGTTTTTAATTATCAGTAATTCTTTTATTTAGTTTTGAATATGTCTTTTAAATTCTTTTAGTTTTTTAAATATGATAAACGTGTTTTTTTTGATTGTAATTTGAATTTGCTATCCGAAATAATATTTATAGCTATAAAAAATATAGATTCTAATACTATGCTTAGAGGTGTCAAATGGGATGTGTCGGGTCTGCCTGGCCCATTTTTAGCTGGCCTTGCCGTGCTTCTATGCGGGGCCAGGCACGACAAGGTTACTGTACCATGTCGTGCCTGGCCCAGCACGGTTCTGTGGAGGTCAGCCCGGCATGGGCCCGTGTACGAATCTGTCGGGTTCGGCCCGGTCGGGCCGAACCCCTAATTTAAAACAAAATTAGGGTTTCGGCGCACATCGTCGCACCGCCATATCGCTGAACTTCTAAATTAAAAAAAATTAGGGTTTCTGCGTGTATCGTCGTGCTGTTGCACCATCGAAACCCTAATTAAAAAAAATTAGGGTTTCAGTAGCGAGCCGCCGTGATTTTTCTTCACTTCGAGGCTCGGTAAGTTTTGCTCGTCGGGCTCAGCTTCTGCCGCTAGGGTGGTTTCTTGGCTCGTGTCGAGGTACCGTGCCAACAGGCCATGGTACCGTGCCAGGCCAGGCACGGCAGGATGCCCGATTGGCCTTGGCACGACACAGTTGGTGCCTTGGATAGTCATGACACGGGTATGGGCAGGAGAAATTCCCATGCCATGCTGCCCCGGGCACGGCTGAATCGTGTCGTGCCTTGTGTTGGACTAGGTCGGCTCAGCTCGGTTGATATTTCTAACTATACTAGATATTAAAGGAGTCAATAAATCACTTGTTATTTTAGATAGTATGAGATATTTATATTTGTATAATTTTTACTAATTCAATATATTTAAATTTTTATTATTATCATGTGATGTGATAAAATAATAATTAGTATCTAAGTAATGTAGTATTTATCTCCGATTTGGCAAATTGCTTTACGTTTGTATCTAGCTAACTGAATAAAAAAGTTATTATATTCGAATATGATATTAATATTTATATTTGGAGTCTCGCTATAATTATCATATATAATATCTAATATGTAAATATATTATTTAATTTTTAGTGAATTCAACTATTTAGTTCTTTTACTTAGTTAATGCAAGTAAATATATATTTTAATATATTTTTTATTTTTTTATCTTAATTTTTGGTTTCATATATTTGACCAAATAATAAATGAATAGTGGATCAATGTTTTAAATATTTTCTTTTCATTTCAATAATCATGATATTAAGTTTAGGATATCCTTTATATTTATTAAATATACTACTAATGATGCACATGTATCTAAGTACAATATACGTGATGAGAGTTTACACAAACGAATATATATTTGTTATTTTAAAAAAATTTTAGGAATTTAAAAAATAAAATTTATATTTTTTAGTTTGAATTATTAATAAAAAGTTTGTCATTTTTTAATTGACATAGTTGAATATCATTTTTTTAACTAATACATAACTCTAATATCAGGTAAATATAATTTTAATGCTATTTGATATTTATTTGTATTTTTTTGTCTATCTAATAAATTGATAAACATAGAGTGAAAATTTAGTTATTTTTTAAGTATCCTAAGACATTTTATTAAATTTTTTATGTTTTCTAATGTGGTGGAGATAAATTTTATTTTCGCTTCTAATATTAGATTAATTACATAATACATATATCTAATTTAAAAAATTGCACCTAAGAATTCATTTTTAATGGTTCCTAAAAATATGTTAATAGAAAAATTATTATTTAAAGAATTATCGAGTGTGATATTAAATATTTTATTTTGAATGTCATATTTTTGATATATTTTTGTCAGATACTCATATATGGTGGGGCTATCATGAGAATTAATAATTTAAGAAAATTTTTAAATTTTTTTTAATTAAATTTTTATTTAGAATCAACAAAGTGTGTGCTGATAAATGAAAGAAGTGTCATCATCATTAGTCTAGATATCTGATATTATGAATACTATTTTATTATGTTTTATTAATTTATTAATTATTAATTATTTTTTTAATTTAAAATATTTTATTATATTATTTTTATTGGTGGATTTAAGAATTTTATGATAACTTGATTGAAAATAGATTTATATTATATTAACTATTCTATAATATTTTAAAAATCTAATCAAAAGATATATTATTAATCAATTTAGCCATAATTTATCTCTCAAACTTATTATGATAAATGAATGAGACTAATAAAATTAAATTATATGTAATTTTAAAAATTTTTTCTTTTAGTTGAGTTTGCATGATATCCTAATAAATTATATTTTTTGGTATATTGATTGACATATAATTTATGATGCTTAATGTCACTAGTACTCATACCTGCATTAATTTTTTTATAATATATATACTATACTGAATTTTCTTTGATATTTTTAATATTTTTATTTTTAACTATCTTATAATTCATTAAAACTACTGAAAATAATATAGTTTTAGGTTTTGAATTGAGATTATGAGAGAGAACCTAGTTTTGATTTTTAAATTTTGGTCTATTTATTTTTATTATGTATATCTAGGCATAATAAATTTTTATTAAAGATATTATTTATTTTTTTAAATTATGATATTGAACTAGAAATACGAGAAACAGAGAATAATTTTTAATTTGTTACTAATAATTTATTTTATTTACTAATCTAATAATTACAAAAAAAAATCTAACACAATTATAGTGTATATGTTAATTTTATGTGTGCAGTCAATACACTTTGAATTTTTAATCATTTTTTCTTGCCCCTTACAGTTGAAGCTTGTCACCAAAATAATTTTGGCACTCTGCAATATTTAAATGATAAATTATTAAAAAAATTGTCATAAAATTGCATAATATGTTAATATGTATTTATATAATTTTTTTTGATTAAGAAATATTTTTTTAATACTAATTAAAGCAGAAATTTAATAGCAATCGAATTTCTTCCAATAAATCGTTGAAATTGGATCCAATCAGTCGGCCCAGACCCTTAACTATTTTTTATTATGCTTGACATGGTAGTGACAGATCAATGCCTGTTGCTATCCTTATTGGGACACCCTAACGGCTGAATCTGAATAGGCAAAAAAATCAGACTTGATGGCTGTTTTTTTTAAAAATGTTCGGTGCCAAGCATGCTGTTCATTACAGGCATGACATGAGACATGTGCAACCTTGGCTCAGCATGGCACGACTTGTGCCATGAGCCAACACGATCAAGGTCCAGGCTCGACTTTGCTGTTAAGTCTGATACATGTTGATATTAATGGGAGTGAACATTTTTATTGACTTTGCTGTATGTTGTCCGTAATGACATACATGTATACACTAAATATTAGTGGATACTGTTGGATGTGCACCTAGATACATGAACGCATACCTGGCAATTCTGGCAGCCTATGTCGCTAGGCAATAAATGACAGTGCAGCCCAAAAAAGGGCCGATGAAAATGGGACCTACCTGGCTGGGCAGGTATGGTGTGCAGTCCTAGCTGCATAAGGGGCGGGCTGGTTCTGCATGACTGGTTTGGCAGGCTAGATCAATTTGAGCAACCTGCTACTAAAAATATGTTATGTGGCTTGACTGCTCTCTTTGATGAGGATGGTTTTTACCGAACCTGGTTTAGAACTTGACCCAGCTGGGTTTCATTCCAAGCTAAAAATCTGACTGAATTGTGAGGTATATATGAATGCTTACCAAGTCGCTAATAATTTTTTGCTTAATCTTGTCAGTAAAAAAATAATTTCTCAATATTTATTATATATATGAAAATAGGCCATTGAACATATGGTTCTGTAGCAATTAAATATGAAATGCTCCTTGCACTTCCATTATTATGAAAATATAATGCCTTGATTTAGTCAGTGATAACTTATTATATATTTTGTAGTGTTCTTTCAGCAGAATTTTTGCATGCTTCCACATGTGGTGCTGAAGATACAGACTGTGTCATTTTACCCAATGAAAATGCTGGAGCCTACTTTGGAACAAATGGAAATGATGAGGACGTAAGCCTATGCTCATATCCCCATCGTCTTTTCCTTGTGATTTGCATGGTCTTGGTTTGTTACTTTTTTTTTATTTCTTTATCATATGCCTTGAAGAGAAAAACAATTAATAATCCACATATTCATCAACAGTAAAAAAATTTTAGTGGTTCACTGGCTTTTTCTATTTGAAATTGAAAAATAAAATAACTATATATAGAAAAATAAACAAAACAAGGATAGCCCACAAGTTGAGTATTCTCATTTCTAATAAATAAAAAACACCAAATAACTATAACAAAATAATAGTAAGACCACTTTCAAGTGTTGTATGGATATTTGGTACACTAAACTTGAAAGAAAGAAAAAATATAATAATTTTTGTTCAAGATATTCATTAATATATTTGCTGGTTGATTTGTGATAGTAATATAAGTTTAATTATAGTTTTATTTTGAATTTTTTTTAAGAAATATATAAATTGCTATATGTTTTCTGTACTCGTGAAATACTAGATTATAAACTATATATTTTATTGTCTGAATATCATAGTAAAGAATAGTAATAGAAATAAATGAGTACCTAATCTCCTCAAGAATAAGTTTAATCCAAAATAATTTGTACGTAATTGTCATTATCACCTTGAACTCTAGTAATACATTGGATTTTAAAATTATCATTATATTACAAACAATTAGAGGTGTCAACCGGGTCGGGCTGGCCCGACCGGCACGAGGCACGGCACAATTCGGCTGTGCCTGAGCTGGCCCAGCACGGGAATTTCTCGTGCCCGGGCACATGCCGTGCCCGACCATAGCACCAACCATGCCGTGCCTGGTTCGGCACGATATCGTGACTCATTGGTACGGTACCTCGGCACGAGCTGAGAAACCCTACTTTTTTAAAAAAATTAGGGTTTCGGCATTGCGACGGCGTGACGGCGCGGCCATAACCATAATTTTTTTTAATTTAGAGGTTTGGCTGCACAGCGACGCGATGACGCGCGCCAAAATCCTAATTTTTTTTTAATTTAGGGTTCTGCTCGACCGGGCCAAACCCAGCATATCGTGCATGATCCCGTGCTGGGCTGAACTCCACAAAACTGTGTCGGGCCAGGTACGACACGGTACCGTAACCGTGCCGTGCCTGGCCCAGCACGAAAACATGTTCGGGCCTGAAAAAAATGTGCCGGGCTGGCCCGAAACTTCTCGTTTGACACCTCTACAAACAATATTATATGTCCATAAATTCTCTATTAATTTCTTGACTATTGATATTTAGGGGTGTCAAACGTGTTGGGTTGGGTTAAACGGTTACGGGTTAAATGGGTGGCGGGTGAAAAACATGTAAACCCGTACACGACACGTTTAATAAACGGGTAAAAAATTGAAACACGAACACGAACCGTTTAATAAACGGGTAACACGACACGACTCGTTTAACACGTCTAATTTTAATGGGTTGGGTCGGGTCGGGTTAGCACGATAAACCACTCATTTGACCCATTTACCTATTTACCACACGTTTGACCCATTTAACACGTTAAACCACCCGTTTAACCATTTACCTGTTTATTTAAAAATGTTAACTTCATAAAACTAACAAACTAACACAAAAAATATAATATTTAGAGACATCATTCATACCACACCACTATATAATAAAGTACAAATTACAATCAAAATATTCAAATCCAAAGTATCCAAAATCCACCAACGACCATATTACAAATCATAAATACAATCCGAAATAACAATCATATTATAAATTACAATCTCAAACAACTATAAATTCCATGATTCACAAAATTCCATGAAAGATATCAAATCTCTATCTCCAAGACAATGAGCAGGTTCAACAACCAAATTCCCATGCCCTACACAAATTAAAATGAAGTATTATATAATATTAATAATTAAATAAATTAATAACTAAATCAGTACCAAAAACTTGACATTACCTCTCTTTAGTCATGATCAATGATAGATATAGAATTAGAACATTGAGCGGATATAACTTTATTAGACTTCATATTTTGATTAAAAACATCATCATCTAATTCTCCTTCTGAATCATCATTAGAATCATCTATAACTAAGCACAATAAAACATAAATGAATCAACGATCATATGAATTAGAATAATGAGAAAAATAATACTAGTAAATTGGAATCAAACTTACTGCTCTTCCCATGAATCCAATCTCTAGTACAAATCAAAGATTGGACAGTTTCTGGCAAAAGTGAACTTCGATACTTATTCAAAACTCTATCACCGGTACTAAATGCAGATTCAGATGCAATTGTAGAAATAGGAATTGCCATCACATCACAAACCAACCAAGACAATATAGGATGTCGAAATTGCTCTCTTTTCCAAAAAGTTAAAATATCCAACTCCTTTTTTCTTTCAAGCCTTTTTTCATTAAAATACAACTGCAACTTGGTCACTCGAGAAATAGGAGCATCTTCTTCTTTATGTTTTTCAAAATCCTACATTTTATACAAAGTCATTATTAATATACAATAAACTACATTGATCACATTCAATTCAAACAAAATAAATTATATTTTACCTGAAAAAGGCTTTCGGAATCATCAAGACCATGAGTCTCGCTAACTTGTTTCTCACTACTTGAAGTAGCAAGAACATGTGACAAGTTGACTGAGTACAATTCAAAGAGCTCAAATAAAGTATCTTGAACACACTTGAATTCATAGGAATTACCTCCATAATGTTTTGAATAAGCCCAATCTACAAACTGAATTTTGTACCGAGGATTTAAGATGATAGCAATTGAAAGAATCACACTATACTTTGACCAATACTTGTCAAACTTGGCATGCATATGACTTCCCATTATTCTCATAAAACTATCATTGTCTGTCAATGCCTCCTTCAAAGTATGTTGAATTAGAAACACTTGAGGGAAGTACAAATTAGCTGTGGGATATGATGTACCAGAGAATAAGCAAGTAACTTTATGAAACACCCTCAATAAATTAGAAATCTTTTTTACTTTATTCCATTCTTCTTGGGAAGGACAATGTCTATAATTAGAATCACTCAACTGTAAATGAATAAATGCACGACGATAAAAAAATGCACTGTCAAGCATAACATAAGTTTAGTTCCACCTAGTTGGAACATCCCCTCGCAAACCTTTTTTACTTTCTAATGAAACTTGAGCAACACAATCCATGAACTTTTTTTTTCTTCCTGATGAGCCTTTGACATATTTGATGCTTTCTCAAATTATCACTGATTCATCAATTTCTTTCAGTCCATCTTGGACTATCAAATTAAGAATATGTGCACAACACCGAACATGAAAGAACTCACCATCCCTCAAGAGAGCATTTTTAAGGTTAAGTTGACTCTTCAACAACTCAACAAAACAATCATTACTAGAAGCATTATCCAAAGTCAAAGAAATTAATTTACTTTTAATTCCCCAATCAGTCAAAAATGTATAAATTTTCTCAGACAATGCAATACCAGTGTGGGGAGGGGGCATGAGACAAAAGTTCAAAATTTTTTTCTGCAACTTCCAATTTAGATCAACATAATGGGCTGTGAGAGAAACATATCCATCAGTCGATATAGAAGTCCACAAATCAGATGTCAAACAAATTCTTCCAGGAAGGGAACCCAACACAATTTTAAGTTTATCCTTCTCTCTCTTGTAAATTTTTAACACATCTGATTTTGTAGTATTCCTAGAAGGCATCTTGATATTTTCATAAGCATACTTGAACATTGCTCTAATACCTTCATATTGGACAAATCGAAATGGTAAATCATGCTTAAGTATTGCCTCAACCGCTAATTCACGAAACATTTCAGGATCAAATTTTGTGGATCGCATTAGCATAGATCCTTGACCTTGACTTAGAAGCAATTGTCCAATATCCCCATGGTTTTTTTTCACACATTTTTCCATGTGAGTATGCATGTTACCAGTTCCATGACTAGACTCACATATATATTTGATACCACAAATATTACATGCAGCACGCTTCTTGCTGTCTGAATATTTTTTATTTAATTCTGTAAAGTAGTTCCATACTATTGAAGTCTTTTGTCGCTTACGATTAGATTTACCTTTTTCTGTAGTTGTACCAATTGATATCTGTGTTGCCGGAGTTTCAGCTACATTAGATTCATGCCCAACCTTATCTTCTTCATCAGAAATTATAATATTGTGATCGGAAGAATCCATCTGTTTAAGACAAAAAAAATACAATTAAATAGAATCCATTTGTTCAATACACATATATTTGTTTGTAAATATGATGTTCATATATCCTAAATTATAGTGTTAACTATTTTTCTCATCTTTGGGTGATACTATTAAATTTTAGGCCTGCATTGGCAATGAATTTATTATGGTCACATTGAGAACTTCCCATGTTAAAATCAAATTTCTACATTCATGATTTTCTTCTTAAAGCACAATTATGAAAATACATATATATCTATTCATAACAAAATCAAATATCTTCTTTTAAGAACCCAGGACTATCTATTGTCAAAAAAGACACTCATAATGCACATTGAATATTGAGACAAAGTAGTAGGACCATTCCTTGGCTATCATTGCAGGGTATTGTTTGGTCAAAGAGAAAAAACTTATCCTTTTTTTTTCTTTTGGAATTTCTAGGGGAGCTTCTCCCAAGTTGTCTCCACATGTGAATTGATTTCTTGGCTCTAACCAGTCGTGTAAGTCAATAGAAAACCCCATTCTCTAGTGTTTTCATCAACCCACCAAACCCTAAAAAAATATATATATATTTATAATTTTTCACCATATAATATCTTATTTTCATCCCCTTGAAGTGATGCCCTTCTGCATGGAGTTGAGACTAAATAAAGATTATATTATATGTATCTTCTTCCTTGTATTATGGCTTGGACTTTGAATAAATGCCTCCTGATCAAACTACACTGCATAAATATAAATGTTATAGTATTCACACTTGAAAACGAAGCATTCAAGCCATGTCTTTCATAATGCACATTGCATATTGATTATTGAGACAAAGTAGTATTACAAAACCAAATGAATCTGACCTAGGTTAGCTCAAATCTATTGGATCAGATCGAAAGTTGAATGACTTACCAGTTACCACGTCGTTCACGGCTTGTCCTGGAGAGGTTGCCCCCGTGGTCGGTCCAGGCGCCTTTGCTGGTGGCGCCGAAGGGCTGTTCAGCAGAGGCGATGGAGCCAAGGCCGGTGGAGCTGGTCACTGAGGTCGCTTTCTTGCTCGGAGCTGGTCCAGCTGGAGTGGGAACCACAGTTGGCGGAGATGCGAGAGGAGCCGGAGGGGTGGCCGCTGGAGGTGTGGTCGGAGGAGGAGTTGCCGGAGGAGTTGCCGGTGGAAGTGTTGTAGGGGGAGGAGTGGCCGGTGGAGGCGTGGCCCGTGGGTGCTGGCTGGTGGTGGAGCCGATCCAGGAGGAGGACTGGAGGAGGCGAGGCAGGAGGCGCAAAGTTTAGGTAGGTTAAGAAACTTTTTCCTTATATATTTTTCTATGTTATTAAAAAAATAAAAAATGATTAATTTTTTTTTTAAAATATTAATTTATTAATTTTATTTAAATGAGTAAACGGGTTATAAACGGGTTAGCACGTCTCACCTGAACACGACCCGTTTATTAAACGTGTTAATTGGGTTGACCCGTTTATCACCCAAACTCATTTAGGTCTCACCCAAACCAGTTTAATCAACGATTAATCGTGTCGTGTTGAATTTTGACAGGCTTATTGATATTTATGTGATTCTTATTATTTATAGATTAATGTGTATTAATTGACATGAATTAATATTTATTTATTTGTATATTTATTTGTGTATTGATGTATATATTAATTGACGTATTTATATACACATTAATGTATTCATATATTAAACCTTATAAATAGGGAGTCTTTGTATGCTTCAGTATATACTTGAAGGAATAAGAAATCTCTCTTTGATTTTTTCTATATCTCTTGTTTTTTTGTCCTTCTATTTTATAATACGTTATCAGCATGAAATTCTATTGGATTTTTAAGAGATATATTGAATGTATATTCGAGTATTATTATGTCGAATCTTGTGAAATTGGAATTTGTGGCTCTTGAAATCACATGAAAGAATTTCTTGTCATGGATACTAAATATTGAAATCCATTTAGATGCAAATGATTTTGGAGATACAATTAAAGAAAGAAACATAACATCCATTCAAGAAAAAACCAAAGCGATGATGTGGTCACAATAGTTACTATTACGATTGGCAATTCAAGAATGTGTCAGAATATCAAAAGGAGGAGAATATTAAAAAGGATATTAAAAGTAATGAAAATAGCAAAATGGTGATAAATTTATGCTATCATTGCGATATGAAAGGCCATTGGTCACGTACATGTCGTACACCAAAATATTTGGTTGATCTCTACCGATAATTACTGGAAAAGAAAGATAAAAAAGTGATAGAGACAAATTTTATTTCTAAGGATGAGAGTGTGATCACGACCTTTATGAAATGACTCATCTGAATGTTGTTGATTTTTTTATTCAGCCTGAAGTGAATATTGAACACTTGTTTGGTGATGAAAATCTATAAAAATAAAATATTTCTCTTTTATATTTATATATTTGGATCAACTATTATGAAAGTCATAGTACTACTAAATAATGAAAGTTATTTTTGTTATGTATTATTTTATGATTTTTTTATTATATATCTTCTTTCTCATGAAGAATATGGATACTCATCTGGTGGGATCCTCAATCAGTGACGATACTATGTGTCTCACAGATAATGCATAAACGCATACTATATTTAAAGATAATTTTTTTTCCTTTTTAATAATGTAATGATCATATGTGAATGTAATATCGAGTAGTGTAAAATTGATTGAGGGCTCCGGAATAGCTAATATATTATTACCTGGAGGAATAAAAAATCATATTGATGATGAATTATATTCTACAAAGTATCAAAGAAATTTATTGAGTTTTAAATATATTTGTTGAAATGAATATTATATTGAGATTATGAATGAAGACAACACTGAGTATTTATATATTACTAACGTTGTCTCAGGTAAAAAAAATATATTGAAAAAATTATGTGTTTTTTTCTATGGTTTGTACTATACAAACATAAGCACAATTGAGACACATGCGATTGTAAACTAGAAGTTTACTGATGAAAATAATTTTATTGTTTGACATGATTGATTGGGACATCTTGGGTCTATAATGATGTGGAGAATCATTAAAATTCAAGTGGACATTCATTGAAAAATCAAAAGATTTTTCGGTCCAATGAATTTTTATGTGTTGTTTTTCTCAAGGAAAGTTAATAATACGGTCATCACCAACAAAAATATGGACAAAACTCCTTATATTTTTTAACGTATACAAGGTGATAAATGTGAGCTTATTCATCCACCATATGGACCATTTTGATATTTTATAATTTTGACTAATGCATCAACAAGATGGTCACATGTCTGTTTGTTCAACGCGTAACCAAGCATTTGTTAGATTGCATGCTCAAATAATTTGGTTACGAAATTATTTTCCAGATTATTTGATTAAGTTAATTTATCTTGACAATGTTAGAGAATTTACTTCCCAAGCTTTTAATGATTATTGTATGTCTATTGAAATAACTGTTGAACATATTGTAATATATGGTCATACACAAAATAGTCTTACAGAATCATTTATTAAACGCCTTCAATTGATTGCTAGACTATTATTAATGAGGACGAAACTCCCAACTTCTGCTTAGGGCCATGCTATTTTGCATGCAGTAGTACTGATTCGTATTAGATTAATAAATTATCATGAGTTCTTTCCTTTACAATTGGTTTTTAGTTGAGAATCAAATATTTCCTATCTAAGGATTTTAGGGTGTGCAGTATATGTTCCGTTTGCTTCATCACAACATACTAAGATGAGTCCCTAAAGAAGATTAGGAATATATGTTGGATATGAATATTTATCGATAATTAAATATTTAGATCCATCAATTGGAGATTTATTTACGACTCATTTTGCTGATTGTCATTTTGATGAATCATATTTTTTAACTTTAAAGAAAGAAAATAAATAGTTAGAAAAAACTATTAGTTGAAATTAATTGTCGTTGTCTCATCTTGACCCTCGCACAAAGGAATGTGAACTGGAAGTTTAAAATATTATTCATTTACAAAATTTAACAAATTAATTACCAGATATATTTACTAATCCGAAGAGAGTAACTATATCTTAAATACCAGCTGCTAATGCTCCAGTTAGAATTGATGTTCCTGTAAGATAATCTGTTGTTAATGAACCTAAAGCATCAGTGAAACGTAGTCGATCAGTTGGTTCCAAAGATAAAAATCCTCGGAAAAGAAAAGGATCAAAGAATCAAGTTGAGTAATTGATGGCTCTAGAAGGTGGAATCAAAATAAAATTGACGTCGATGAAATATTTACCTATAATGTGATACTCAATATTATTAATGATAATAACGACCTTGAGCCAAAGTCTGTCGAGGAATATAGACAGAGAGATGATTGCCCAAAATAGAAAGATGCAATTGAAGCAAAATTGAATTTTCTTCAAAAACACAAAGTTTTTGGTCCTATTGTACGTACACCTGATGGTGTCAAACTTGTATGATACAAATGAGTATTTATGCGAAAATAAGACATGATAAATAAAGTTATCAAATATAAGACGCGATTAGTTGCACAAGTATTTTCTCAAAGACCTGACATTGATTATGAAAAGACGTATTCCCCTATAGTGGATGCAACTATTTTTTGATATTTAATTAGTCTAGCAATAAATGAAAAACTTGGTATTTGTTAAATGGATGTAGTTATTGGTTTATTTATATGGATCACTTGACAGTGACATTTACATGAAAATCCAAGAAGGAACAAAATTGTCTGCAACACATAATTCAGGTTTTCGAGAACTTTATTCGATAAAATTATGCAGATTTTTATATGAGTTAAAATAAATTGGACACATGTGATATAATCATCTTAGTGAATATTTATTTCAAAAAGGGTAAAAGAATGATCCCAATTGTTTGTGTATTTATTAAGAGATCTAGATCCGTGTTCATTATAATTATAATTTTTGTTGATGATCTGAATATTATTAAGACTATGAATAAACTTTCAAAAGCAATAGAAAACTTAAAGAAATAATTTGAGATGAAAAATCTCGGAAAAACAAAATTTTATATTGGATTGTAGATTGAAAACTTAGAGAATGAAATTTTTGTTCATCAATCAGCTTATATATCAAAGGTTTTGAAACGATTCTTTATGAATAATGCCCATCCATTAAGCACTCTAATGGTTGTAAGGTCATTAAATGTGGATAAATATCTTTTCCGACATCGGATGGATGATGAAGAGCTTCTTGGTCCTGAAGTACCATATTTTAGTGTTATTGGAGTACTAATGTATTCTGTAAGTCATACACAACATGATATATCATTTTCTATAAATTTGTTAGTAAGATGAAGTTCTTGTCCAACAAGAAAATATTGAAATTGAGTTAAACATATAGTGAGGTATCTTCGAGGTACGATGAATGTGAGCCTATATTATCCTAATGTACCCAAATCAGAATTAATTGGTTATACAGATATGGGATATATGTCTGACTTTGACCCTCATAATGCTCGATCACAAACGGGCTATTTGTTCACATGTGGTAATACCTCTATTTCATGATACTCTATGAAACAATTAATTACCGTTACATCTTCTAATCATGTATAGATCTTAGTAATTCATGAAGTAAGTCATGAATGTTTTTGGTTAAGATCTGTAATACATTATATTCGAGGGTTATGTGATTTGTCTTTTAGCAAGGAGGTCCCAACGACCTTGTATGAAGATAATGCTGCATGCATTGTTTAATTACAAAATGAGTATATTAAAGGGGATAGACCAAAATATAAATAACCAAAATTTTTTTTTCCTCATGATCTACAAAGGAAGGGTGATATTGATGTTCAATCAATTTGTTTAAACCATGTCTCTACCTACTGTAATATTTGAAAGGCTAGTTTATAGTATTGGAATACGCATGCTTAGAAATTTAAAATGATGTTTTATATTGTACTCTTTTTTTCTTCACTATGATTTTGTCACACTGAGTTTCCTGGTAAGATTTTTAATGAGGTAGTATCATGGATATACAAGGGGGAGTATTATGAATAATATCATGGATGTCCATAAATTCTTCATTAATCTATTGACTATTGATATTCTTGTGATTCTTATTATTCATAGATTAATGTATATTAATTGACATAGATTAATATATATTTATTGGTATATTTATTTGTATATTGATATGAATATTTTTTGATATATTTGTATACACATTAATGTATTAATGTATTAAACCGTATAAATAGAGAGTATTTGTATGAGTTAACACATACTTGAAGAATAAGAAATTTTTCTTCTGTTTTTTTTATATCTCTCGTTCTCTTGTCATTCTAATTCACAATATATCAATTTTTTATTTCTTAAGGATAAGATTATCTTCAATAAAAATATAATATTCTATATTAGATCTTATATCTACCCAAGTTAGTGTTTAACTAGAATCTGATAAATCAAAAAACTATAGATACCCTTGATCACTGAAGGAAATGCTATTGTAAATATGTCTTGGAGAATATATTAAATAATTTATTATACTGATGCATATATCATATTAGGCATGATGATATTGAGATAGTTAATCTTTCATTTGATTAGTTCGTATGTAGTAAAATTAATTAGAGAGTCTATATTAGAGAAGAGATTAGTATATGACTCGATAAGAATATTTGTTGGAGTATAACTTTAATATTTAATATATGTGAGAATAACAATCATATATTTATCTTCTGTGATAACACGCCTTTTTTATTATAAGCCATTTATACATCAAAATGTATGAGACTCAAGTTTATCGTCCAAAATTATGATTGAAAGTGTTTCTTGAGTTATGTTATCTTATATAATAAGTATATTATTACCATATGCTATGAAGAAAATTACTTTGCCATGTGAACACATCTGATAAAATAATGATTAATTCATAACATACTTGTGTAGATCAAAATAAATAATTGTGATTGAAAATATCACAAGCCAAATCCTAGGTGACTACTTCTATTTGTATTGTGTTTTTCATAATCTGTAAATTAAATTTGACAGCTTTGTTACTACTTAAAAACTAAGTGTTTATATATATACCTGCTTATGGGTGACAAATAGTTTGTGTTGGGCTGAGTTGAGTCCCTTGACTAAATTGGCATGTTTTTGCCTCAAGGCACAAGCCCACTAGGTCCGTCACAACAGCCAGACTGGCTTGAGCTATGCCTTTGGCGTGTGCTGTTCCTTGGTAGTGGCACGACCCATGCCCTTGGCTCATGTTGAGTGAATCCAGCTAAGATTGGGTTTGTGCATGGGGGTTGAGGGGATAACCTTGGCTTGTATCTGGCTAAATGCTAGCTCTATGGGCTAGGCTCCAGTGGGCAGTAGCTGTACAACCACATCCCACATGCTCACAACCCACAGTGGTTGTGGGGGCCTTTGGGTAGAAGTAGGGATGTCAAATGGGCTGGTTTTAGGTGGCCCAACCGGGACACCATGTTGTGCATGACATGACATGGTACAGTAATTGTGCTGTGCTTGGCCCAACACAGTTCCATCAGACTAGGCCTGCCACGGCCCGTTGGCCCGACAAGTGATGAAACCATGCTGGGTTGGGCCCGGACATGCCAGTTTAGGCCCTTCAGAGCGGAGTATTAATTTTTTTAAATATTTTGATTTTTTTAATTTAAAATATTTAAAAAATTTAAAAATTTAAATTTTAAAAATTAATTTATAATTATTTAATTATATACTTTAAAAGTTTTTGTTTTTAGTTAATATTATTTGATTAATAGTTAATTTTAACTATAAATAAATAATTAATTTTTAAATATTTATTTTATTAAATTTAATAAAACATTAAGTTTATTAATTATAATAAATAACTAAAATTTAAAAACTAAATATTTATTAGTGTAAGTGTATGAATTAATACAACATTAAAACTTAAATATGAATAAAAACCAATTCAAAATGAAAATTCACAAAAAATTAATATTCAAGCATCAATTCACAAATATAAAGTAGTATCATATACAAAAAATAAATAAACACAAATATAATATAAATGAGTAAATTGAAATCCAATATAAGACATTAATCTCTCAATTCGTCAATCGTCAATTTTATCATTCGTCAAATTATTCTCAATATTAATATCACACAGATTATCATCAACAATTAATTTTTCTATTTTTGTTGTAGTCACAATACCATTCTAGATATCAAAGCTCGAATTTTTTAAAATTTTCATGCATGCCAAAGTTTCGATAATATCTGGACTTAATCTTTCTCTCATATCTGAAATCATATTTACTGCAACAGGAAAAGTAGACTTTGATGCTATGTTCCACACCGGAGGAGTCAGTATATCCTGTGTCATCTTAGATAGCATGAGAAAAGTGGACTCATATGATTTTTACAATTATTATATATTAAGATTCTTAGCATTAGAATGTGATAGAATTGCGCAGTTATCTGTATTTAAATATCGAGATAATTTGTTCCTATTCGTCGGTTCACCTTGTTATTTCATACTCATTAACTGAATGAAAAAATCATCATCTCCGAATATGGTATCAATGTCCTCACTAAGAATTTCAATACTATTACCACCATGCTTAGTATCGTAATATGTAAAGAATTCAGTCAATTTCTCATGAATAAATTCTTTAGATGTGACTTCTTGGTTAATGTACAAGGATATGTATGTTAATATATTCTCTATTCCTTTCATATTAATTTTATGGTCAATGCAGATAGCTAGACAATAAAGAGATGAAATAGTAGATCAGTATTTTAAGTAATTAGTTTTCATCTATACAACTATATCGCTAAGCTAAGAAGCACAGACACGGATACAGACACGGGGATATGACATGGTGGGATACGGGGACACAAATTTCAAAAAATTAGGATACAGATACTGCTAAGACACGACATGATAAAATAAAAATAATTATTTTTATAAATATTATTTTTAAAAAATATTGATAAAATAAAATAAAATTTAAAATTATTTTTATAAATATTAAGTATTTTAATATTATCTTATTTTATGAAATAATATTTTATAATTATCTTATTTTATAACAAAATATTATTTTATTTTATTGAAATACCCCCTCCCCCCCCCCCCCTCAAATAGCGCCCCCCACCCCATAGAATAGTGCCGCGCCTCCCTTCCCCACAGAATTGCGTCCCCCCTCTCATAGAATCATGCCCTCATTCGCCCCACAGAATCACGCCCTCATTCGCCCCACAGAATCACGCCCCTCCGCTGTCCCTCAAAATCAACCCCCCCCCCCCCATAGAATTGAATTCACCTCCGACCTACATAACCAAAATCGTGCCCTTGTGTTCAATACGCATCCATAACTTTGACCTACTATTTGGTCAATGATACGCCACATGGCGTATCTGACACGTGTCTAACGTGTATCTGCGTATCCATCACATAGATAAATAGAGACAACCTAACTCTTGTTGTCTGTGAGGTGTACGAATATATTTTAGTGCGTTACGAATATTTTCTAAAGTATGGACACACATCGTCATCCCTACTTATACTATCAGGTTAATGACATGACATATGCACCTAACATGAAAATTTTTTTAATGGTTCAATCTTAGTATTTCAAATAAATATGTTAATCACTATTTCATTTTAAGATGCATTATTGAATCTGATATTAAATATTTTATTTTAAATTTTATATTATCTAAAGATTTTTATCAAACTCAAAAATGGCTGGGCTATCACGAGGATGAATAATCTCAAAGAATCTAATATTTTTTTTATTTAGTATCCATTTGAATCTACATAGTGAGTGGTAGGGCATGCATAAGATGCATCGTCATGACTAGTTCATATATTGGACGTCATGGACACCACTCCATTATAAATTTTAAATTTATTAATTAATTATTTATTTTTCTAACTTATAATATTTTTATATGTTATTCCTATATGTGGACTTAGGAATTCTACGATATGCATGCTGAAATTATATTTGTATAATACTGACTATCTTTGGATCTTCCGAAAATCTAATCGAAAATTTTATCGTGGTGATTAGTTTGACAATCTATTCCTTATATAACTCGTTGTGATAAATGAAATAAATAAATTTTGAGACTGAATTGGATCCTACCTCAAAAACTTGCCACTGTGTTGGGTTTGCATAAGGTCTAAAGCATCATGTTTTTTGGTATTTAATTTGACATGTCTCTCAAGGTGCTTAGTCTCATACGAACTCTTACATGTTAATATTTTTTTACAAATTTATATTATGATAATTTTTTTCGGCATTTCTAATATTTTTTTATTTTATTATATTAAAGTGAGTCTAAATTATTGAAAATTTTTTAGTTTTTTATTTTTTAGATGTTTGAGTCGAGACGAACTGAGAAATCAAAGTTTTGGTAGCCTCGGACATTTCCTTTGGATTTTTGTTATTTAAATTATAATTAATTTTTTTTAGTTATTAAAATTATTATTTATAATTTTTTTTATTTTTTAGAATAGACTTAAGAGTTATGATTAGGAGAGAGAGAGATGCTAGACTAGAGAGAAGAAGATTTTAGATTTAAAACTTAAAAACTAATAAATAAATAAATATTCACAAATCATAATACGTAAACTTTAGTTTTTTTATGTTCACATCGCATGCGTATCACAATCCACATTATAGTTGACAGTATACCTGAGAATCTTTAAAACACGCAGAATCTTTAGGGTCATCAGATTTTGCTTCATAGATTTAAATTTAAATTTAAATCCAACAGCCCATTGAAGGTGAAATCCAACAGCTTATATTTAAATTTAAATTTAAATTTTTTTACCATTGAATCAGTTTAACCATCGTACTGATCCGAATGGTCCAAATTTTTAGAAGCTTCGATTTCAGGAAGTAATGGGCTATTGTTTGGGGGTGTGGAAAAAGACTGCAGGTTGGTTACGGGCTTGATGGAAATATTGGATCCGTCGAGCATCAGCTTCGGGCTGGAGGCCCATGGTTGGGTTGGGGCACCGGCTCAGCTAGTACCGAGATACAGTGTTCATGGGCCATTATACCGGGTCGTGCTTGGCCTGGCACGTGGCCCAGTTGGCCTAGGCATGACATGACATGAGCCGTGCAAGGCCAGGCACGACTAAGTTGTGACGTGCCTCGTTTCGGGCTCGGGCTGCCCGACTCATTTTATACCTCTAGGTAGAAGTGCCTAGGCCGGCCTGGCCGGCTGTGCCTACCCAACTCGGCTATGCCCGACTTGACCCAGCTTAGAACGTGCTAGGTTGGTTCTTTGCATGGCTAGTGCCAAGGTAACCCAGGCATCGTGTCGGGCCAGGCACGAGCTTGTACCCAGGCGAGAAGGCACGATATTTCGGCATGACCCAAATCGTCCTCACCCCCCCACCCCCTCGAGACTTAGGCCCCGACTTCTTGAACCACAAACTCGTTGGCCTTGTCTTCTGAGCTCGACTACGAGTTCTAGAAGCTAGAAGCTTCTGGAACCTGTGGCCGTTGGGTAGGTTTGACTGTCAAACCTACCCAACGGTCCAAAAAAATAATCACATTTTTTAATTTTATTTATTGGATTTTGGCCCCAACGACTAGGAGGCAGAATCCAATGGCCCTAGGGATTCTGCCCCTTAAATATTTTAAAAAACTTCATAAAATTATAAAAAAATGATGAAACAAAAACTTTTTTCAAATCTATAAGATATTCCTTCTCATTCATAATTTATATTTTTTCTCTCTCGTATTTTTTCTGTCTTTTCTTGGCTCTCATCTCTTGATCTATCTCTTGATCTCTCATTTTGTTATGATTTTGGGACTTGGGTGTGGAGTACGACCTGACGATTGTGGTGCAGACATCAAAAGGTAAACGTGATTTTACGTATTGCGGTATTAATTTTTAAAATTTGTTTAGTTAGTTTTATTTTTTAATTTTAGTTAAAACATTAATAGTTTAGTTTTAGTTTAATTAATATTAATTAATATATTATTTTTTAAAAATTAAATGCAATATAATTATAAAACTAAAAAAAATTAAAATGGCAAATAATAATTTAAATTACGATAATGAACTTAGAGGTGTCAAACGGGCCGGTCCGGCATGGCATGGCGCGGTTTTTAACGGCACGATAGTGCTACCGTGCCGGGCAGGGCAGGGCAGGGCTCGGTTACTGTACCGTGCCGTGCCCGACCCGGCACGGTTTAAAAAGAGCTGGGCCCGGCCTGGCCATACAGGCCAGGGAAGAGGCAGACCCGAGCGGCCGAGCGGCCGAGCGGCCCGAGCCCGAGACTGAGAGAGAGGGAGGCAGGCTGCACCGCACGGCAAGGCAGAATATTTTTTTTTTTAAAAAAAAATTTATATATTGTTAATTGTATTGCTTAAGTGTAGAGTATTAAATATAAATATATTTTAAAATGTTAAAAATAAAAATTAAATAAAAAAACAAATTTTAGAAATTCATTTTTTGAATCAAATTCAAATTAGTTTAGTTTTTATTATATTTATTAATTATAAATTAAAGTTATTAATTTTTAAAATAAAATTTAAATCGTAAAAAAAATAAATCAATACATTATGTTAGTAAAAAAAAAATAAAAAAAAAATTAAACAACACAAATGAAAAATTACCAATCATTCATTTGAAACCGATGGTCTGAACAAAAAAAAAAAACAAGTATAAGTTTCAACACAACGTACAAACAAAGCGTACAAATACAATCAATAAAAAAACATCGAAAAAAAAATAGCAGATCATCATCAATCGTCAATCGGCATATCATGAGAATCATCAGCCGCAACATCAAGATCAGTATCATATGGATCATCATCATTGGCAATCAACTCCTCCGCCATCGTAGTGGATGTGGATTCGACTGCAGTGTCTGTCCCAGTCCTAGCTCCAGCACGATCATGAATGCTAAATCTCGATTCCTCCCAATCTTTCAAATATGCCAAGGCCTCAATCATATCTAGACGTAATCTTGATCTCCTATCCGAAATCACGTTCATTGCAACATAAAAAGCAGACTCTGATGCTATGCTCGACACCAGAGGAGTCAGTAGATCTCGTGCTATCCTAGATAGCACGGGATAGATGGACTCATATGATTTCCACCACTGTAATAAATCAAGATTCTTAGTATCAGAATGTGATAGGATTGAGCAGTAATCGATATCTAAGTACCGAGACAGCTCGCTCCTATGTGATAGTCCACCCCTACGTTTCCCACTCGCTAGCTGAATGGAATAATCGTCATCTCCGAACAAGGTATCAATGTCCGTAATCACAGTCTCACCACCACCACCACCATATCTAGTATCGTAGTATGTGAATATGTCAGTCAACTTCTCGTGAATGAACTCTTCAGGTGGCTCTTCCAGGTTCATGCACGAGGAAATTAAAGTCCGGATATTTTCTATCCCTTCCACCTTAGCCCTAGGGTCCATGCATGCAGCGAGGCAATAAAGAGATGGAATGGTAGACCAGTACTTCAAGTACTTGGTCTCCATCTCTGCAACCATATGGCTAAGCGTCGGGTCAGCTCAATACTTCCTAAACATGCTACTAATGTTGCATATGCACCGGAGTGCAATGCAAGTGGTGAGCATATAAATCGACGAATACATGTTCGTCGTGTCATAAAAAATTTTCAGGAATTTCATAAATGAAAATTTTGAAGCCAAGTAAGTGTCGTCAATAATAAGTTCGCACTCTTACTATTGACGTAGTCGGATATCACGTGTTCGTATTCAATACATGATTTCAACATCAGGTACGTGTAATTCCAACGATGTCTCACATCCGATTGGAATTTCTTCTTCTTAAGATTCACAGACAAACAGAAAGTACCAAACTCTTGTTGTCTGCGAGGAGTGCAAATATACTTGAGTGCATTGCGTATATTATCCAAATCGGGGGAACACACCTTCATACCCGCTTGAACAATCAGGTTAATCACGTGACACATGCATCTGACATGAAAAATCTCTCATAATGGTGCGTCTCTAATATTCCTAACAAACATATTGATCGCTACTCCATTATTAGAAGCGTTATTGAATGTGACACTAAAAATTTTATTTTGAATTTTATATTCTCTAAAGATTTTCATCATGCACTAAAAATGGCCGGGCCATCATGAGGATGAAGAATCTCAGTGAATCCTAACATTTTTTTTATTGATAGTCCAGTTAGAATCTACATAGTGACTCGTGAGACATGAATAAGAAGAATCATTGTGACTTGTCCATATATCGGACATCACGGACACCACTCCACTATATGCCATAAATTCCTTAATAATTTTTTATTTTTCTAACTTATATATCTTTAGTATATTATTCCTAGATGTGGACCTAGGAATCCTAAGATAGGAAGGCTGAAAATAAGTCTGCATGATGCGCACTACCCTCGTATCTTCCGAAAATCTGATCGGAAGACTCATCAATGTGATGAGCCTGTCCATGCCGTCCCTACCCAACTCGTTGGAGTAAATGATGGGAGTAAACTTTGAGACTGAACTCGATTCAGTCTCAAATAATGTAGTGCCAAGTTGGGTTTGCCTAGGATCTAAGGGTCCATGTTTTTTGGTGCATAATTCGGCATGCTTCTTAAGGTGCTCAGTCCCAAATGAACTCTTGCATGTTAATAGTCTCATACAATATTTGCACTGTGCCATTTCTTGTTCCTCACCCCTAATATTTTTTTGTGTTATGATTTTAAAATGATTCCAAACTACAGAAGTCATCCTAGTTTTTTTATTTTTTAGAACTTTGGGTTGAGTCGACTGAAGAAACCAAAGTTTCAGCAGCCTCAGACATCTGTGTAACACAAATATTTTCATTTTTCAAATTTAAATACGTGTCAGGTGTATTTGTCATTTTTTATTTTTTTTTTATTTTTTCCTAATTTTTTCTAGAGAGAGAAACTTTAGAGAGAGAAAGTGAAAAAAAAACGTAAAATAAAATACCCGAAAAAAGCAACGAGGTCAGTCACGTGCAAGGTGCACCGCAGCAAGCTCTGATGTTCAAAACTCAAGTCGAGTTTCATGAAAATCCTAGCCGAAAGCAAAATCCTGAGGCGCGAGACAGAGATGCACAGTTTATGTGAGAGATAGAAAATTTTGAGAGGATATATTATTTTGAAAAACATAAATGTTATTGGGAGAGGGGTAGAATTTATAGATTAAATATATTAATTTTTTATAAAAAAAGATATTTTTTTTATTTTTTTGAATTTTTAATATATATTTAGGTGGCAGAATCATGAGGATCGTTGGATTCTGCCCCCTAGCCGTTGGAGGCGAATTCAACGGCTGAAAATCAATATCATTTGTAAATTTTTTTTTTCTGTTGGGATTGGGTCGGGAGTCAGGACCCGGGTCGGGTCCAATCAGACCCGACCCGCAGGTTTTTTTCATGAGGGGCTGAGTCATGCCCACGCGTGCCCGCGTGAAACCTAACCGGAACAGGAAGATCTCGTGCCGCCGTGCCGGGCCAGGCCCGACACGGTTTAAAAACGTGCCGGGCCGGCCCAGGCACGGCAGAACCGTGCCGTGCCTCGCGCCGGCACGGGCCGACCCGGCACGGTTGACACCTCTAAATGAACTTAATTTAACCGTAAACATAGAATTTTAATATATATAAAGAAAATCCCACGGAATGGTCCGAGACCGCTAAAACTTTGATTTTTTCGGTCCTCTCAACTAAATATTTAAAAAATAAAAAACTAAAAGAACACTAATAGTTTGGATTCACTTTAATATAATGCAAAATAAAAATATTAGAGGTGCCGAAGAAAAATTGACACAATATAAATATTGTAAAAAAATATTAACCTATAAGAGCTGATGTGAGACTAGACATCTTAATAATCATGCCGAATAATATGTCAAAAAATATGGTGCATAAGATCCTAGGCAAACCTAACTCAGTGGTGGGTTTTTTGAGGCTGGATCTAGTTTAGTCTCAATGTTGACATCCTTCATATACTGTATTGAGTTAGGAATGAAAGACATAACTAAACTGATTACTATAATGAGTTTTTTTGATTAGGCTTTCAGAGTATCTAAGGGTAGTCAGTATCATACATGCTTATTTTAGCCTACATATTGTAGGATTCTTAGGTTCATTTCTAGGAGTGACATGCTAAAATTATATAACTTAAAAAAAGAAATAATAATTAATGAATTTAGGGATTATAGTGGATTGATGTTCGTGATGTCTGATATCTAGACTAGTCGCGATGATATATCATATGCATGCCTCATCGCTCACTATATAGATTCTAAATGGATACTAAATAAAAAAAATATCAGGATTCTCAGACATTTTCTATCCTCATGATGGCTTAGCCATTTATGAGTGCTTGATGAAAATCTTTAGAGAATTTAATATTTAAAATAAAATATATAATATCACATTAGATAATATATCTAATAATGGAGTAGTAATTAACATATTTATTAGGATTATTATAGATGAGCAATTAGGAGATATTTTTTATGTCAGATGCATGTGTCACATCATTAATCTCATTGTACAAGCAGGGATGTAGGTTGTTTCTCCCGCTTTAGAAAATATACATAACTCACTAAAATTTTTTTGTACACCTCGTAGACAATATGAGTTTTGTATTATCAGCTTGTCTGTAAGTTTAAAGAAGAAATTTCAATCAGATATGAGACATTATTGGAATTATATATACATGATATTGAAGTTATGTATTGGATATGAACATGAGATATTTGACTAGTAAAAATGACGAACTTATTATTTACGATACTGACTGGACTCATTGATCGGATTACAGGAATTTTATATATAGAAATTCTGAAGATTTTTTATGACACGACGAATATGTGTTTGTCAATTTATATTCCTACTACTTACATTGTACTTAGGTGAATATACAATATTAGTAGTATGTTTAGGAAGTTTAGAGATGACCTGATACTTATCAATATGGTTGTAGAGATGAAAATCAAGTACTTAAGTAGTGGTCAATCATTCAATCTCTTTATTGTTTGACTGCCTGTATAGATCCTAAGGTTAAGGTGAAAGTGATATATAATATTTTGACATACATATCATCGTGTATGAATCAGGAAGATCAACCTGAAGAGTTTATTCACGAGAAGTTGACTGAGCTTTTTACACACTATGATACTAGATATGGTGGTACTGGTAGTGATGCTTAGAGTACGAACATCAATATCATATCTAGAGATGATAACTTTTTCATCGGTATGGTCTGTCAGATATGAGCGAGTTATCTTAGTATTTAGATTCGATCACTGCTCATTTTTATTATATTATCGATGATAAGAATTTTAATATTTTATAGTGGTGAAAATCATATGAGTCTATCTATCACTTGCTGCCTTAGATGACAAGAGATCTACTAATTCCTCTAATGTTGAGTATAGTATCGGAGTCTGATTTTCTTGTTGCATTGAATGTGATTACAGATAGGATATCCAAAATTTGGCTAGATATTATTGAGACATTACTATCCATGAAAGATTAGGAGGATTCGAGCTTAGACATCCAAGATCGTGCTGCCAATGAAGCACGGACATGGTACCCTATAGCCGTGTCCACGTGTGTGACATGTGGACACGGTACGGACACCGTACGAACACGGCATGGATATGTGTTCGATACACCACGTGGCGTATCATTGATCAATTCATATCCGATACGCTACGTGGCGTATTTGATGGTTGCGTCAGCTGGCGTATCAATGTCGAGTGATCGACGTCCGACGACATCCAGTGGCGACGTTGGCCACTCGATGCAGGCGCCATGATTCGAATTGAGGGGGGGGGAGGCAGGGGGCGGGTGCAAATTGAGGGGGGGGGGAGGTAGGGGGCGGCGTGCAATTGAGGGGGGGGGAGGTAGGGGCGGGCGCAAATTGAGGGGGGAGGCAGGGGGCGGGCAATAACTGTGGGAATGTAGGGCTGACATAAAATAAAATAAAATATTTTTATTTTATAAAATAAAAAAATATATTTTTATATAATATAAGATAATTTTAAAATATTATTTTATAAAATAAAATAATTATAAATATTATCTTATAAAATAAAATAAAATAAAATATTTTTATTTTATAAAATAAAAAAATATATATTTATTTTATAAAATAAAATATTTTAATTTATTTTATTTTATTATATAAAATACTTAATATTTATAAAGAAAATAATTTTTATTTTTAATTTTATTTTTTTTATCATGTCGTATCCTAGCCGTATTCGTATTCTAGTTTTTTAGAGTTTGCCGTGTTCCCGTATTATGTCGTGTTTTATTCTTGTGTCCATATCCGTATTCGTGCTTCTTAGCGTGCTGCGACTTCAGCAAAAGCAGATGAGTTGGTTGCTGATAATGATTTGTGTATCATTGATAACGATTGATATGAGATTGAGATATTGATGATTGAGCTGAGTGTCTGTGTCTACTTTAATGCATACTGTTTACTGCTATTGATACATTGATACTGATATCATCATTGATCATACGTTGATGAAATTTATTATTTTCATTTATCATTTTTGGATTGTATTTGTTTATTTTTTTTGTTATTTTACTCTGAGGCTTGAGTTTGCTATTTTTTTATTTAATATATATATTTTTTTAATTCTTTCTTATGAGATTGTTATTGAATTCATGTTTTAAATTTATGAGTTTATATTTGAATTATAATACAATATTTTTTATCTTTTAATTATTTAATCTTAGTATCGCTTTGTTAATTGTTATTTTATAATTTTCACGTATTTTTAATTGTTAGTTGTTACTTTTTAGTTTTTATATGCTAGTTGTTTATGTTTTATTAATTTAATTAATTTAAAATTAATTAATTATTTTAATTTAAGTATTTAATTTTTTTTTAATTATTTTGAAGTTTTGGATGAATTATTTTCAAACGACCCGAACCCGGCCCAAATGGTTCCAGGAACAGCATTATAAACTGGGTCATGCTGGGCCGGCTCTGCTGAAGCTGTGCCGGCTCTGCTGAAGCTGTGCCGTGCCAAGAACAGCATGATGGCCCGATTGGGCCACCTAAAAAGGGGTTGGGCTGGCGCGTCCCGACCCGCTTGACACCCACGGGCTCGACTCAACATGTGGCATGACCTAGAAAAACTAGCTCCGGCATGGCATGACACACATAAAACCATGCCTAGAAAATGTGCGAAGAAGCATGACTCGAAGTTGTGGTTGTGTTGAACCCTTAGTGATGGCTCACATGCCTCTAGTGCACATAGCACTGCAGGGCCTAAATCTTGGGCCTGGTTGGGCTGAATTTGGTCTCTGTCCTGATTCGTGATCGAGTTGTGCTTTAGTCATGCCTCAAGTCGGCGTGAATTTAGATGTGTCAAGTGGGCTGGATCGTAGCCATGCAGGTCAAAACCAACTCTGGATCGTTGCCGTGCTGGTCAGTGGCATGACTAGTGCCTTGATAGTCTGAGCCACCTCGATCTTGTTCCGTGCCATTTATGGTTTTCATGCCAGGCATGACCCACATGACAGATATGATTTATGTGCCTCGCACATTTGCACAACCTGGAGCACAATAATATTTTTTAAAAAAATAGCTATTTTTAAAATGGCTACTTTTCTCTATCTCGCCATCTTGTCGTCTTCATTAAGACATTGATAAGACACAATCTGTCATTGTCCTGTTAGCTTCAATTAAAAAAAATTTTATTCAGTTTTTTTGAGTTATCAGATTGCATCATATTGCTCCAAGCTGAAATCAATGGATCTTAGAATTCTATCTTTAAATAATAAAAAAAAGTATAAAAAAAATAAAAAAAAGTATAAAAAATAAAAAAACTAAAAAAATAAAAAAAATGAAAAAATGAAAAAATGAAAAATAAAAAATGAAAAATAAAAAAATAAAAAAATATTAAAAAATCTAAAAAATATTTTTTATAAATAAAATATTTTTCAATAAATAGTATTTTGATGTATTTTATTTTTCATTTTTTATCTGTAATTTTTAATTTTCTTTTCTTTTATTTCTGGTTCTGATACTAACATAATGTACTATCACTACTTACTTTTTATTTAAATTTATAATTTTAACTTGACAGAGTATGATTGTTAGTTTGGTGACGAGCTACAACTTTCAGCTACGAGATAATGAGATTGAAACCTTAAATTGTCCATTGCACACATAAAATTAAGGTACATATTCTATTAAAATTATTTTATTTTATTTAATCATCTTTAGATAAATAAATTAAGAAAAATAAGTAAAAAATTAAAAAATATTCATTCTCTTACTTTTAGTCTAGTCGCATACATTAAAAAAAGACAAATAGTAAAAATTATAAAAATAAATTAGATTTTGACACTGATAATAATAACAAACTGACTGAAACATCCAAGTTTAAAGTAATATTTTTTCTATAGTCTTCATTTATGTACCTAAAAAACTTAAAAATAAGTGAATTTTAGTAATGTGAATATATTTTAATATAATTAAAAATAAAAATATTTGAGTTGTTAAAGAAGATTCAACATTGTGTATATATCATAAAAATAATATATTTAGGAGTACTAATGATACTAGCTATTTTAAGAGATATGTTGATCAATGCATTAAAAAATATTATATACTAAATATCAGTCAAATCAAATTTTATGATGAGGTCTTTGAAGTTGGATCAATTTATTGAAGTATTTAATGGATAATCCTTGTATGTACAAGGATTCATAGTGTACAAAATTGAAGAACAAAAAAAATATAGAAGAAGATGATGAACAATTAAAAAAAAGAAGAAGAAAATAATTGATAATTAATAAAAATTAATCAAATTAGCGACAATAATCTAAGATATATGGTTTATATATTTTACTTTTTAATGTATGGTAAATCAAATAAAATTAATAGTATCAGAATGAGCTGACAGTATATACAATGCACTTTACTTAAATATTGGTTTGAATAAATTATCTTTGTTACTAACAGATATACTTGACTTGATTAATAAATTGAGTCCATTTATTTTTCAAATAGTCCTTTTGGCCCACATTCTTCTCTATTTGTGTAAATGAATGTGGGTTCTAGCATTATCCAAATGTATCCTTTAGTTCTACATAATATTAAATTAATTTTTGTACTTTTAATAGCATCTTTAATAAAATGATACCTAATTCTTATATATTTAGTATGATTGGGCAAAACAACATTCTTAATTATGACAATGATATATTGATTATGATACAGAATAACAATAAACTCATTTATTGTTTTATCTAAGTTTATTAATAATTTTCTCAATCATAAAACATGGTTGCCATTGAAGTCGACACATATTCTGCTTTAATAGTGGATTGAGCAATAGTGAGTTAAGTCTTGGATAATCAAGAAACTATAGCAGTGCCTATGGAGAATGCATATCCAGAAGTACACTTAGTAGTTCTATAGACATCATCAATCACTCTTGTAATATCCTATTATTTGTTTATTCAATTCTAGAATATTTTAGACCAAGATATAGAGTATCTTTGAGATATTTTAGTATCATTTTTGTAGCACCAAAGTATAGATAATTTGGTGAATGCATAAATCTAGATAGTTAAGTTTATTGCATAATCTATATCTGGTTGTGAAACTAAAGTATACTTCAATTTTCCTATGAGACTTCTCTAGGAGTTCTCATTAGTTGTTTTATCTTGGGTAGATGATAACCTCTAAATTGTTATAAGGGGAGTGAAGATTAGTTTTTAGTTTTCTAGTCTATACTTCTCTAAAATAGACAATATGTACTTGGGTTAGTTTACTGTTACTCAAGCTGGATCTTGGAGTATTTTCAGTCCTAAGAAATGCTGGAGAGATCTCATATCTAGCATCTCATATCTTTTTATCATATCATTTTAAAACAAATCTATTAATTCACTTTTATTATTTGTAAATACAATATCATCTATATAAATTAAGATAATTATTATTCCAAAGTTGAGTTTTTTTAATAAACAATCCGAACTCATTCATATTTCTGTTGATATCTTGATTCAACTCATATGATTATATCAAGAATAGTGTGTTTGTTTAAACTTATAGAGAGATTTGTTTAATTTATAAATATAATATTCAAGTTTATTTCAAACAAAACTAGGGGTTTGATCAATATATATTCCTTTCTTTAGTGTGTGATTCATTAAGATTGACTTAATATATTGCTGGAATAAAGGTCATCCCTTTTGTCATGTTAGGACTATTATAAGCCTTATAGTCTTTTGGAAATATCCCAAAATAATTAGATTTAGTCTTTTGGAAATATCATTTGATTATTAATCTAGACTTATTATGAGTGTCTTATTATTTGTTAAGTCTTAAATTTTAAATATGCATTTAATTAATATATTATATTTATTTTGGGGTAGGTCCACTAAGAGCTATATGTTATTTCTGTTTATTGTATCTATTTATGTTCTCATGACCAGAACTCATATTTAACTGAAGGAAGTTATATTTTTGATATATATTATTTTATATTCTATATTTAACAAGAGTACTTAACACATTATTCAATATATCTATATTATTATTAGATTCTATTTTACATTCAGAAGAGGTGGATACATATATTTGCTGATAAGCATTGTTAGTGTTTTCCATTAATATTTTCCGTTAAGGCTCTTCTATGTAAGAGTATTGTTTACTTGCTGTTTTCTTGTAGTCTTATTATATTTCTTTCTCATCAAGCAATACATCTCTTTTTATTAGAAATGTGTTGGTTTCTGGTGAATATATTTTATATTATTTGGAATGTAGATTGTATCCAATCATATTACACTCTAGACTCTTAGTGTCAAACTTCGTTTAGAATATGAGAGTAACAAATACTCTCAAATATCCGTAAATGATATTATGTAGTGCAAAGGTTTGATACTTATTTAGCAGATAAACTAATATATTTATAATTTCTGCCCAAAAATACTTGTGTATATGTTTCTCTGCCAATAGTGTACTTGTAATTTTCATTACTGTTCTGGTTCTTTTCTCTATAACACTATTTTGTAGTGATGAGTAAGATATGATTAAATATCTATGAATTTCTTTCATGTCATAGAAATCATTTTACTTCTGAGAAAGAAACTTAGTTCCTCTATTTGTTCTAAAAGTTTTGATAGTTATTAATGATTGTCTCTCAATTATTTATAAGAACTTCTCAAATAGATTGAATGTCTCTGATTTGTGCCTTAAGAAGTATATTTACATCATTTGATTATAATTATCAATAAACAACATGTCTGCATGGATTAGCTCAAGATGTATGTTTGATCTCTAGGCAACTTCTTTTTGGAAAGAGTTGTCTAGGCTGTTTTTATAAAATACATTTCTTACAAATAGAAGTATGTGTGCTATTACTAGAAAGTGAGCCACTTCTTAGTCTCTTCTGACTAAGAAGTTTTAAATTTAAATAATTTAAGTGATTCATCCTTCTGTGCTACAAATTTGACTCATGTTTATAGTGTATTTTTAATGCAATATCTATATTTTGATAAAAGGTTAAATGAAAGCTTTTGCATCTGAATATTTTTTTTGTCTAGAAATTACTTCCTAACTCTTGGTTATATATAGGACACATCATACATGTTATTTTTAAATACTAGTTTATATTTAATATTCATTAATTGTCTTATAGTTAGGAGATTTTGGTCTAATCCTGAAACCAGTGATACATTATTAATAATTTTCTCTTTCGTGGGAGTAGAAATTTTGATCTTGCCTCTTTTTCTTTTACTTTGGCAAGATCTTTATTTCTCATTTTTACTTATAAACTTATTAATGATTGTAAATTCATAAATATTTTATAGTTTTTAGATATATGATTTGAGCAATGACTATCCAGAAACTATGTTGAGAGATGTGGCACTTCTAGTATTTGATACATAAAATATATATCTTTATGAGGATTTCTTCTTAGCACAACTACCATATTGTGTATGTTTTAAACTATAACCTTTAGAAAGATGATTGAATATTGTACAATTTAGATATTGGTTCTTGGACTTGTACCAATAATCTTTATCTATGTGATTTTTTCTTTTATATATATTTCATGGGTAAAAAGTCCTTGTTAAAGGAATGCTAGTTTTTACAGAAGAAGCAAGTTTGTTCTTGCTTGGTTTAATTTTACATATATATTTTACTGTCTTTTGGATGTCTTGTTATTTTTCTCTTGTATGGTTCTCATCTATTTCCTCCTTTGCATGTATTATTTATTTAGTTTGCATGAATGACTCATTATGAGCTCAATTCATTTGAGTAATTTTTTCTCATATGATTTCATTGAACTAAGTACTTGTTAGACAATAATTCTAAACAAGTTCTTAATTTCTTCAATTTCTGTAATAATAGGGTCAAATTTGTTAGACATGCATATAAGTAATTTCTCAATCAATCTATTTTTGGGATGCATTCATCATTGTTTTTAGCTTGTTAACTACTTTTATAAATAAGGTGGAGAAATTATTAAGCGAATCTATTTTTTATTTTTTGATTCTCAAAATCCTTTCTCTAGGAATGAAGTAGAGTTCCTCAGGTTTTTTTTTTCTTTTTTAAACTTTTCTTTAAGTAGATCTCAGACATCCTTTATCAAGGTATATCCTAATAATCGAGAAAAAATAATATTATTAACATCCAATTGGATGAATAGTTTGTTTTATTATTTGATTTTTTTAGTTCACTTGTCATTTGTATCTCTTTTTTCATTCATAAAAGAGAGTTTTTTTAGCCATGAATAACTATCATCAAGTTCCCAAGTATTTTGTGTTATAAATATAGTTTTTATTTTGACATACCAATAATCATAATTTTTTCCGTCAAACAAGAGTATTGGAATAGACATTGAGTTTGAGGAGGTGATATTTTCTATTGTCATAATGTTTTTGTTTCAAAATAGATAGAGAAATTTAAATCAAAAATATAGGGATCTTAATCTTATTTAATAAGTGTTATTTTGAAAAAATTAACTCTAGATCTAAACAGATCAATATTGAATTTATCAAATTTGTGTATTTTTATTTATATTTGAGTACGAACTCGAAGAACAATTATGATTTGGACAAGAGATAAAAGAATTTTTTGAAAAAAACTTCAGTTGCAGTTTAAAACTATTCATCTGATACTAGATATTGAAGTATTTAAGTGATACTTCTTGTGTTTACAAGGATTCATAGAGTACATATATGACCCACAAAAGAACAAAGAAGAAGAAGATGAATAGTTAAGAGAAAAGTAGAAGAAAACAACTATTAAAAATGAATCAAATTAGCTATAACAATCAGAGATATGTCCAATGATCTATACAATGTGCTTAATTTAAATATGAGTCTGAATAAATCAGCCCATTTACCAATTGATGTACTTGCCTGATTTATGAATTAAGTTCATTTATTTTTCAAATGACCATTTTGATTCACACAACTTTATATCCATTGGTTTTATTTATTTATCGTAATGTATTTGGATGGGAAAACAAGATAGTATGTGTTACTGCAAGTGAGAATAAAAAAATATATTTTTATTTTTCATTTGACCATTTTGATTCACACAACTCCATAGGTCATTAAGTGATATTTTCACCTTAAGTGTATGTGTTATGTAATTAACTTATTACTGCAAGTGAGAATACAAATATATATATTTTTACATTAGAAAATATAAGAAATTCACTTAAATTTTATAAGACTTTTATTAGATAATAAGAGTTTTACATTCTATGTTTTTCAGTGGGCTAAAAGATATTTTAAACAGATATCAAATATCATTGAAATGATGTATACATGATTTAAAATTAATGTATTGATTACCAATATATGATATCAAATTATGTAAATAATAAAAATAAAAAATTTATTATTGACGATTCAAACTTATATACATAATTTTTTTTGAAATTTCTAAAATATTTTTGTGATATGATGAATATATATTAATCTGTATAAATTTATACCATATATATTATACATAGGTATATATGTAATATTAGTAGTGATTATTGCCCATCTATCACATGCATTATAATTTTAAAATTTACTTTAAAGTTAAAGATTAAAGCAAGTGTTGCAGCAACTGTTGACATTGCACTCTGTAGTGTCTACTATCTAGTGGTACAATGCAATGTAGTGACCACTGCCCTGCCCATTGCAGTGTGCAGTCTATACTAGACATTGCCCAGTGGCAGTGCTGTGCCACATCTAGCTCGTCCCAGCATTACCCGACATGACTCGACATGCTTGGTTGAGGAAGGTTGAAGGTGGCCCATCGTGTTGTGCCAGGCTAGCATGTCATGTCATTTAGACTTAATTATTTTAAAGACCTATTAGCTTACATAAAATATAAAATTTTTATAATTTGTCAGACATTAATATTTTTTATTGCATTTCTAATATATTTTAATAAGTGAGAAAATAATTCTATATTTGATTCAACTATAAAATTTATGATATGATATATATATCTAATATAAAATATTTTAGATTGGAGATGTAAAATATTAAGGTTTTAACAAATTTAAAATTTAAATTTGAAGTATATCTAATTTCATGATATAATATAAATCATGGTTAAGTTTGGTTTGCCTAGATTGAGATAAATCTCACTACTATTGCTGCTACAATATGTATTTTTTAAAATAATATCTACATTGAACAAAATTTTTTCAATTTTTGGATGTAAATGAATTAAGTTACTAAACTTGATGTAAATCTAATTTCCATGATGCCATAATTAAGATTGGTATAATTTATTTTGATCTTCAAATATTTTTATTTTAATTACAAAAGTTCATCTATTAAATCTATATTTTTAGGTGAATGGAGAAATTTAAGATCAAGGAAATTTAATTTTGAACATTTCAGTTATTATTTTTCAAATTAAAATTATCTAACATATTAATTTTATTCTTACTAAACTTATTATGATTTATTTTATTAAAATAAGTTGATATAGAAGTATAAGGAGAATATTCTATTATTTATTTATAACTCTATTATATAAAAGTAAAACAAAAAAATGGCCATGTTATGCTTTACAAAATTAAATAACAGCTAGCACAATACTTTTTGAAATTTCATTGTATTATTGTTTTATAGATGTCGTTGCTAATTAGTCAGAAATTTATATAAATTTTTATATTATATGCTATAAAATATTAAATATTATAGAAATTTAATAGTAAAAATAAAAAAGAGAGCAATTTTGGAGTAGAGTATGTTAATAATTAAATATTAGACTAAGTTATTGAGAATTGAGACAATCAAAAAAATAAGACTAGGATTTAAAGAATATATATATATATATGTGTGTGTGTGTGTGTGTGTGTGTGTGTTTACCTATTTATAGGAAAAATTGAGTTTAATTTTTTTTAATGTTGAATTAGATTGAATCAAACCAATTGTTGAATTTTGTTCAATAGTCAATAGATACTAGAAAACATGCCATCAATGTTAGACTTTATCTGAGTGTGATGGTTGATTGTGATGTAATTGTTGGATTAGTTATGTCAAAGGTATACATGACTATGAGTAAATGTATAATCTTTGGAGTCACATTCTTCCTAGGTTTGCTAAAAAGTGAGTAATATTAAAAAATTACATAAATGCTAACTAATATTATATTAGAATCTAATAAAGTACTTATATATTTTGATTATAAAAGTATCTAAGGAAGATACAATAAAGTAAAAGTTCCAAAAATTTTGAGAGTTAGATTGAATAATCTCATATTAGGATACAATACAAGATGTGAAAAGGTACACATTAGAGAAAGACATGAGAAGAGATCTGGTTTTAAAAATAATTATTGTTAGGACCACATCTTTTGAGAATTGCTTCATAACACTTATCTCATATAAAAAATATTAAACTATCTTTTAGTAACTTCATTATATGGGGGTATATCAGCACATGCCGTTTATATGATTTCATGATCTCTGAAATAAGTATAAGCTGTTTGAAATATATTCCAATGTAATATCACTTTTTATTTTTTATTTTTAATAATTTGATTAAATTAAGTTTTTATTAATTTATAAAATATCTGAACCATAAAAAATATTTTATCTAGAATGAAAAATATTGATCAAATTAAATCTCGAATAATTATTAATAAAAATAATAAAATATTTGAAATATTCTCAGTCTCATTTTTGTTAGGCCGGACTCTCATATGTCTGAGTATATTAATTTGAATGAGTCTTTACTCATTAGTTCTTCGTGTATGATAAGAAGTTTTGATATAATTTCTTAACTGATATTATTTACATTCTAGGATGGAAATACTCCTCAGTCTCGGGTAAAGAATTTTCAATTTGATCAGTGATATATGATTAAGCTGAAAATACTCAAGTAAATGATACAACGTACTCATCTCTCTAGCAGAAATTCCTATCATATAAAAAAATTTATAATTTTTCATGCTCAATTAAAAATAAGTATTCCTCAGAATATTTTGATTTTGTAAATAAATATTAATAAAAAAGAAAATAAAATAAAAATTGAGTTATTTAGATAAATAACTCATAAAAAGAAGACTAAAAAGACAATGAAGGATAAAAAAGACATAGTAAAAAAATTAATGACAATGTTAAATATTATAATATCTAATAATTATCAAAGAATGACCATTAGCTATGACAATATTCATTGAACTATGAACACGAGAAAACAAATAAATAAAAATGATTATTTGTGATATGAGTATTGACTTTAGAGTCAAATATCTTGGAGTGTGGAGGGGAAAAACATATCGTAAGGGTTGTGGTAGTTTTGGATTGAGAAAGATATGTTATTGTCTCACTGGAAAGAACACTAACTACCCTGCTTTAGTGGGGGGTTATAGATAGATAACTCTGTGAGAATTCTTAGATGAATTAATAGTCATCATAATTCATAACTTCCTCAATTGTTTGTTGTGCTCTTGACCTCCTTGTAAATAATACCTAAAAGCTATCCTTAATGTGCATGTCCACATGCAATTTGTAAACTGAATTGAGGCACTCTTGCCTCTACCTTTACTTCGACTAATATCTCCTTAATTGCTATCAAGTGTAACATGAGACATCCCTATAATGTCTCCTAGTATGTCTTGTCTAAACTAAATAGCTTTGTAGTGTAACTCCGATCTAGTTGGAAACTTGCCGTCTCCTAGAATATGGTAGCTAAATGCTGAAAACTAGTTTGACAATGAATATAAAAAATTCTAACGCAATGATCTCTCTCTTTCTCTCAGTAGCTTCCACATATGCTAGAAATACCTTTAATAGCTATATGTTCAAACAATTGAAATGCTTATGATGAGTAGTAATCAATCTAGACTCATTGATCTTCTATAATCTTAGTCGAAGGAGTTGGACAACCATTTTGTAAATGTGTCATCTATGAGGAATATAAGTATGCAACATGATTACACAAGATCTTGCATGTTGTTCAAGATGAGAATATTGATGATAAGTCCAACTAGATGGACTGCCAAAATGCTACCAACATTCAAGAATCTGTTTGTGGCTTCTTTCTCTTCACCTGATCACATGGTGGTTTTCTATCAAATGGTGGAGCCGTGAAGCATACCATGATCATAAAACTAAGTCATGATAGTTTAGAGGTGTCAAACGAGTCGTACAATGCCGGACACAATACAGTATGATAGTCATGCCATGCTAAGCATGATATGATTCAATAATGACTGGCTTGGGCATGATTGGCCCGAGGCTAGTTTGATTTGAGCCGGGCCATGTCGAGTTGGGCTGGTTCGGGCCTGATTATTCTAGCCTCTGACTAGCCTAGCATAGCGAGCCAGCTAGGTCTCTGAGTTAGAGACAGACTTGCACTCGACTAGACTCACATAATCACTCTCACCCTTATCGTCTTGGTCTCACCCCCACCCCTCATTGGTTGTGGAATTGTGGATTAATTAATTTAATTTTTTTACAAATTTCATATTTTAAGTTATTTTTTTGAGTTGTAACATTATATTATTTATTTATTTCACATAAATCATAAAAAATAAATTTATTAATACAAATGACACTATAATAAATAATCAAAAAAATATATCCATTTCATCATTCATTATTTTATTCAAAAATAAATAAAATAATATAAAGTCACTACTCACAATAACATAAAATAAAAATTATCAATCTCAATCATGATAATGTAAGTTCAATACCTCAACTTCAATGCCAATCGATATGAGTATATAATAGATCATCCTCACATAAGCATTTGATGGTATCACTAGTGGTGAGGTCAATTTTTTCAAAGTCACATGAGTCATCTTATGCCAGCAACTCTTGTACTATTGTTCCAGCATGATCTTGATCCTAAATGTCCAATTTTGAATCTTCCCAATCTTTCATGCATGCTAGTGATTCAATGATATTTGATCATAATCTCAATTTTCTATTCGAAATCATATTGACTACAACAAAAAAGTAAGTTTTGATGCTATGCTTGATATTGGAGGAGTCAATGGATACTGTGTCATCTTAGAAAGTACGTGATAGGTGGACTCATATGATTCTATCATTTTAAAAATTTAAGGTTCTTGTTATTATTAATTTGATATGATTGAGCAGTAATTAATATCTAAGTATTAAGATAATTTGTTTCTATTTGACTGTTCTCGTCATTTTTTTCTTGCTAACTGAATAAAAAAGTCATTATCTCTGAATAAGATGTCAATGTTCGTACTCAGAGCATGACTACAACTACTATCATACCTAATATCGTAGTATGTTAATAACCCAGTTAATTTCTCATGAATGTCAAAAATTTCTCTATTCTTCCACCTTAATCCTAAGATTAATGTAGACAACCAAATAATAAAGAGTTAGAATAATGAACAATTACTTTAAGTACTTAATTTTCATCTCAAGAATCATGTCATTAAATGTCGGATCATCTTTAAACTTTCTAAACATGTCATTAATATTGTATATGTACCTGAGTGCAACACATGTGGTGAGAGTATAAATTGACGAACACATATTCATTGTGTCATAAAAAATAATCAAGAATTTCATAAATAAAATTTTTGTATAATAGTCTTTATTATCAATAATAAGTTTGTTACTTTTATTATTGATGTAGTCTGATATCACGTATTTATATATGATATATGATTTTAACATTAGGTATGTGTAATTATAATAGTATCTTTATAGGTATCAAATGAGATGGGTGGCCCGGGCCTGGCATGATTCAATCATGCCTAGCCCACACGGCATGCTACAGTGTCGTGCCCGAGCTCGTGCTGGGTGGACCCTCGGCATGAATCGTGTCGTGCTAGGCACGACATGAGTGCCTGGCATGTATGTACGACACGAGGGACCTTGCACCGAGTGACGCCCAATGGGGGGATGATGCGGTGATGCTCGAAATCCTAATTTTTAAAAAAAAGACCCAACCTGACCCGAACTGCTCCGACCGAACTGGCATGAACCTGGGTGGATTCTAGGCCACAGGCCATGCCGAACATGCTCTCCAAGAAATACTTCCATGCCTGGCATGACATGCCAGCCGAATTTGGCCTAAAAAAATGGGCTGGTTTGGCCCAGCCCGGTTCTTTTGACATCTCTATGTGTCTCATATTTGTTTGGAATTTTTTTTTTCTTGAGACATGCAGACAGATAGCGTTTATTAATTTTCTCTTGTCTACTAGAAAATATTTTAGTGAATTATGTATTTTTTATAAAGTGAGGAAAATAACTTTTATTTTCACTTATACTATCAGGTTATTGACGTGATACATGTATCTAATGTGAGCCTGAAATATCCCATGAGAATGTCCTCAGCTAAACACGTGGCTATATAAAAAAATCACATGTAAAAAGCAAAGTGAGTTTTTTTTTAATAAAAAATTATTTTATTTAAAAATAATCGGGCAGGTCTGGGATGGTCCAATCCTACCTTGCCTGAAATCCGGTCTGAGCATGGTAGCTTACCGTGCCATTGGACCTATGCCTCCGGGCTAGGAAGCCGGGTAGTTATTTGCCTGACACGAGGCTCGACATCGCTAGGCCTTGCACGGCATGAGCCGTTCTTCGAACTAGCACAACATGAGTCAAGACACAGTTCTGGGCTGTGTCATGCTGGCCAGACATGGTTTAGACTGGCCGTTCCTTGGTCATGCCTGGGTTGCCTGACCCGGGCATGATCCACTGTATGTATTTTTGAATTCTATGTTTTTAAAAAGTAAGATTTTATATTTTTCTTTGTCAATTTGTTTTATTATTATTATTATTACAAACAAGCATAAAAACACATTACCTTATATTGAATTGGGGTACTACTCAGATAAAAATAATGTAAATATAAGAAGTAACCCTCTTTTTATCAAATGAAAGGGTTGGAGGGTTCTTCAACATCTTATTATTGTTGCTGGAATTCCAGCAACTTTTGATTTCAATAATTGCCATCATAGTGGGTTATGAAAACGTGAATGTGGTGTTGGTACGTTTGACATCGACATCTATTCTCCTTTATTTTTTTTCTAATCTTTCCTAGGGTTCGTAACCCCCTCTCATATTCTCACACACCTAGGGTATTCTTAGCTAGGGGTGTTCGTGGGTGGGATTGGATCAGTTTGAGCATAATATTCAATCCCAACCTATGGTATCGGTTTGAAAAAATTTCAATCAAATTCAAACCGTTCAAAGTACTCAAACCAACCAAACTAATATTGTGGTTCGGTTCATGGTTTAAATCATTATTTGAACTTAATTTTTGTATTTATAGGAAATAATCATGAATAAAATAGTCTAAATTATTTTAATAAACTTAAAATGAAAATTTTCTAATAAAATATTTAACAAACATCTAATAAAATGAATAAAATAATTTAAAATATCTAATAAAATTAAATACTATAAATTTTTTTAAACATTGATATAAATTATCTAATAAAATTTAAATTTTATAAAATCCAACAAACATAAAAAAAGATTCACATTTTTTTTGTTGGATCTTTCTCTATAATTTTACTTTATTATCTAATTTCTAGCAAAACATAGAAAAAAAGAGAAGTTATTCTTTTATATATCAAGAAAATATCAATGACAAATCAAAATATTTATTAAAATACTTTGTATAATTTCTTCATATTTTTTAATCTCTTTTAAAATTTTTACAAATTGATTAGTAAAACTTATACTAAAACTTGATTCAGAAGTGATAGTTGAAATGAGAATTGCCAATATATCACTTGCCATATTGGAGAAAAATTTGAAATGAGATTTGTCAAACAAATGTCTCTACAAATATTTTAAAAGAAATGAAATTTGCTTAAAATAATTTAATTATTTATAATATATATGTTGGTTTGGGTTGATTTAGTTCAAACATTTTTGGCCTCTAAATCACCAACCGAATTGATATGTCAGTTTTTGTAAAATTTCAAACCGATTCAAGCCTATTAATTTTAAAAATTGTGGTTTTGGTTTGGTTTGGTTTGGGTGGTTTTTAATTGGTTATAAACACCCCTACTCTTAGCTCTAATATCATGCTAAATTCATAACTTAAATACCATATAATCACTCATATACATGTTATACAATGAATATTCTTATATGATGATTGATAATGATTGAAATAACTTATAACTCATATGATAGGTATTCTCATTAAAAAACACAAACATAAATAAAATAAATAAAAAAATTATAAACCAAATAAGAAACCTATAAGTATCAGTTATATACCATATCTTATGAGGAAATAATATTTTTCTTGGAGTAGGCTACATTTATCTCAAAAACATATCTAGGATTTTAAAGGTCTTTCATTATAATTAATTGAAAGTATTGCTTATGTTGAGTGATTTTTAATTTATTATCTCCTCTAATGGAAATATTATCTATGAACATAATAAGCAAAATAAACTTGTTATCAAAACTTTTTTAGAAATATAAAAAAAATTGTAATACAGATGCACACCAAAAGAAGTGTCTACATGTGAAAATCTTATAAATCAGATTATCGATGATTGCTTTAGGCTATCAATGCTTTCTTAGTTTGCAAATTGAATTTGACAATTTTGTTTGAAATTCAAGTGATTGTTCTATATACACAATCTCATAATAATTATTATGAAAAAATATATTTTTTAAGTATAGTTGTATTCTTTATCAATGAGATACTTCTAGTAAAATAAGAATTCGTATTAATATTATTTTGATCACCCAAAAGGCAGTATCTTGTAATGTATACTAAATTTTTGTGTGAATCATATCACAATAAGTCTTGTTTTAGTATAATCTTATATTCTTATCTGAATGTCTTTATAATTAATACTCACCTATAATTGACAATATGTATTCTTAAAGATCATAATATTAGTTCTTAAGTTTTATTATAGTTGAAGATATTTATCTTTTTCATCATGATATGATGTCATTTTGGATAAGGTGATATCTTAGAAAATAAATTAAATATCTTAATATCATAAAGAAAAGTAAAAAAGAAAATAAAAATAAGAATAAAGTGAGAATACAATAAAACTTATGAAATCGAGTTTTGAGTATTATTCATTTTTTTTAGTGCAATCAAAATGTCAAGATTATATAGGTTTAATTGTATAATCATGTTATTTCTTTAGAAACACTTGGCTTAGAATAGGTTATGTATGCTTAATTATCTTAGTATAAACTTTAAGTCTTGATTGATCAGATCACTTATATGTTCATCATAAAGTGAGAATTGTTCAAGTTTCCCTCATATGGGCCTGAGGGAGATTTCATCTTCTGGGAAATCTTATTCTCTTCAGTGTCAATATGAGCAATAACTATAATACTATGATAATTCAATAGGAGTACCATTATAATGTAAAATAATAAGTTTAGTTGTAGTTGATAATTAACTCTTTTCATTAGAGGAACAAATAAGACCATAGAGGAGTGATAAAAAGTAATATGCCCAATGTGTCTTCTAAATTTTTATTCTTTACTAGCTCACAAAAAAATAAGTTAAACTTTAAAAAGTTATGTTATAACTCAAATATTTAAATCAAACTTTGGTAAACAATATTTGTCCCCATTTTAGGTTCTAGAGTAACAAAGAATGATACATCTAAAATTTTTAGGTGACATGTTATCTTGTCTGGAGGAGATATTATGAACAAAGTACTTTCAACGACTATGATATATTGACTAAATAATCTCACTTTAGGATAATAAATATGAAATAACATAACAAAATATTTAGTTAATGTTGTAATTTATGAATGATATCATATAATTCCAAAACATATTTTGAAATACTTTTTTTTTGCAATTCCATTTTGTTGAGGTGTGCCAACAAATAAGGTTGATATGATTCTTTGATTAGTAATGAAATACTAAAGTCGTCTGACATATATTCAAATACATTATTTTTTTTTTAATAATTTGGTTAAATTAATTTTTTATTTTTTATGAAATAACTAAAAATAAAAAACTTGTGATATAAAGTGAAAAATAAACTTGTAAATTGGTGGATAATCACCAATACAAGTATGATTGGAAGCTCTGATATTTTTTTTTAATATACACATCTAATATTTTAGAGTAAAAATATTTTTAATAGTAAAATATATATATTTTTTACTTTTTTAATGATGAATCACATAATCAAGAATAAATAAATAATGAGTCAATCATATTCAAATATCTCGGGATGTATTTTATTATAAAAGATAAACCATATAGTCAATCATACTTATTCCCTAAGAAAATATATATTGAAATATTCTGATCATATAAATAAATATTAGTTGAAGCAAAAATAAAGTCATAATTTAATTTCTTAGTAATGAAACTCACTGAAATGAGACTAGCAGAATAATTATAAATAAATAAAATATCTTAAAGAATTAGAGTATTAAATTGAATATTACCATAATTAATAATCAACGAGAGTTTCTTATTAATTACTATAATAGTCAATGAATAAGAGAAATTAATAAAAAGATTAATTACTTGTGATATGATAATTAACTCATAAATCAACAACTCAATAGTTTGAAGTAAAAGGATGATTCACAAAAGTTATAATACATGAATTTCATGAAAAGTCTGCTATTGTCATATTGCAAGAAATCTTAATATTTATTTTCCATAAGAATTATGATGAGATAATTATGTAAGGACTCTTGAATGTGTCATGTAGTTTGTCTATTTTTGTCAATTGCTTGTAGTGTCCTCGAGGTTTTTTCTAAAAATAATAATTAACTATTCTTAGTGTGACTTATTTTTTTGTAGTGTGTGTATCAAATTGAGGCTCTTTTGTCTCAGCCTTTACCACGATTAGTTTTTGTTTGATTGCATTTATATGCAGAATGATATTTTTCCAATGGCTCTTAATTAGTCTTGTATAAATTAAATTGCTCGCTATTGTAAATATGGTTTAGTCACTAATGATAAGCTTAATATCATATAAGATTTAATTGTTAAATACTAAAAAAATATCTTATAATGAGTATATGAACACCACGTCAAGAAGTCATTCTACCTACACAACTCTTTCTAATGCATCAATATTTGTTAGAAAAACTTTTACTAGCTACATCACTAACTAGGTAAAATAGACAAAATAAATAAAATGAGCAGTGACTTGCTTAGGCTCTCTAATATATTTTAGTCCTAGTTTATTAAGTTGTGAAATTGTATAATATGTACGTGTCATTTGTGATGTGTATAGTGATATTGTTAATCCACATAGGATCTTGCATGTCATGCTTGATAAAAAAATTGAAGCTAGCTCCAATTCGATAGATTACCAAATGAAAATTAATATGAAAGAATTATTTGTAGCTATTTCTAGTTTGATTCATTGTTGAGTGGTTTATTTATTAGATGAGTCATTATCTCGTGATAAAAAAATCATCTTTGGTTTCATGTCATTCACTCTGAGTAATTTTGAAGTTTGAGCATTTATAAAGTACTTACCAAAATTTTAATTTTTTTAAATTATGAATTTTATCAAATAACTATATATATGGTGCACCATTCTGTGTCCACAATTCACAAAACTACACACAACACACCAATCAGTACACCTTATTAGGATTACTATGCACCACATCCACACATTGTGCACCCCACTACTACCCACACATCTAGAGATACGTGCACACACTTGCACAATGCACCCTTATTGTACACACTGTGCACTGTGATGTTTGCACAATTGATGCCGATGTGCATCACACGTAGTGGACATGTGATGGGGGGATACTTTTGTGCGCCTTGTTTGACAATTTGACTATACACCACAACCATGTGTGCATCGTGGGCAACACATTTTGTATCCCATTACTCCCATCTAGGGTTGCATACACACACTTGCACGGTACACCTTTATTGTACACATTGTTACCTTTGACATTGACACAATGGATGTTGATGTGTGATGGGGGATGTTTTTGTGTGCCTTGTTCTCTGACAATTTGACTATGCACACATGTCCACTGTTGCACTTGGTGCCCATGTGCACTATTGTATGTGGTGTACACTTGTACTTTGTTGTTATAATGCACTTCTCCTTTCTATCTCTAGAAATTTTAGTGTTAATATGTTTTAAGATTTTGTCTCTAATACCATCATGAAATTAACTATAAAATAATCCAATAAATGAATAGAAAACTCACTAAGTAAAAATAATGTTCAAGGGGTGCCTTTATATGATAAGCCAATTGAATTAGAGTATCTAGTATGTTGCGTGCTCTTATCCATAATGAAACAAACACAAATTAAAGTAAAGTTGAAGCAAACAATTCAAGCAAAAGTCAAAAAACTTGTATGAATTACTGGGTAAGAATTAGGAATATATAGTTGTACTATTATTAATTTATGATGTAAAATCACTAAATGTCTAATTATGTCTTGATGTCTCTGCACGTGCACAATCACCTATTTATATATACTTTATGTTTTTTAAAACCTAATTTTTATGGGATAGGATCATCTATTTGTGAGAATATTCTAGTTAAATTCCAGTAAATTATCTGGAAATATTTTTGCCAAGCTTGTCACCATACCATATTCATCTATCAACTTGAGGGAGACTACACATTATGTTTTTTGTATTTTGTGATTTTTTTTTTGTATTAGGTGAGAAGTGTTATGTCTGTTTCTGTTTCCTAATCTTGCATATGATGACTTTTACATTATTTAATGCTAACAAGGTCCTTCCTTATGCAACTGGACAATTACTGATGTTTTTGCTTTTATCAAGATCTTAATCAGTAATACAATTTGAGCTCGATCTTAAAGGTTTTGTATTCAGTATTCTCGTCTTCCTATTAAAATTTGGTTTTGAATGATGACTCATTGGTTACTCACTCATTTTAAATTTCCATGTATTTTTTTTAACAATAATTTTTTATTTAAATGATGTTACTTTTTATAGATTCCATACAATATGTTTTCTTGCGGTTTTGATAATTTTATTTCTGCAAACTAGAAAATATATTTATCTCATATGAAATTGATTTTTATTTCTTAAAACTGAAAAATGTATTTCACTCAAAAACATGAAAAATCACTTTTGAAAAAGTGATTTGCGTCACAACCTGCTGAGATTGGTGCCATTGGTATAAGAACCAATAGTTTTGATGCATCATTAATTTATAAATTTTTTTTGCCGAGCAATGTAAGTAGGTTTATATTTCACCAAGCACCATGGAAGTAGCTGATAGACTGCTGTTTGCTTTGGTACAATTTATAAAATTATAATAACTTTGTTCAACACATTCTGTAATATTCTTTCTTTGAAACCGTGGGTGTCTGAGCTGGCTTACATGCACATCATTTAATCTCACATGAGTCATTGCTATAGGTTTCATATTTAGATAATATCAGGAAGGTAAATTTACCTTAATCTAAATGTTATATTTGATCAATTAATAAAATGTGATCTCTACAATATGAATTAACATGTGAGGCAATATTTTACAAAATTAATATTGCTTAATATCACTCCCACATTGTGGTTTATTTGGCATGAGTGAACTCAATGTTGTAATACACATTGTAAAGACATGAGTTTGATTCTTGTCTCAAGATTCTAAGTGTTGCTTACTTGAATATAAGATGAGGTCTTTTCAAAGGCTTAATGAAGATGTTTATTTGTTGTTATCCTATTTGAATATAAGCTATAACAATGGTCTTTTCATATTTCTTATCGAAAAAGAAATATTCAACACCCATGTGATTTGTTTGATTGGGAAATACAAGATTTGATATTATATGTATTGCTATTTGACTCACAATAAATATTTGGGAGAGAAAAGAGTGGATATATGATCTCCTTGAGTAGGTGACATATCTAAATTATTTCAGAAGTGATTGTCTACTTCTATATTAGATTTTAAAATTATAATATATTTTTTATTTTTTTATGAGATAAGATTATTGATAAAATAATAAAAAGTTTATCGTATATCTCATCTTGGTGCTAACTGGTTCTCAACTAGAATATGAATGCTCAACTTATTGCAAATGTTCATGATCGGTAAAATAAATTCAAAAATTTAAAGAAATCTCCACACACCTCAATATGCACAAAGTTGTGGATGTGTGAATAAGTCTAGGATAATCTTGGAAATAATTAACTATACTTATTATATAAGTTAACTTTGATTTAATAATAGTTAGATACCTAATTTTTGATATAATTCTTTTGTAAATAGTAGTGTTAACTTGATAAGTTATATTAGATAACAAATTAATATTTATATCAATAAGATTGTCTATTGTAGTATAGCTCAAAGGACTAATCTCTGTTAAAGTATCAATTGATTATTTTTTTGTGAAAATAATTCTTTTCTTGAAATAAATTATATTTATCTTAAGAAAATGGCTAAACTTCTCAATGTCTTGAGTTTGAAATTGTAATCGAGGTTACTCCTTATATTGAGTAATTCCTAACTTGTTATCAATCATGATCAGAATATCATTAATGTATATAATAAGTAAAACTATTATGTCATAAGAATTTCTGAAAAAACAAAAAAAAATTTGTAACATATTTGGATAAATTGAACAAAGTGATTTTCTATGAAAATCTCGTAAAATAGACTTTCGATGATTATTTCAGGCCATACAAAATATTTTGAAACTTATAAATTACATCTAAAATTATGTTTTTTCATCTACACCTAAAATAGACTCTTCCATAATCCATCTATACCTTTCTCTAAATATCATAAAAAATGTTTTTTCATCTCTAGTTGATGTATTTTTTTTGTCTTATGATTTTAATGAAATAAGAATTTATATAGAAGCTATTTAGGCCACCATAGAGAATATCTTGGTAATTCACACTAATTGTTTGATGGAATCCCCTCACAATATTTCTCACCTTATGATGATGCATCTTAATATTTCACCCCTTCTTCATAATGAGTTATCATGTGTAATCAATAGCAAATATTTATACAATTTATGATACTAATTTCTAAGTCTTTTGGAGTAATTGATATTTATTTCTTCTAATATGAGTTTTCACAATCTTTGGTAAAATAATAAAGGAAGTAATGAAAGAAGGAAAAATATAATCAAGAGAATAGATAAAAGAAGTAAAAGAAAAAAAGTACTAGTATGACAAATCATGAGATCGGATGTTGAATATAATGTATTTGTCTATTTTGGAAACTAATCAGAATGTTGAGATTAGACGAGTTGTCTGAAAGATTATTTGGCTTCTCCTTATCAATAGAGTCATCTTTGATTTGAATAATCTAAGTATGTTATTTTTTTAGAGAAATAATAAAAAAAGTAATAGTATAATGGGTTGGCTTCTCGATAGATGTTGAATCATTTTTTTCTGATTGACAAGTCTTGTACTCCCAGACTCATCATGAGTCAGAATTCGAGTTGACTAGTAGTCTACTTTGTCATTTGGATGGGAGAGATTTTCTTTCATAGGAAATTTTCTTTTTCAGAATCAACTTTATCTATACTTGTTAATACATATGATAATTATATAAAAGTCATTGTAACTTGAACTTACACATATAGATGTAGTCGACAAGTGAGTTTGAGAACCTCTATTCTAGCTAGAGGTCCAATTGGGACTATAGAGGAGTAAAGAAAAATTGAGTATAGATATATCTTCTCAACTCTCTTCGTGCCTAGGCCTGTTAAAAAATGAGTATTGCTCAAAAAATATAATATTAATACTCACTAAACTTTTATCAATTTTTGATAGAAAATATGTGTATCTTTATTGGATGTTTGAGTATACAAGGAAGATATATTTCAAGATCTTAATGGTAGAGGAGAGATTGTGGGGAAAAAGATAATTCGTCTTTTCATGTGGAGAGATCATGGGCAAAACACTTCAAAAAATTTTGATAAATGAGCTAGATCATCTCTTTTTTAGGATGCATGATTTGAACAAATACAATGTGAAAAATGATAAATGATATTTATTTAATGAGGTAATTTATAATTAATATTTATCTTTCCAAGAATACTTCGATATACTCCTATTAGATATAGATGCTTGAATTATCTTCATCAGATGTCCATCCTTTATTTTTGCAATTCCATTTTGTGTGGTGTGATTACATAAAAAGTTTGATATATAGTCTTGTAATTCATACAATAAGAGATAAGTCTATTTGATATATATTTTAATATATTATTATTTCTTATTTTTTTTATCAAATTATTTTGCTATTATTTTATGACAAAATAAAATAACTATATTAATTTTATGACAAAATAAAATAACTATATTAATTTTATGACAAAATAAATTATTTTGTTATTATTTTATTATTTTTTGTTATTTTTTTTAATGATGATATTTATTTTAATATATTACATAAAAAGTTTGAAATATCTTAAAAATAGAAAAAAATGTTATCTTATATGAAAAAAATATTAATTTTAAATCATGAATAATCATAATTAAAAGATACTAAATATTTAGAGTTTTCTTGAGTCTTATCTTTATTAAGTTCTTATATATTTGAATATATCAGATCAAATGAGTCATCACTTACATAATTTTGACATGCATGATATGAAATTCTAATATGATTTTCTAATTAATATATCTCATGCTCCAGAATAAAAATATATTTACGACATAGGTAATGTATACTCAACTTGGTTAGTAATGAGTGATTAATTTGAGTGTATCAGATAATGGTGCAAAATACTCAAATACTTAGTAGGTGATCATATCATAAAAATGAATACATATTATTTATCTTTCTCAATTCCAAAAGAAGTATATCTTATTGTCTTATAATATTAAATAAATATTAGAAGAAGAGAAATACATATAGAATTAAGTTGCCTATAGATATAACTAAAAAAAATTATTAGGACAATTAATAATAAGTTTAATTCCAAAAGAGTCAAGTTGAATATTATCATATTTAATAATTTTTAAAGTATTATTATTTGCTTTTATAATATATTAGGAACATACAAACAGGGTAGTAAAAAGAGAAGGTTCACTTATAAAGTAAATATTAGCTTCTTAGTAAATAATTTATTTTATTTGGAGGTTGAGTATAAATTTTTTATTATCTTGCCGAGGTTTGGGGAGGAATGTTGAATCTCCTTTTAATAGGGGATACAATGTGAAGTTTATGAGGATCTTTAGATGAATCTGAAAATTGATGTCTTTCTCAAATGTATGTAAAGTTCTTGACATCCTTTTTGTAAATAATATCTTATAATAGTTTTTGATATGACTTATTCTCTTATAGTGTGTACTATGGCCGAAACTCTCATATCTTTCTCTCTGTTATGTTTAGTACCTCCTCGAATTCTTGCAAGCTTAGAGCGAAATATTATTTATATAAGCTTTACTCCTTGTTGATACAACTCAAGTTTATTGGAAATTTTTCTATCACACAAAATATGAATGCAAAACCCTAAAAACTTGTCGGGTAATAAATATGGGAATATCATGCTCAAAATCTCTCTAATTGTATCACTCATTTTGTTGTCTCATTTTTTGCTGGAAATATTTCTTAGAAATAAATAGCCAATCGAGTGAACAAGGTCAAAATCTTCTGTCATATAAAATGAGTATAATAATGACATGTCTCATTTTGTGTTGTTTGGGTTGAGTATAATAATGCTGCAAATTCTCATAGAAATGAAATTTGAGAATCTATTTGTACTCACTTCTCATTTATGTTATCGTTGAGTGATTCATTTGTTAATTGTTCTTGTTCTCTTGACCAAAAAACTAAATCATGACTCATGTAATTTATAGTGATTAATTTTGATTTCTAAGCTTTCTAATAGTGATAACTGAAATTTAATCTACTATTCAAAACACAATACAAAAACTGTTAAAATAAAAATATGCCCCCTCAAATTAAACTTAGGGTTTACCAATCCGAAATCTTAATTTTGAGGAAAAAGAAATCTGTCTCTAACCGAAATTAAGGTCCCCTAATCAGAAACTTTAATTGGGATTTCCAATTCTGCCTCTCCTGAAAAACCTATCTACATGCATTCATGGATGCTATCTACACACAATGCTTCCCGAGCACTATACTGGCATATGCAAATTAAAAAACACATCCTCCTAACAGCACAATCACATTTTTGATGCTACACACCCCACATGACAAATGTGTAGTGAGTACCGATGCCTATCACACACAATTTATGTGCATCATTAAACTATAACATCATACTGTAGCTATGCACCTTCTCTCTCGACGTCAAATAGAAATAGTGCATTGCCACTTGTACTGTGCTATTACAATTGCACATACTCCCCTATAAAACACAGGGCCTGTGTTAACTCAAGTTCTTGACTCTCATACCATATTGAATTGCAAGCCAAAATAAAATATGAAAAATATCAAAAATTTGATGTAGATTATGTATAAAAATAACTTTTATAGAAGGGGCTAATCAGATTGGGACAGCTAACAAGTTGAATATTATCATCCATAATGTCGTAAAATAAATGAAACAATACAATAAAGGAACAAAAAGCTGTTAACTGCAACAGCCTTTATAGCATCTAATGGTAAATTGTTCTTAACCATGTTGTATGTTACACATTCGGTGAAGAATGCTATTGTTTTTTTTTCAACACATCTAAACAAGTGATTCATGCTGGCTGAGAGTTCAATTATCTAGTTAGAAGTGTCAAACAGGCCGTGCCGTGATGACACGACTTGTGTTTGCTAGGCACTGCCGTGCCATTGTTTTGTGCCAGACATGGCACGAGAATTATCTTGCTGGCCCAGCACGGCAATGTGGCAAGATCGAGTTTAGGGCCATGCCAGATCATCCCTATGGAACCCTGTGTGAAAATGTAATGGGTGGTCGGTTCACGTGATCGGCCAATTGTAATCTACCATGCGGGTAAGATCCGACTTACATGGTCTGGTATTTTTAAAAATAATAATTCATCCAATTGGGCGGTCACCCAATGGGATTTGATTCGTGACCCTTAGTCGGTCTTGGGTCCCTGGGCTAAGCACATGGGTAGTGCCTTGCCCGGCACGAGGCATGACTCGTGCCGGCCCAGCATGGCATGAATCATGCTATGCAATAGCACGGCCCAAGATTAGGTACAGTTCCAGACCATCCTTTGCTGGGCCAGACACGGCTGAACTAGGCCGTGCCACGGGCTGCCTTTTTGGTTAACACCTCTATATCTAGCTTGTGTATTTCTCCTGAGTTTTTTCATTGACGTGTTGATTAATTTTAAAGGATTTACAATAGTGATATTGGTTCTGAATTGTGACTTCCATATTTCATCATTCCTTTTTATTTTTTATTATTGTTGTAAATTATCTTTTGATACCTGGCATGGAGGCATGAGTGGTTCATGATTCCATGATAGTTCTCCTTCATTCTGATACCCTTGTTGTTTACTTCTTGTTAGTGACCCTGTTACCTGATTATGTGGGCAGGTTTTGTTAAGTGAAGAAGAAACTTCTAGTTTGAGAGATCATCTTTTCCCCATCATCATTGGGCTGCTTAGAACTGTGAGCTTTCTATATTCATTTCTGCATGGAGTTATTTCTTGAATGCACCTTTGTTTCAGAAATATTTTTATATTTCATCTTTTTGCTAATTTATGTGCTTTAAATCAAGGCAGTTTTGGATTATTGTTGGCACTGAGATGTTTTCTGATCCGGAATTTTTTTTTTCAGGGTAAATTTCTTTTCATGTTGAGGATTTACCATGACACGGTTACTGCAAACATTAAAACTGCTATTAAGACAACAGTTGGGCAGATGCTTCCAACTCTCGTGACCCGAGTTTTAGAGTCAAATTTCACACCTCTGGAACGTTTGGCTGATTCTGATGGTAATTTCTCAGCGATTCATATTCTTCACCCTGTTGCTCATTTCTTTTGATCAGGTCTTCTTCTTGGTTTGTATTCATTTCTTATTTTCTGTAATGTTTTTCTGGTGTTCTCTTAATTAGTAAATGTTCAACTTTGTTGGTGACTCAGGTTCTGGCTCATCACTTGCCAGCAAGCTAAGAAGTTTGCCATCTGAGAGTTTTTTCCAGCTGTTAAGTGGCATTTTCAGTATTGTCCAGGTAATGTTCTTTCCATTATGTTTTGCCTTGATTCATGGCTCCTTTATTTAACATATCATATTCATATTATTATTGGTTGGCCATGCTCTCAAAAAACATTGGATGGGATTCTCTTTTCTGCCACTTATCTGTCCCTGTCACTACTTTCCATCATGTGCGACATAATGTGATTTTTTTTAGTGAGTGCAGGTACATTTATTGAAGGCTGTTCGAGTGAAAAAAGCAGTGGAGTGGGTTATGGGAAACATGGGGAATAGTTGTGCTATTGCAGATTCAGTTGTTTCTGCCACATCTGCTGAAAATATTCATGAGAGTCAGCAAGTTTCAGATCTTTCATATTCTGTTCAAAGAAGCCCAACAAAAGATTTATTTCATGATTTTGCAAATCATGCCCGAAGTTTATTAAATGTTTCAGCACATTTCAGGTGACTTTTTTGTTCTTTGTTAGTATAAGAACAACAAACAATGACACAAAAGATTGAGTTTTCCCAAGACTTTTTTACGGGCTTATTTTTGTAGTCTAAATTTATAAAATGATGTAAACTACTCAGATATTCATGCATTGCTACTGTAGATGAATCTGTATTATTTGAGTTTATGTTATGTTGGGTGCCAACTTGTTGCTTCCTAGTGAGAGTTTGTGGACAAAACATATACTTTCAAAAATTATGAAAAATATGCTAAATGATATCTTTGTAAAATACAAAATCTAAAATCGTATACACACTAAACAATGGCATAAGTAGGCATCTGGTTGATAAAGTAGTTTATGGTTAAAGTTATATTTAATTTTTAAAATATCTGAAAAATAGAGAATACATATAATTTAACACGAAATAAAAATATGTATGTATACCGTAAGTAATAATTAATAAAAATAATCAAATATATAAGGGTTGCTCTATATTGTATCTCTATTGGATTTTCATACATTTGAGCATGTGAGATTGGATGAATTTTTATTCAGACAAAATTTGTGAACAAGATAGAAATCTCTGATATGTTTAACCATTCAAAATTCTATTTTTAGGGGTTTTTTGAATCTTTCACCCCAAACTAGGATTCTAAAGGCTAAATTTGTTGTTGCCAAAATTTAAACACTATTTTTGGGGATTCTGAATCTACCTCAAATTTGGGTTTTGAGTGTATCAAATAGATACTTTTGGGTAGAAACAACATTAATTGCTAATTTCTTGATCAATTGATTATAATTTTTTGTTTTTTTAAGTTATATTATATATCAGCTTATGTATCAAATCAATATATTAAAAATTTAGAATTTATTTATTTTTATTGAAGTTTATGAAAATATAAAAATATTATTAAAAAGTAAATTAAAATTTTGAGAAATGAATATGTGTTATTATGAAATTATTGATTTTTTTTTTTTATTTTTTTGATCAAATATTAAATCAACTATCTTGTAATGAGATTGCTAATCAAATTAGAGTACATAAAAAAATACATACATACTAGAGACATGTAGGACTCTTCTACTCCTTATAAGTGTTCCTCAATTTTTATAGGGTGAAGTGATAATGACTACTAACTATTTTATAAATAAGTTTTTTTTTTCTTTTAGATTGTATTTTTTGCTAGATTATTAATTTAGATGATGAATTATTTAATTTTGCACATAAATTACTTGAATATGTTTGTTTTGTTCTAGATATCTCCATTGGATGATACAATATTGTAGCTCATATCATTAGTTATGTGGTGCTTGGCTATGTAAATACTAAAATAGATACTAATATTATTTAAATGAGATGAAGAAAAACTTGTGTGTTGATGCAATTTTCATAAAGAATTAGTTCTCTTATAACAATTCTATGGAGATAATAGAAGTTGGATCATTATCATGATTAGTCGTGATCTTTAATTTATATGACTAATTTTGATTATGTTCAAAATAAGTTTAGATAATGATAATGGTTAATGAATTATGTTATTTTTATTTTTATCTTAATATTTTTTGACTATATTTTTATTTAGAATTATTTTATTGTGGCTAGTAAATCTTATCTCGTAAAATATAATTATATTTCTGCTTATTCGATATTGATAAGTAATCTTATTATAGGTTAATATTGGATAAGTAATTGTATTTTTTATTATTTTTTATTATTTTTTATTATTTTTTAATATTTTATTATTTTTATTATTTTTATTTTTGATTGGAGCATTTGATATGTTACCATTTGATGTATAAATTTTTTAGAGTATTATTATATATGTGTCTAGTATTATCATATTTTAACATAGTATCATAGATGAGTTAGAACAAAACAGGTACACAATTTTTCTAGTAGCAGGGGTGTGAGATTGGTGGAAGCAGGCACGTGTGAGAGAAGTTGCATGGTGGTGGCACGTAGTTGTGGTGCACTATGACATTTTTGAGTAGCAACTCTAGGTGGCACATGGCAGTGCACAATGATGCACAATGATGTTTTTGGGCAGAATACCTAACTAGGGTTTGAGTAGTTTTGTAAAAAAAAAGAATTAGAGTTAGCAAAAAATTCTAATTGGTTGTGATCTTTTTATTGAGTGAATCCCAATTTTGTGGCCTAATATGACAAGATAATTGTTGTAGACTTAGATAATGGTAAATCACATTTCAACGTACCCAATGTAAATAGATGAACAATGTCATATATAAATGTTTGATATTATATACCAAGAAGAAACTAAGATTTGTAAAAATAGGTGTGAATACAAGTATCAAATGAGCTGTGACGGACTGACATGACTTATTTTTTTATGACTCGTACGAGCACGTGTGTTGTTCTTGACACGATATAATTCATTGGAGGACAGGTTTGACATGACTTGTTGCCTAGGTGTGAATACAACTTGGTTTTGGGCCGGTTCGTGCCAGACATCTGTACATGTGGATAATATAATTTTTAACTTAGAATTAGGATATTGTGCTGTCGCAGCATCGTCATCGTGTTGTTCATCGGGCATAACCGCATCATCAGTCGCTCGGCACTAGAGGCGTCAACAGGGCGGGCCGGCCCGGCCTGGCACGAGGCACAGCACGATTCGACCGTGCCTGGGCCGGCCCGGCGTGGAAATTTTTAGTGCCCGGGCTCGTGCCGTGCCCGACCACTGCACAATCATGCCGTGCCGTGCTGATGCCAACTGGGCCTTGTGCTGTGCCTAGCCCGGCACGGTACCGTGCTGAAACTAATTTTTTTTTAAATTAGGGTTATGGGGGTGCCGAAATCCAATTTTTTTAAAAATTAGAGTTTTGGGCTCGCCCGAATTCTAATTTTTTTTAAAATTAGGTTTTCGGCAAGCCCAAAACCCTAATTTTTTTTAAATTTAGAGTTCTACTCAACTGGCCCGAACCCGGCGGATCGTGCCGCGGGCCCGTGCCAGGCTGAATTCCACAAAATTGTGTTGGGCCAGGCACGAAAGTAATGTTGGGCTTGAAAAAATGGGCCGGGCCGGCTCGACACGTTTTGTTTGACACCTCTACTCGGCACATATTGTGCCATCATTGCATCGCTTGTCGCCCAACACATATTGCGCCATTGCTGTTGCCCATTGCTCGACACATATCGTTGCTTCGTCCATTGGGCATTGTCCATTGCTTCGTCGTGCCGCGCCCACGTGCTAGGCACCTGGGTCGTGCCTGACACGGCATGCTGGCCGATTTACCTCGTCACGACTGAAGTGGGCCGCACTTTGGTTCGGGCTTGGGCTACCCAGCTCGGTTGACACCTCTAGGTGTGAAGTGGGTCTGGAGGCCTCGGTACTGCACACGGCACCACCATAATTAGATGTGCAAGACCCGATACGACATGATCTAGAACCATGTCTAGATCATGGTCGTGCTAGTCTGTGGCACTGCTCATGCCCTGTTGGGCCTGAGCCAACTGTGTCTCTTGTTGTGCCAGACATGACACATGTGCTTGGCTCGTTGTCATAGTCCACAAGCATGGTGATGAGGTATGACTCATGGGTATCGATCTGCTTATGTGTTTTTTAAGAAAATTGGTCGTGATAGGCCATAGACAGTATAATAGCCTCAAATTAGTAAGTGTCTGAATAAATAAAGAATAAAATAACAATAAAAGTAGCAAGCTCAAATGATAATAATAAATAGAAAAAGACAATCAAAAAATGTTTAATCTTGTAAGTATATGATGATATCACTAGCGGTAGGTCATATGCAGTATAATAGGCTCCATAGTTGTGCAAGGTGCAAGATGCACTAAGGTGCAAAAGCTTCCTGAATTCTTAAGGCATAAGGCACCCTTAAGGCATAAGCTTTTTTATGTAAGACGTACCTCATTTTACATATATATATTTTGAAAAATATAATCAATTATAATAATCATTTATCATTAAAAATATCAATCTAATTAATAAAAATACAAACAATGCCGCTAATCATAAAAATTTATAAAACATGTTAACAAATCTAACAAATCTCATTGGTAACGTTTCTAAAAATCCATAAAAATTATTAATAGAATATGTCAACATGTAAATACATATCTCTTGTCCAAAATCATAAATCATCTAAATACAACACATTAAAATAATTAATTTGCCCACAATAATTGATTCTCATTCATCATACACATCCACATAATGATGATGATGATCATTCTCCTTATTTTCTCAATAATCTATTTCTTCATCTTTATTTATCAATGAAAGAGAAGACATGTGTGTAGAGCTTGAAGTTATGTCATTTTCTATTGATGATGGCAACTTGCTTGAGCTTGATTTGTGTATGATTTATGTAAAATTTTTCATCTATCTATTGGTTACATCTTCAAATTTTATATCTAAGATGATTTAGGTAAGGTTTTTCATGTTATATGTATGTATTACATAGCTTAACTTATAGTGCAAGCTAACTTAACAATAATTTATCTCTTATTAAAAAATATAAGAAATATATTAAAATATATTAAGAAACATATATGTCTACAAAAGTTTCACTCTATGTAAATTAGCAAGTCCACAAAAGAAAAATTATTAATTGAATATTATATATCTTTGTAATATATGTCAATATATTGAATTCATATATTGATTACCAATATGTAATATCTAATTATATTAATAATAAAATTCGTGAAATAATAATTTATAAATCAGATTAGGACGTAGAAATTTAATTTTTGAAATTCTTTGAAAACTTTAATGAAATAATAAAAATAAGTTCATCTATATATTTTTTTTATGATTTTAGTAGTCTTACTTGGATCTTAACTAGGAAAGAGAGTTATTCGTTCACTATATCTAATCTTATTCTTCTGCATAATGATAATATTCTTATGGAATAGGCTAAACTAGAGTTACTTGGATCTTAATTTTTATCAGATAAAATATCTCAATCTAGTTCAAACAGCACATTAATTCACTAGTGTACTCTAGTTTAGCCTTATGATGAACTAGAAACTAGAAGTCTTGATCACACAAGATATAGAGTTTATTATGGTAAGATGAGTTATGTATATGATGCTTAAACCAAAGATAAGTTTACTGAGGAGCTATTTGATATTGTATCTAATCTCTTTCATATTGACATTCTGATTGCACTTCAAAAAAGATATATGAGTTATACTTAGCATCTGATCTTATAAGTATTGTTGAACATGTCTTTATTCTTTTTTATTATTTTTCAATACAATACTATGATATCTAGTTTTTCTTATGAAACATTATCTCACAATTGATAATGCCAAATTATGTCTGTAGAAATAAATGTCTCAACTCCAATAAGACTTTTTAACTAGTATCACAACTTATAGGAAAGTCGTATATTGGCTGCATGTATGTATTCACTATGAAGACGTGTATTGATGGGAAGGTAGATCAACTTAAAATAAGACTTATAGCGGATAAGTTCATTCAAATATTTTAGGTGAACTATTAGAACATTTAATCTCTAGTAGCCAAAGTAATTTTGATATTAATTTTTATTTTACTAACATCTCATAATGTGAATATTATACTAATTAGGTGAAAAAAATACTTTTCATTATGATGATATTAAAAAAAATATGTATATGAAGTAATTATTTAAATTTCGAGCAATAATATCAGATACAAGAAGATATTAAATGGTTTGAAACATTACTTGAGCACCTGGATTGCGAGATTTTTATCAATAGTTATATTATTGTTTTATATAGTTATGTTATATATTTTTTTTAGAGGAGCCGAAATGCTAGCATAATTTTTTTATTGTATATGTGAATGATATTATAGTTATGAAGGATGACGAGTTACCAATTACTAAACTTAAAAGTACCTTCAATCACTGTTTCAAATAAATGATCTTGAAAAATTTAGATATTTTTTAATGTAGAGATGACTTAAAAAAGAGAAATATTATCTAATCACGTAATAGATATATGCTTAATACTCTTATAAGGGTTGAATATTTATGGTGTAATCTAACAAATATTATTATTGATTCATATATTAATTTTATTTTTTATGTATATCTATTAGTTGACTTTATTACTTACAAGAGAATCGTATGAAAAATAATCAATTATTACTCGTTTATATATAATAGATGCAATTAATATAATTAATTATTTCTGAGATTCTAATTGATATGTTCACTTAAGATCTCTTTCACTTATTATAATTGCTTATAGTTAGCTGAATATTCATATTCAAGTGAAGCGTCAACTTTTATTGAAATGATGGATATGACAAAGTTTTGTATTTTTTTTTAAAGAAATTATCTCATCTCTTGTTTTTTTTTAATGAAAGATGTAATTTCTTTGAGATCTAATGAATATAGTGTTTACGATGATAACTACTATTATTTGTAAGATATTTTAGATATTATATTTATTTGAAAGGGGATATTCATTTCTTATCTTACTATTTTTTTGTAATAGTTATATAATGATACATGTAATATGAAATTTAAAATTTCACAAGAAGATAAAATACATAGACATTAAATATTTCTTTCACAGGGAGAAAATATATAAGGAAATTATAAATATAATATATATTCAAATAGTAAAGCAGCCAATCAATATTTTGACAAAGACTTCATATCTTTACTTAATTTTTCTTTTTTTCAAGTTTGATTCTATGGATTTCTACATATCAATTTAATGAGGGGGGGTGTAGTTTACATTCATATCATTTAATATTTTTTTATTGGTGTTATTTTACCATGTTATTATTGAGATAACTCAACACATGAGCTTTTTCTCAAATCATTGACCTGTTGTGTGATGATATTACTTGTACGTTATATCATGGTAAGTTTTAGTTTATTATTGTGTTTGTTTATGTGGGTTTAAGTTAGACTTATAAAAATCTGTTGTGTTATGCTATGTGCTTTGAATGATCATCTTTGACAGAGCTGATGTATTAAGAGAGAATGCGGAGGCAGTATTTTCTGTTTGTGATGCTGCCCAAGGAAGATGGGCCAAGCTCCTTGGTGTTCGTGCTGTTATCCACCCCAAGTTGAGGCTTCAAGAGTTTCTTTCCATTTATAACCTGACTCTTGATTTTATAGCTTCTTCTGAGAAGGTTTTTCTCTTTCATGAGCTATTTATTTTGAAAATTAAATTTTTATACATGATCATTGATTGATGCTTTCATATTTTTCTTAACAGATTGGTGGAAGGTTGGGATATAGTATTCGTGGAACACTACAATCGCAGGCAAAAGCATTTGTTGAATTCCAGCATGAAATGCGAGTTGGTTCTTTTCTTTTATATTGTAAAGAAGTATTTTTTTAAATTTCCCAGCCTGTTACAGCTGTATTGAATGTGACTATTTTGGCTCTTTTTTAAGATGTATGTCCATGCGCATGTTGCTTCATTGTGCACTATGTTGTGCATATGAATGTCATCGTCTTATACAGAATATGGTTATCCCTGTGTGAACATAAACTTTGTGTACGTTGTAGATGACAAAAATCAAGGCAGTTCTTGATCAAGAGAGGTGGGTGGAAGTAGAGGTCCCTGATGAATTTCAAGCAATACTAAACTCACTGTCTCTTGTGGACGGAATGCCAATCGGGTGTGAAGGGAATCTCCGAGGTTGTATGGAAACTGTCCATTTGTTCACAATCAAGGATGGGTCTAATGTGGTTGATTCCCATGCACTGAATATTAATCATGAACTCGAGGGAGTGGACTCTAAGCGAATTATCTCAAATCAGAATAATGTCAATAATGTGGAGCATACACGATCTGCCTCTCAAAAACTTCTTTTTGGAGGTGTTGGATATCATATGGTAAACTGGTTAGTTATCATGTTTTAATTTCTTCTGAATGTCTTTTAATTTTTTCCAAATATAGTGGTGAGTTGCCTGTTGTGGATATGTGTGTATGTATGATTCGTACACACACACACGCACGCACGCACAGCAGAATAAATACAATGATAAATTTGTACTGGTACGTATGATTCATAATATACTGCTACACACATGTATGTGTGTGTGTGTGTGTGTGTGTGTATCTATATATATGATTCAATATACATGCTTATGGTATTAGGCTTCCAAGCGTGACATCTTCATAAAGGCATGACTAAAAGCAGGCTCAACTAAAGGAACATATGGGCGTTCCTTTAAGTGCCCAAGATCCGGTCCCACAGTCCTTAAATATCTAAAGTATTGCTTTTATAAAAATAAAATTCTAAATACAGCTTTTCCACAACATTCTTGAATAGCTTAATTAAAAAAGCCTTTTTTTACTAATATAAATAAATTATGTTAAATTTTTCATTTGTTCTAATACTTTTTTTTCTAACCTAAGATTTCTAAAAAAAGTTAAGGATAGGAGAAAATATTTTAAAGAGAATATATATATATATATATATATATATATATATATATATATATATATGTTTATTTTTTTTAATTTCTTTTGTACGAGTAGAATGGGTTAGGATTTCCATAGTTGTTTTAATTAAAATTGAATAAAAATAGATGAATCAAGTGAGAGAGTAATCTGTTGTAATATTTATACTTTTTTGTTATTTACGTTATGATGGGAGTATACAACTTACATATGATCCCAACCAGCCCCACCTTATTCTATATAGGATTAGAGAACTTATTTTATATGTGAAATTTATTTTGTATTTATTTTTTCTTTTCTTTTATATTGTGTTTTATTTTTACATGGTGTTAGATCTAGGGTTCTTAGGGCTTTGGGGTTTTCAGTCAAAATACAAAATGATGAACTGCTTTGGGTACTCTAGGTAATTTAAAGAATGACTCATTGATTTTGAGCTGGATGATTTATATTTATTTTTTATAATTGCTAGTTAATCTCTCTAATGCATTAAAATGATTGATAATTTACTGTTTCATGCTTGCCGTAGTCATTCATATTTGACTAAGTTGAGAATTATTAATTTGAGTATAAAAAACTTGTTTGTAATGCATCTCAATTAGGTAAACATATAAAAACTACCTATCATACTTGTCAAAGTTGTGAGAGTAATAATTCATCTAATTTTATTTTTTAAGATTTTTAAGGAGCTAGTAGAGTTGAAGCTAAAAATTATTTGAGATATTATCACTATCATTTATAAATATAATTATTATATTCGACTATTCTTTTTTAATATATTTCTCTTATTTTTTATTTTTTTTAAATCTCATAAATTTTATAATAATAAGTGAGAATTTTCTAAATTTTTTTTTTGATAATTTTAATATTTATTATACAATACATAAAATTATCTATTAGACTCTATGTGTAAGTATACCCTTATAAAATGAGATTGCAAAAAAAAAGATATTTAGTTGAGATGATTAAAATACTTTTATAGGTGATGTATTTCAATATAATTTTGGTGGGATGTAACTTTAATTACTAACTATTTAATTAATTGTATATCTTCTTTCTTATTCATTTTTTTTGTTGTATTTTCAAGTCTTGTATCATAATGAAAGATTATTTGATTTATCTTTTAAACAATTTGAAAGTATTTATTTTGTTGATGATTTATCGCTAGGATCTTTTTATTGCAAAGTCATAAAATTATATATTAAATTATTTTAATATTAATCTTTTGATTATTCTCCAGGTAAATGCAAATAGTTGGGCTAACACCATATTTTATATGTTGGATGTTATTTTGAGATATTATTTAGATATTCAAATTTTATTTTGAGATATTATTTCATTCATAATGATCTTAAACATTTTAAAGTGGTAAATACCCTTCACCAACAAAAATTTTGGAACTAGTATTTTAACTTTTGAAAACCAATCATAATTGCAAGATAGTTTGATTGAAGATATGACATGTTGAGAGTGAGTTCATTCAAAGTTTTGGAGTTGTATATCAAAATAAATTTTCTCCAATGATCAAAATAGTTTTTCCAGATATTTATATTTTTTTATAACTTCTCAATTTGACCGAGACATCATTTAAAAATGAATAATATTTTTTTTTATATTGCTTTTGAGGAGATATATATGAAGCAACTACTTAATTTTTAATTATAAATAAACTTTTCAAATCTAATTTGTAGGTTGTTGAAGATCTTATGGGCTAAAATTATTGAGAGCTTGACTTGAGAAATTTATCTTGTTGGTTTGTAAAGATGAGTTATAAATTATTGTTTGTTTTATCAGAAAAATTTATATGAAATATTTATCTTGTTTGTTATATATTTAGATAACATTTTTATAATGATTGATAATAATTTGAGAATTACCAAAATTTAGGAATGTTTTTAGTCAGTTTTAGAAAAAAAGAATTTGAAGGTTCAAATAGTTTCTCGAGATTGAGATCTTTTATAATAATAAAAATGTTGTGTTGTCACAGAGAAAATATATTATATATATTTTCTTGAAAGTTAATTTTTTGGGTCGTGGTGCAACATGTACTCCAAACAAATTTTTATTTGGCAAAAAAATTAGGGAACCCATTCTGTGTGAGATTTATTTTGTATTTCCTATTTATTTATTTATTTTATCTCATTTATGATAGAGTTAGATTATGATGGAACATAAACATATCCTTTAGTTTAATAAGACTCATGAATTAGAAGCATGACTTTTGGAACTGTCTATTGTTAGTTACATGTTGGTATTCTCAATGAAAATAAATACAGATGAAAAGATAAATTTTGTTAAGGCGAAATTTGTAGAAAGAGGATTTATCTAGACATTTTGTGTAAACTATTAGGATACTTATTTTCTAATGATCATGATGATGATAATATAAATTATTATTTCTTTTGCAATATCTCACAACTATAAGATAAATTACTTAGATTTTAAAAATATAATTTTTCATGATGATCTTGACAAGGAGGTATACGTATATATGAAGTAACCGCATGGGATTTCAAGTAGTACTGACAAATATAATTTGTAGATCGTGGAAGGCATTGTATGACCTGAAATAGTCATCGAAAGCATTGTTTGCAGGTTTTTCTTAGTTAGCTTCTTATTTGGGTTACAACAATATGTTATTGATTTTGTATCATTATTTTAGAGGAGTGCTCATAACATGATTTTGCTAATTGTATATGTAAATGATATTTTCATTAAATGAGATGAGTTGAGAATACCTAACTCAAGAAGTACCTTCAAATATAGTTTGAGATGAAAAACTTTGAGAGATAAATATTTTCTTGATATATAAGTAACTTATTCTATGAAAGATATCATTTTATCATAGAAAATATATATTATTGATACTCTTACATAATTTGATTTTTTGGGTTGTGCTCTCGCAGATATCTAGATTAATTCATGTATTAATTTTACTACTGATATGATTTTTTGATTGACTATACTATTTATATGATAATTATAGAGAATTTTAATTATTTGACTATAATTAAACTAGAAATAGCTTACGTAATTAGTATAATTAGTAATATCTTAGATTTTCTTCTGTAAATTTCTTTTGATGCAAGTTTTCATATATTGAGGTATGTGAAAAATTTTTCTAGATTTGAAATTTCTTTTAGGGATTATGAATATTTGTATTTAGCTAGATATTCATTTTTGTATTAGGTACCAACATGCACTGAGAATTCTACAATATTGTTTCATATCTTTCTTAGATATAATGTTGTTTTTTGTTAAAGAGACAAAATTCAGAGTGATGATATTAGTTATTGGTGAGATATTTTTATGAGATATATATTCGAAGAGATTAGATATGCATATTTTTTTTTCATAATCTTTTACTGTAATAGTCAACCAACAATATATATAATCTCAAATCTTTTGTTTCATGAGCAAATGAATCACATATTGGTAGACTGCTTCTTCATTAGGTAGAAAATTTAAGATGTCATTATTATTATAATATATATTCATACAATAGTCCAACTATTAATAATATTCACGAATTTCTTAATGAGATTTTATCTTTTATTTATTCTTTGAAGTTTGATGTTATGTACTTGTACACACTAGCTTGATGACAAGTATTATTGTTTTCTTTTTTTTTTTTTTGCACTTTTACTGATAATAGTCAATCTGTGAATTATTTCAATCATTTTTACTTAAATATATAAGTATATTTAATATATAATTTTTAGTTGATTGAAACATTATGAGTATCTACATCACAAGTATGAGTTAAAAGATTTCTATAAAGAGATTATTATTTTCAATAAAGATGAGTTAAAAATTTTTCCCTACTCAATTATTTCAGACATAATGGCAAATGAATAATTTGACAAACTTTAAGATTTTAATGAGATAAAATTCATATATTATCATCAAGAAATAATTAAATTTCAATAAAAGAATGTATTAGGCATTTTTATAGAAATTGGAACATTAAGTTGTGCACTTGTAAAATTATCTTTTAACTTAAAACACATATTTGCTTGTATTTTAAGTTACTTGAGATTTTATTAGATATAGATAAATCTTAAAAAGTTGTTATTTGATAGTTATGAAATAATGTATAGTTTTAGTTGTTAGCTTAATTAATTATTTCATAGAATTGTTATGGTAGTTTAATTAATTATTTTGATATTTTTGTTAGAGTAAGTATATTCTTGATTTTTTTTTGTTTTTTTTAAAATTGAGTTAGACATTAACCAACATATACATGAAATATTTTGTAGAATATAATAATTTTTTAGAAAAGAATCTTATCTTGAAAAAGTAATATAAATACTATTATCTCTAGTCTCAGTGCAAATACAAATTGAAGAGGCATTATAATAATCATATATGAATAATTCTTGGCTAGACTTCTTGTTTATTTCATTATGTTTTTTATTCTTCACTAGATTATTTTTTTAATCAAAACGATATAATTTAATATATTATATTAAATTATATCTTTTGGAAATAAACAAAATTTATGGAGATAAATTATCATTTTGTCAAGAAGAAGATTTATGAGAGTATACTTATTAAAACAAACATTTCTACTAGAACTTAGGCGGTATCTTTTTTTTTTTACAGTGTAATGGAAGAAATCATATTTTTTTCCATTTTTCTACTAAATTTAATATACAAGATATTTATTGATCAACTTGAGATATATGTTTGGTGTAATACTATTTTCAATATGTTGGTAGAAAAATTAGAATATATGATGAAAAAAACTTTTACTTAGTTATAACAATGTACAATGAGAATGCTCTATAAAAATAAATTAATTAGAATAAGAGAACTCACATGTTGGATGCTCCATTTCAAAGAGTAAATTAATCAAACAATAAAAAACAAGATAAATATAAAATATAATATTCTCTTCAAAATGATACATATATTTTAACAATGCAAAGTTTATATGAAAGAGAAATAAATTAAGATTTCTTCAAGATTTATGAAGATGTCTACTTATTGATTTATTATAAAAACATTGACTATGACAATAATTTATCATGAATATTTTAATTGAGAAATAATTAATTCCTTCCGTATATTATGTTTATTTATGAATACTTAACTGTCACAATTAAAAATAATATAAGAAATAAGTGGGTATCCAATCTTTTTAAAAAGTTGATTTATCAAAATATTACATAAGTGACTGTCATAATCATTTTGAACTAAACCTCTTTATTGGATCTTGAGATCACAAATTGTCAATTAATTTTTTAGGTGATAAGATGGTTTCAAAAATAAATCCAAAATTTTCTTATAGAATTTCTTTAAGCACAAGCAATACTAAATTTGAATCTAAAAAACTAGCAGCTGAGAGGTGCATGTGATCACTAAAAGAAATCCCAGAGCTCAAATTTTTTTTCGCATACCTTACTGAGGTGAAAAGATGCATTCAAGTAAACCTGTTCTGAATATTCTAAAAATGACTAATTTTGCCATAAAATGTAAAACAAGAATGTTTTGTTATAACAAACTAATTGAATTAAGGCAACTCACATGTTGGTTATTCCTATTTAATGAGAAAGCAAAACAAAAAATAAAAAAGAAAATGGCATAAACAATAATAGTGTTAATGTATTTTGCATTGTTAATGATTATTTGGTGTGTATTATTAGGCGAGTACTAAAAATTTGTGATGCATAATATTGTTGTTTTAGATTTAATTTTCTTGTATTAATTCTTATTAATTTCATTGTATTAATTCAGATCTTTTTTTTTTATATTGTAGCTGACTCTACTCAGTCAATCTATAAAATATATTAATTCTTATTAATTTCTTATTAATTTTTTTCCAATAATTTTTTTCAATGATTGCTACTTTGATAACTTGGGAATTTATCCCAGGAGTTTTTTTCAATGATTGCTACTTTGATAATATGGGGGCCACCTCATATTTTTATTATTGTTGTTATGCAAAACTTTGAGACTGATACTTGATTGTGAAATGTAGTGGAATCTTAAAATTCTACGTTATCATAAAACTTTTTTTTTTAAAAAATGTTTTTCTCACATTTTTTTTTCAGTGGATTAATTTTGTTGAAGATGTTGTCCGAATACATAGATATGAATAACTTCTTGCCAGCTTTGTCTTCAGAAGTAGTTCATCGTATTGTGGACATGTTAAAATTTTTCAACACAAGGACATGCCAACTAGTTCTTGGAGCGGGTGCTATGCAGGTTAAAGTTTCTGTTTGACCGCTTTTCCATTTAAAAAGTTCTTTGTGGACATGGGTAGTTTCACCTTCATAGTTTTATCTTCATAGTTCCACTTGTCCATTCTTGTTCCCACACTATGTATTGTTTATTTTGGAAGAAACCCCCTTATTTATACTTAAAGAAATCAGTTTGAGATAACACTAATAATTGTTAAACTTTAATTAGAAAAAGTGTATCATTTTGATAATTATTAATTGGCGTTTGTGTTACAGTGCAGGTCTCTGGGTTGAGGTCTATTACTTCTAAACACTTGGCACTTGCAAGTCAAGTAATTGGTTTTGCATATATGATTATTCCTGGTATGTTGATATGTGAACTGAGATTGTTCACATTCAATCAATTAAAATTGTCTGCTTTATGTTTTTTTGATGAGTAATAAATACAGTAATACACCATATTAAAAATCTGTACAACCTAACATAGATTCAGAATTTGACAAAAAAGGGCTAAATACAATTAAAATCTGTATCTTAATTTTCTGAATAATAGCAACGGCGCTACTCCTATATCCATCTTGTTGCCTCTTGTTTTGCTCTATCCAAATATGATAGACTGTGGCAGAAAATGCAGCATTTCGTATCATATTTCTGGGAGAGTTTCCATGTAATTTTCGAACATAACTTACATTATGTTTGGGGTCGAGAATAATTCGGTCTTGATTCTATGTTTTTCAAGTTTGGTCAACTAGAGGAAGATCGCATGCTTGGGGATGCAATTTTTGATCCAGATAATTTTAGTTCATCTTAGATTTTTCTGAGAGCGTACAAATATTAGATGGGAGTAGGAGTTTACAACAATCCTCATATCCTTTTCTCATCCAACAATTAGTTCCATAGCTCGCTCATATTCTTAGTATTAGAATGTGATAGGATTGAACAGTAATTGATATCTAAATACTAAGATAGCTCGCTTATATTTGACGGTTCACCCTATTATTCTCTCATCGTTAACTAAATGAAAAAGTTATTGTTTTCAAATATGGTATTCATGTTTATACTTGGAGTCTCATGACTATTTCCACCATACCTAGTATCATAGTATGTAAAAAGTTCAATCAACTTCTCATGAATGAACTATTCAAGTAGATATTCTGAGTTCATGTACTAGGAAATATAAGTCAAAATATTTTCTATCTCTTATATCTTATTCATATGGTTTATGTAGACAGCCATACAATAAAAAGATGGAATGATGAACCAGTAATTTAAATACTTGATTTTCATCTCAACTGTCATATCAGTATGTGTCGGGTCATCTCGATATTTCCTAAATATGCTACTAATATTACATATGCACCTTAGTGCAATGCAAATTATATGAGTATAAACTGACAAATACATGTTCGTCATATTATAAAAAATTTTTAGGAATTTCATAAATAAAATTCCTATAGCTCAGTCAGTGTCGTCAAATAATAAGTGAGTCACTTTTATTATTGATATAGTCGGATATCACGTGTTCGTATCCAACACATGATTCCAACATCTCGTAAGTATAATTCAAATGGTGTCTCTTATATGATTAGAATTTTTTCTTATTAAGATTTATAGAAAAATAGAGGCTACTAAATTTTTGTTGTCTATGAGGTGTGCGAATATATTTTAGTGAATTATGTATTTTTTCTAAAGCGAGGGTATAGATCTTCATCCCCGCTTATACAATCAGGTTAATCACGTGACACATGAATTTAATATGAAAAATCTCTCCTAATGATTCGTCTCTAATATTCGTAACAAATATGTTAATCGCTACTTTATTATTAGATATATTATTAAATGTGATACTAAAAATTTTTATTGTTAATTTTATATTCTTTAATGATCTTTATCATGTACTCAAAAATGACAGAGGCATCATGAGGATGAAAAATTTCAGAGAATCATAAATTTTTTTTTATTTAGAGTCCTTTTTTAATATACATAGTTGGCGGTGAGGTTTCTATAAGATACATCATCGTAACTAGTCCAGATATTGGATGTCATGGATATTACTCCACTATAATTCATATATTTTTTAATTATTATTTATTTTTTTCACTTATATTTTAGTTTGTCGTTTCTAGATGTGAACCTAGGAATTCTACGATATGCAGACTGAAAATATGTTTGCATAATACTGACTATCATTGGATCTTTCGAAAATCTAATCTTAAGACTCATCGTGGTGATCACTTTGAGACTGAATTAGATCCAGTCTCAAAAAATACACCGTTGAGTAGGGTTTGTCTATGATCTAATGTATCATATTTTTTGGTGCATGTTTGATATGTTTCTTAAGGTATCTAGTCACACATGAACTCTTACAACTTAAAATTTTCTTATAATATTTGTACTATATTGATTCTTCTTCGACATCACTAAAATTTTTTTGTTTTATTATATTAAAGTAAGTATAAACTATTGAAATACTTCTAGTTTTTTGTTTTTTAGATATTTAGGCCGAGACGAGCAGAGAAATCAAAGTTTCTGCAACCTTACACCTTTGTGTAGTATTTTTATTTTCTAAATCTAAATTAATTTTATATTTATTATTTAAATTACTATTTATCATTTTTTAATTTTTTTTAGACTGGAGAGTTGAATAGAGAGAGATAGAAAGACTAGTTAAGTAAGTCTACAGTTAACTAATAAAAAAAATTTGAAATATTTGTAAAGCATAGACCAAATGCATATAGCCTTATGCTTTAGCTTTTTTTTTTTGAATTCTCACAGGCCACAACATGCACACCACAAATAATAACACCAAAGCCTAGTTGTAAGTCCCAAAAAGCCGAGTTGAAATCCTGAGAGAGAGAGAAAATTAGGGGAGAGAGAGCCAGATCAAGCTTTCAAAGCAAGAGAATTAGAATGAGTTGATTTATATTTTTTAAAAATATAAATCTTAGAGAGAGATGGGAAAGTTTTATAGATTAATAAAAAGGATTAAAAAAATTTTTTTTTAATGATTTTTTAAAATTTTTAATAAACAAAAAAGGGTAAGAATTTCTAGGGCCTTCGGATTCTACCCCATAGCCATTGGAGACAAAAATCCAACGGCTTAAATTTTAATTTTTACTTTTTTATTTTTTATTTTTTTTACCACTTGGGTTGGTTTGACTGTCGAATCAACCTAAACGATCCATTCCAAAAACTTTAGCTTCTAGAATAATCGCTGGAGTGGCTCAGACTCGGGTCAAAAAAGATTTCGGGTGCGGTTTTGGGCTTGACTGAAATTTTTGATCTGTCGGGCCTTGGGATTTTGGTTCAGGTTGGGCCGTCTTGTTGGTTGGGTCAGGGTGATTCTCGGCTCGTGCCGAGAAGCCGTGCCCATGTGCCTCAGTACAAGGTCGTGCTTGGCCCAGAACGAGGCTCAGTTGGCCTCGACATGGTACGACATGAGGCGTGTCGTGAACAGGCTCAACATGGGCACGAGCAATGGTTATTTTTGTGCCGTGTTGGGCCAGGTTCGACCAAATCGTGTTGGACCGAGCTGATCTGGCCATTTTGACATTTCTATCTCGAGTTACCAGTTCAAGTTAGACGTTTTATTTATGTTTTCTTTCCTCGTTTTCAAAGAGAAGTCTCCTAAGATTTTACCCAGATGAATTCGGTGTCCAGGCCTTCGGATTCAAGGAGAATGTCTTTTTTAACCTTGTTATATTATGCCAGGTGAAGTCCATTTTACACATAGCTCTGCCTCTCTATTTCAAGCTTAGGAGCACAAAATGATGTAAATAGCTACGATTGATTCTTGAGATTTGTGTGATATGTGCCCAGAGATTGGAGAAGATCAACAAGGAGTGATAGTCACTTGACTGAAAGGAGAGGAGCGAAAGGGTTCATATTCGTCCCGATTTTTTTAAATGAAGTAAAGGTCACAAAGCAAGTAGCTAGTGAAAGAAATTAGGACACCTCCTACCTTAGGCATCGATTGAAAATGCTACAAAGGCTTTAGGATTAGGGCCTAAAACTGAAATTGGTCTTGGCATAAGTCTAGACTCTTGGTCTTCTAGTGTTTAGTGACTTGAGTGAGAAACTATTCTTTCTATCGCCTTTAGCTCGGCAGTAGAATTAGCTTAGTAATTAGTAGTGATAAGATTATATTCTATAGAGATGCCTTAGTGAATCAATAATTCATAAAAAGAAAGATTTTTTGTAGTTTTGATTTGAGCTCTAAAAAAGAAGAAATACTTGTTAAAAATTACCGGTTGGGTTGGTCCGACCAATAAAGGCATGAGAGTCGAAAGACATTGCTTGGGAGAAAGAGGACGTGCACACTAGTGCCCCCTTCGTAAGTGGCCTTCATTTGCCGGGGTAGGTACACGAAAGATGTTCTATCCGCAACCAGAAGGTATGAACAAAGTTTGGAGATCTTTGTAACATAATAGATTAATTAAGCTTTAGACATATAGGTGAGCTCACTCAATTTGTTAGATCTTTCATTTAGCAATCAGTTATTCCTTATTGAACATTAGTCCATGTTTCCTGAAAATAAGCATTATTATAGCTGATCTGAGATTTATACATTATCACTTTTTGGAAATTGGAAATAACCTAGTTTTTAAGTATATATTACAAGATTATTCACTGCAAGAATTACTATTCATTCCTGGCTCTAGGTCATCATTGAGCATTATTCAATGAGTACTCTTCAAACTTGAGATTTCAATCGACGAGTTCAATATTGCCTAAATGAAAAAGGAAGCAGCCTTTTTTATATGTGCAGGCTTGTGATAAAGTCTTTGGTCATTAACAACCTCCTTCTCACTCGCAAACATTGATCGAAAGACTCTTATATTCTAGGGATCACTAATCCACTACTATTCATCCAAACTTTGACATAAGTCTCCCATTCTTGCTCTCTTCAATAGATATCTTAATGCTCTACAAGCATAAACATCAATACCACTATGAGCTACTTCGCTGGATTCTATCTATATCTACGCAATTGAATCTGTCACTAGATAGATTTTGTTCTGTCCAAGTTGTTAGGGTCTCCTTTTTTTGGAACATATGATCAACCAAAGGTTTTTATTCCCGTAAGCATAGGATTTCATCGATCTAACCATCAAGTAATTGTACAGACAAACCAACTCACTCTATTCACTCATCGAGGAGTACCTCAGCTAGGAAAAAGTCATTCTACAGCCCTCCCCCCCATCATACTTTTCAAGCGAAAGAAAATCCATTGATAACACGCCTTCACTCTGCTCATCCTTACTCCAATCCTCTTCGACGAAGGTTATCGATCTTTCCTGGACTCGTTCACTCATATTACTCATTTACCGGAGCAGATAGATCGATCAAATCACGCTGTATTTTTGGGCTTGGAAGCCATTGAATTGAATCCCTAACCCTACTTGATGTAAGTTAAATTCCTAATTCACTAATCTCTGAATCAACAAGCCTTTCAACAATATTGCTATGTAATTAGATCTGAACCAATGATAACAACAACCGCTAGTCTAAATCAATATTATTATTATTATTTTTGGCTCGATCAGGGTTTCAAAACAAGAAAAAGAAGATTACTACTTAGTTAGCCAATTGAATGCTACTTAGTAACTCACTTGTATCCTTTTGTATCAATGAATAAAAAAATAGGAAATGCAATGGAAATTATAGAATATCTGAATTTATCTCATCAAGTAACTTCTTTCTGTGGAACTAATTATAGACGAGCTTCTTAGCATAAAAGACTTGTTTGTTGGCAGATGCCGTTGACTAAGACCTTGCCCATGAGGCCTTTCTTACAAAACCTCTTTCAACGGTTGAGTTAGGCTTACTAACTTGGAAAAGGGCAACTATACAAGAGAAACTAAACTGCCTAGGCCTATATATAGTTTACCATTTGGAAGACTCCCTTATACAACTATTCTTTAAGAGATTATGACATGCTTTTCTCGTGAATAAAGACAAAGTCTTATATACAAGTTAGCCAGAATTCCTACTCAATCAAGATCATTTATTATTTATTAGACGACGAAATGGGCGATGCAAAAGAAGAAGATAAGAAGTCTCTCTGATGAAAAGCTGCTTTTGCTCGTTGCTTAAAATCATATGTAATGTATCTCACTCAAAAATGTGAATAACCTTATAACTCACTCATCTTGAGGTTCTGACCTAAATGGAAAAAGAAGTTGCTTCTCAACCACTAAAAAAAGGGATTCTATGGAAGGGGCCAAGCCAGCAGAACAAGTTACTAATCAAGAAATAGTCTTTCTAAAGATCATATGATAGATACCTCGCGTATGCATCCCTCTTCAAGGTGTGAAAGGCGCAATCAAAGTGTGCCTCGAACATGTTTCGTTGATGAAGGCTTACGCCTATCATGTGTTTGGTTTTTTTTTAAATACCTCAAAACATTTTTACCATGATTCGCTCTGAGGCACGCATCAATGTACACTTATAAAATACCTTTGAAAGCTTTGCTTACAACTAGTATAAATATGCCTCGATCATTAGGATCTAACATTCTCAGATTAGTTAGTGATAAATAATCATGATGAGAATAAAAATAGTTGATCAACAATACTCAAATATCAAGTATGATACCTTATTGTAGAAGAATAAATATACATGTCATCCTGTTTAAATCGAAAAGAAATCTTACTCAATCTTTTTATTTTGTAAATAAATATTAACCAAAAATAGAAGAAAAATATATATTAATTATCTGAAAGATAATTCATATAAATAAGATTGACATGAAAATCAAGATTAAATAAAATTTAAGATTAAATTGAATATTATCATATCTAATATTTTTTGAAGATTTTTTCATTAGTTACTATAATACTTAATGAAAAAATAAAAAAAGAATGATGAAAAAAGAATGATTATAATGTAATTATTAGTTATGAATTTAAAGTAGTCAAAAGATTATTAATACATTAAATAGGATAACTATTTGTTTTTTATTAGATATGAATTTTGTATACTTCTTTCTAGTATGTATCATGAGAGAAGAATTCAATGCGAACTATTAAATTACTCAGATAGTTAGCATGTTTCTATTTGTATTTTATAATATTTTTGGTTCTCTTTGGACATTATTTGCAACACATCTCTCTAGTATGTCATATCTTATTATATTGTAGGCAATATAGAAAGAATTTCATGTGTTATGATGCAATATCATTATGATAGTCTGCATTATGATAGTCTGTATTATTTGTAATACCATTAAATTACTCTGATAGTCTGCATTATGATGCAATATCATTGCTCTCTTAATTTACCTCAACTTTGTGTTGTTATGACACAAATACTTTGATACTGATATTGAGTCGGTGTTACTCACAAATATTGTATCAAAATACATCATTTTTTTTTCTCTTTGTATGCTTATTGTCCTTAACTACTATGCATAATGTATACATGCTATGCATATTGCATGTCTGCTATGCATAGACCATGTTTATATGTATTTCTATTGTGCTGTGTGGGTGCTCCTAGGGTTTGGCATGTTTTCTGGCTCATATGTGCAATCTTTTGTACAACTCCTTTCTTATGCCCTTGTAACGTACCTAGTCTGCACAATGGTTGCTTACTATGTGCTTATCATGCACATATATGCATTGTTGCATGAGTGTGTACTCATGCATTGTGCTTTTATAATATATACTTCTTTCCATTAGTTATTAAAAGCACTCTTAAAATTCTTGCATAACCATTTACAGTAAAAATGTCTCACCCTTCAGGTGTAGCTCAGGGGTCAGATTCGCCAAAATTTCTTTTGCGACGCAACCCAAAACTACGTTATTTTGGGGTTCTTTCTTAAAAAAAAAAATCAAAACATTCCCAAAAAGATGTTTAGGGATTACTGATTTTTTTTTTAAAATAATACTACCAAATGATAGTGTTTTGGACTTCCAAGAAGCAAAATGATGTTATTTTGTATATCTGAATTCTAATTCTTATAAAACTCTTTATGTTTATCAGATAGCACTCTAAAATACTCAAAAAATTTCTCAAATTTAGTTTCAAAGCTCCATTGTAGAGGAAAGAAGATGAAGAAGATTCAAAAGTATTTTATTAATTTTTAAAAATTAATAAAAAAACTTCCAAAAAAATAGGAAATTTTTTGAAATTTATGTATACAACAGGAAAAAATATAAAAATTAAAGAAAAAAAAATTATAAACAATTATTTTGGTGGAGACAATTGATGATGGCAATATTATTTGAGTGATATTAAATTATATTTCAAATCAGTTGCAGTGAGTACTTATAATTTAATTTGAAAATTTTATTTATTTTTATTTGTAAGTAATTACAAACATTATTTATTTGTTATGTGTTTAAATTATGTTGACGGGTTATTTAAAAAGAAAAAATGGGTACGCATGCATTGTGCTATTATAATATGCACTTTTTTCAATAGTTATTAAAAGTACCCCTGGGGCTCAGGCACCGCCATTCACATAAAAAATGTCTTGCTTTAAGTGAGGCACATAGTTAGATTCGCCAAAATTTTTAATGTGACCCAACCCAAAATGACTTTGTTTTGGGGTTCTATTTTTTTTTAAATCAAAAAACCCCAAAATTATGCTTTATTTTTTTTAATGTTACCACCAAATGTTGTTTTAGGATTCCAACAACCAAAATGATGTTATTTTGTGTCTGGATTCTAAATCATTTAAAACTCTCTTTGTATCTTGGATTCCGCTCTAAAATACTTTAAAAACCTCTCAAATTTAGTTTCAAAACTACATTGCTGAGTAGAGAAGATATAGAAGACTAAATTCTTTTTTGTTTTTCATATTTTTATTGTAAAAAAATTCTAAAAAAATTGAGAAATATCCAGGAAAATTCTTAAAAATACGAAAAAAAATTTCAAAAAAACATCAAACAAATTGGAAATTTTCAGAAATTTATGTGCAAGATAGGAAAAAATCTAAAATTTAATGAAAAAATAAATTATGAAAAATTATTTAGGTAGAAATAGTTGATGATGCCATTGTTATTCGAGTGACAATGATAGTAGATAGTATTTCAAACTATGCGACAGTAAGTGCTTATAATTTAATTTGAAAATTTTATTTATTTTTATTTGTAAGAGATTATAATTATTATCTATTTGTTATGTGTTTAAATTATGCAGAGTGGTTGTTTAAAAAGAAAATGACACATTTGTATTGGATACTATGTATTGTCTTGACTTGGTACTCAACGAAATTACAAAATTAATCACACATCAAAAAGATGGTAGATAGAGTTTTATCTATACGTTGCTACATCTATAATATAATCTGTTTTTCTCATAATGATGAGGTGATTTGGTGAGCAAAGAGAATTATTAAAGTTTTTTATACAATTTTTATTTAAAATTGCAAATACTTTAAAAATATTACATAAATGATAAATATACATACTATGATACTCATGGAATACAAAATAACTGTAACATCTTTCAAAATGAAAAAAGAAATAAAACATTACAAATGTTAAAGTCAACTTAAAGGATTGTTGTCTGTCTCTTAAATTAGTTATGATTTTTATAGTTTTAAGTTTTAGCATATAAATTATCATTCACATCTAGTTGTAATGCTTGGACTGCATTATGAAGATCCATTCATGCATCTTCTTAGTTTTTTAAGCATGATAAATTTTGTATAATATTTGATTATAGTTTTGTCTTCATATATAAATGATATTCACAACTATATAAAAATAAATACTGATATTATACTAGATATCAGAATGATCAATATAAATTAAAAAAATAAATACTGATGTTATATTAGATAACATGAAAAAAGTAAATGTATATAATTTTATACAAATTCAATATATCTAAGTTATATCATTTGAGAACAATATAAAATTGTAATCAGCATCTAAGCATCTTGATAGGTTACACTTATTTGATTGATCACTTTATTATTGATACATAACTAATTGATTAAAAAAATGATCATATATGAATACAATATAAATCTTTATAATCAGAAGCTCACTAAAATTATTTTATTTATTTTGTAAAATTTAATAAAGTTTTTTAATTTTTTAATATCACATTGGTCTCAGAGTATACCACCTTGGCTCTAGGAAGGCAGGTTTAATCCATCTTTGTGATAGGGGCAATTGGTGTGAATCAAACTTTCAATCATGAGATTGTGCACTCAACATATTATCATAACTACAGTTGGAGATGACTATATTTCATCATGACAACATGTGGAGATGACTACATTATATCATGACTAATTTTTTATCATGATTATAGTGCAAAGTAAATTTATGACGAGATAATAACTATAACATACATTTAAATGACATAGTAGATTACAAATATCTTTATGCAGGACTTGAAGAAACTTTAGCTTATCCTTTTATCATTCAAACTAAATGTTGTGGATTTGTATGCACTAAATATGTTAGTTATTCTAATTATCTTGTTCTTTATATAAAATGATTTATGTATATTTTTACATAGAATATTCTTTGAATTGTTATTCTTGTTTTATTTACATATAAAAGTAATCTCAATGATTGATTACTAATTATTGATTGGGATCAATTTCATTTTACAGAGTTTTGTTTCTTTTTCTATGCATTTTCACATGCATACATATCTGTTATGCAAGAGCTTCTTAATGTTTTCAGATACATGCTGAAACATCATGCAGTATTGCTTTTGCCTATTTTATTGTGTTTGGCTAAATTATCTGAAGTACATCATGGAGCTGAATGTTAGTTTTATTTGAATTTGATTTTTATTCGTTTTATCTGCTCCAAGAAATCAGGCAAATTCTTTTTCAAAAAGTTCCTGAGACCCGGAAGTTGTTGTTGCTCTCGGAAATTGAACGAGTGGTGCAGGTATGTGATTTCTTTTTTGTTTATGTCAATTGGTTAGTAACACATTTAGCCGTATAAGCTAGTACTAAAATTTGCATGTGCATAGTATGCTTATAGTTTTGTATTGAGGAATTATAAGAAAGTTGCAACGTTAGTATTTATTATGAGCTTGTGGTACCATATATATTCATATCATCTCAATCCTAGTCCCTACACCGAGGGTCGGGTAGGAGTGTGTATGCCATGTTACAAAATAATGTTAAAAAAATAAATTAAAAAAAACTCAGAAATAAAATATCAGAGGCACACCCTTATAAAATGGGCAAAAAATTTTTGGGGCAGCCAAAAAGTTGTTGCTCTCATCAATATAAAAAAAGAAAAGTAAAAAAAAAAAACTGTAACATGCTGAAAAACTGCAACATGATCTATCACTTGAAGTTGCTGTTAAAGCTTAAGGCCAACCCAATCTTTTAACCTGGGTATTTATGACATGAACACACATGCTTTAAAAGTTGTTGATTTTTGTGTGTGTAGGTTTATTTATTTTTGTTTATTTTTTTATTTCTTTTTTTATAATTAAATTATCTGAGAATATCTGACATATGGGCTGCCCCTAACAAGGTTCCAACCATAATAAAAGGTTTATTCTTGGAGCGCTCTTAACTTCCAGGTGCACCCTCTACAAATAAAACTACTGTAGAAGCCTAAATTATTTGTAGTTTTCCCTACATAAAACAGTATAAAAGGCTGAAATATATCATCAATGCTGATATATTTAATCTTATGAGAATTGGTTATAAAGTGGTGTTTGCGTATCCATCATTTATTAACTAGGTTTTCCACTTTTCTTATTGTTTTTAATCAAAACTCACTCTCTCTGTTGATTTATTGGGAACTAGACTCATTCAGATCTTGTTGTTTTTTCTAATGCTTGTCTTCTCCTGTTTGTATTCCTGCTGTTTCCTAATCTTTGTTGTTCTATTCTGGTTAAATTTCTTTGTTGTTTTGCAGGATTATCGAATTCACCAGGATGAAATACATACAAAACTGGTTCAGATAATGAGGGAAAGGTTGTTTGTTCATCTGCGTGGGTTGCCTCAAATTGTTGAGAGCTGGAGCAAGCCTGAAGATGGTGAATCACAAGCAAGTCTGTTTGCTCGATCACTCACAAAGGTAATTTATATTACAAGATTCATGATTTACATGTCAATTTGCAAAAATCTCAACTGTTTTTTTGGCCTTGTTTATTCATGTAACATGGAAATGAGAGCTGTTATAGTTTGTTTTATGAGATCAAAAATGCAGTATACACCTTTTAACTAAGAAAAAGAAATGTGGCAATTTTTTTTCACTATGAAATTGCTCGGAGGTTGTTAATTAAAATTGTTATGATGTTACTTCAAAAGTAATTCATATTTATCAATTCAGAAAATAAATATGAGTAAATAAAGAATTAATTTAGTGAGTACTTATCAGAAAATAAATGTTTAATTGTTATATTGATATTATTAAGGATCTGTATGAATGTATTGTTATGAGAGTTTTTTATGCGAGATGTCAAATCAACTTTTAGTCTCCATATGAGTTATATCAAAGTTCACCATTAAATATTTATTCTTTTTTGATTATAATTAAGTTGACAATATATTTTTAAGATGAAATATTTTTATGTTTATTATTCACATATGATATTATAATTGATGAAATAAGAAAAATCAGTTCAAGAATTAGATAGATAGCATAATACATATTTTAATTTAATAGAATAACATAATATGTCATTAGGAAAAAATTCTAAAATTAGTCGACTGAAAGCTAACATTCAAATATGTGATTTTAATCTTAAAACAAAATGTTAAAGAAATTAAATTGAGATTGAATATGTCTTGATCTTAAAATATAATTTTTTGACATTAGAAATATTTAATTTAATTGAATAACAAATTGAAAAGATAAAGACAATTGACATGTTGATATATTCATAGTCAATTGGGTATTAAAAATACTTATTTTGTTAAAAGAAAAATATTGTTGTTCAAATCAGATAATTTAGGTTTTCAGCCCTTGGGCTTTTTGGGAAGAGGGTGAGATGGAGAAAAAAGGAGGAAAAAATATTTAGGAAAAAAAAATATTAAATTTTTCCAAGTCATTCAAAAAATTATATTGTATTATAATTTGAAGCAATCTCTTATGATATTGTTTAATAGATTATTTTATTCACTTACCATCTTTGGTTTTCGGAGATATATATTGTATTATTTCTTTATCTATTAACATTGATCTAGGGGATAATATCTAATATTAATGTGGCAGTTGATTATATTTTGATTATAGAAAATAATTAATTAATTATATCACAATTAAAATTATTCTTATAAATTGAATTTCAAATAAAATACTTGAGGTGGCTTAGATATTTTCAAAGTATTGAGGTTAGATTCTCATGAACTATGATATTTCTTTCTAAGTGAATATATGTTTTAAATATTGTATTCAATCTTGATATGACGAGATTCATATCAGATGTCACGTCATTTAATTTGATTATAGAAATGTTTACAAGTACTGGTTCCTTAGTTCATTCAACTAAGTATAAGAGTGTTGATTTTTTAGTTACATAATATAAAATAAATATACCACTCATATCAATTGATGTATAACTGATATTTTTATATAGTGAGCAAATATAATTGGAGTAATCTACATGTTGAGTAATCCCATTAATAATATTATATGAGATAAAAAGTAGTAAAAAAAGAAATTTATATAGTTGTGAACTGTAACACTCCTATCAAGCTAATACGTAGAGGTCCCTTTATATATTTAGGTTGTTAGAAGAAAAATATTATCGTTCCAATTAGAAAATCTATGTTTTTGGCCCTTGGGTTTTTTTTTGGCAAGGAGGAAAGATGAAGAAAAAATGAGGAGAGAATAAAAAAATTAAATTTATGCAACAAGTATTAGGTTTTACTATTTTTGGGAACATATCCATTATTTATAATTTGTGAAAAATTCTGTATGATCTGAAGTAGTTTACTAGGACATAGTTTAGTAGATTATTTTTGTTTATTATTTTTAGATTTATGAGATATATGATGTATTATTCTATTTTCTATTGACTTAGATAAGGGGAATATATAGAATATTACTTGTGTATGTTGATTATAGGAAATGAACAATTAGTTTTATCTTAACTAAAATTATTTTTATTTAGAAAAATTTAGATAAATGACTTTGAGAAACTTTGATATTTCATAAGTATTGAGGTTAGATTTTTAGGAAATATGATTTTTCCTTCTAATAGAGCATATACTTTAAATATTTTATTTGATCTTGGTATGATGGAATTTAGAGGTGTCAAACGGATTGAGTCATGCTGGCATGACACATTTCAGTAAGGCAGGACCATACCATATGTGATGTGCACGACACAAGAACAACAATAGCGACTTGGCATGACATAGTTGACCTGTAAACTACCATGCCATGCCGGGCAGGTGTGGGCCAGGTGTAGGGCTTGTTGGTTTGGGCTGTGTCAATTTGGGCTGGCATGAACCAAATCATTTGTTTTGCCATTTTTGACTGTTTTGATGAAATTTTAAATTTGAATAAAATTTTAAATTTTAAAATGCAATCAGAACTTAACGTCGTGGTTCATGTTTGCTTTGGATCAAATAAAAGATTGATAAATTAATTTAATTTCAATAATAAAATAAAAATATAATATGATAAATACGTAAGTTATAATGAAATAAAAAAATATTAATAATAAAAATGATAATAAGTATAATCCAAATATCCAATATATCAATAGTGTATAAATCATAATGAAATAAAAAAATGCTAAAAAAAGTACTAGCACATTATCACTCTCACATGAATCAAGAATTATCAATCGATATCTTGTGGTATAATAATATAGATGCATATGTAGATCATCATTTTCATAAATGTGTCTAAAGATGTTTGCTAGTGTCATCAATATGCTTAATCTCTATCTCTCATGAATCATCTACTATTAGTAATTCATGTGCCTTATCTTGAATGTCAAACCTCAAATTTATTATCTTTCATGTATAAAAGTGTCCCTATAATATTTGATCGCATTCTTAATTTCTTATTTGAAATAATATAAATTATCATAAAAAAAGTAAATTCTAATACAATGCTAGACATCAGAGAGGTCAGTTGATCATGTGTCATATTAGATAATATGAAATAGGTAGATTCATATGATTTTTACAATAGTAAAATACTTAAATTATTATTATCAATAATTGATAAGGTAAAATAATAATGGTATCAAATTATTGAGATAACTCACACTTATTTGACAGACCATAATATCATTTGTGACTTGCTAATTCAACGAAGAAGTCATTATCTTTGAATATGGTGCATGTTCTTATTCAAAGTCTGACTATAACTATGATACTTAATGTCGTAATATGTAAATAAATTAGTTATTTTTTTATAAATAAATCATTCAGGTCGGTATACATAGTTCATGCACGTTGATATTTATGTTAAAATATTTTCTATCTCTTCTACCTTAATCATACGATTCATATAGGCAGCCAAATAATATAAAGTTGAAATAAAAATCTAGTATTTTAAATAATTGGTTTTTATCTCAACAACTATAACACTAAATACAGGGTGACTTCTATACTTGTTAAATATGTTATTAATATTGTATATGTATCTAAGTACAATATAAATTATGAGAGTATACCCAAATGAATTCATATTTATTACGTCATTGAAAATTTTTAGGAATTTTATAAAAGTAATTCTTATGTCATAATTTAAATCATTAATAATAAATTCGTCACTCTTACAATTATCGTAGTTGGACATGACATATTGATAGTTAACACATAACTCAGACATAAGATATGAGTAACCAACAGTGTCTCACATTCGTCTGAATTTTTTTAGGCTCGCTGACAAATAGTTTATTAAATTTCTATTTTTTGTTAAGTGTTCTAAGATTTTCTAGTAATTTCTAATTTTTTTAATATGATAAATAATTTTTTATTCTTGCTTATACTATTAGATTGATTAACACATGTTACTAACATTAAATATCTTTTCTAATAATTTGTCTCTAATAATTCAAACAAACATACTAATAGTTATTTAATTATTAGAAATATTATTGAAATTAATATTAAATATTTTATTTTGAATTTTATATTTCATAAAAATTTACGTTATACATTTAAATATGACAAAGTCATTAAGAGGATAAAAAATCTAGAAAATCTTAAAATTCTTTTATTAACTTTTTATATTGAGTATATATAGTGGGCCAAAAGGTAAACAAATGATTCATCAATATGACTAATCCATATATCAAATGTTATGGATATCATTTTATTAAATTTTTTGAAATTATTAATTATTAATTATTTTTTTAAATTATAATATTTTATTATGTCATTTTTGTTGGTGAACCTTCAAATCTTATGATTGGTAGGCTGGAAGTAAATTTGCATAATAATGATCTTAGAATCTTTCGAAAATTTAATTAAAAAACTAATGATCATAATTATTTTGATCATGTATTCCCTCTCAAAATTATTATTATATTTGAATGAGTCAATAAAGTTGGATTAAAATCAATTTGAAAGATTTCTTGTTAAGTTGAGTTTCTTAGATTTAATATATCATATTTTTTGTTGTATTAATAAGCACGTCTCTTTATGTGATAAGTCCAACACACACTACACACACACACACACACACACACACACACATCTTTTGATGATATATATATTATGCTGTTTTTTTATATTCATAGGATTTATATTTTATATTATTTTAAACCTCATTCATATTACTAATATTTGTTTAATTTTTCATTTTTTTTGGTAAATGAGTTTTTGTCAAGATTATTAGAGAAAACATAAGTTTAGCATCGGAGTTTTCAGCATGATTATTATTATTATTTAGATCTTTGTTAATTTCACATTTATTATCATTAAATTTATTATATGATTTTTTATTATTATTTATATTTATTAAATAAATTATGAAACTAAAAAATATTAAATTTACAAAATATGAAATAAGAAAATAAAATTTCATAATCTCTTTGTTATAATAACTACACAATTTTTAAAATCTAACCTTGAGATAAGTTGCTCAACCACACCATCGTGTATCATGTATGTGTAAGTATAAATCATAAATCATAATTAGTAAAATAAATAATTAAATAAATAATTACTGAAAAAAGAACAATATATTATATATCAAAGGAGGAGAGAGCAAGTCATAAAGAAGAGAAGGCAGATAATAAATTTATAATAAAAAGTTTAAATTTGCTAGACTCTATTTATAGAGAATTTAAATTCATAAAAAAATGTCTTTTTATTATTTTTTTATCTTTTTAATTTTTTATTGCAAGAATCACAACAGTTATTGGATTTTGGTCAATAGTTGTTAAACTTAATTCGATAGCTATGGTTTAAATTGAAAATATTTTTTTAAAAAAATTTGGCAGCTACAACGATATGCCTCGCATGTTGCTATTTCTATCGGATTATGTTGCATGAAAACTAAACGAGTGGGGCAAAGTATGTCGCCAATGTTGACTTGCCACATAAGCAGATCCCAACTTACTTGGTCATTTTTTTAAAAAAAAAATCATCTCGTCGGATGGTCACTTGATTGGGCATTGCCCGTGATTCAATTCATACTAGTGCACTGTCTCGAATCACCGGGCTGGTGAATCATGGCTAGACACAACACGCATGTCTGACTCGACACGAGACACGACTCATACTAGTCCAACATGACATGAGTTATGCCTTGGGCCAGCTGGTTTAGGTTCAAGCATGATTCTGGACTGTACAGTGCTGCGGGCTGTGCCCTGGCCGCCCAATCCAGTTGACAGCTTTAATGGGAATCAAACTAGGTGACTCATTATTTGTTTTGAGTATAGACATGTATATAAGTATCAATTTCTCATTTCATTCCACTATCTATAAGAGTATTGATTTTTTTGCAACATAATAAAAAATAAATATAACCACTCATATCAATCAATGCATATATAATATTTTATGTAGTGAGAAAATATGATTGGGATAGTTCATGGGGTGGGTGCTCTCATCAATAATGCCTTACAAGATAAAAAGTAATACAAGAAGAAATTATAAATTTGTGAACCGTAACACCCCCATTAAGCTAGTACGTAGAGTTTCCATTATAAATATTAATTTTGTTAAAAGAAAAATGTCTTTGTTACAATTATAAAATCTAGGTTTGTGGCCCTTGGGCCTTTTGAGAAGGAGGAGAGATGAAGTGAAAAGAGGATAAGAGAAAAGTTATAAAATGTAAGTTTATGCAATATCTTTTAGGCTTTGCTATCTTTGGAATCATATGCATAGTTTACAAATTTAGAAAAGTTTTTTATGATATGAAGTAGCTTGTTAGGAAATGGTTTAATAGATTTTTTTTTTTGTTTATATGCTATGGTATTTCTTTTTCTGTTGGCATAGATAAGAGGGATAATATATGATATTAGTAGTGTGTGTTGATTATATTTTGATTACTAGGAAATGAGTAGCTAGTTATATCTCAACTAATTTTTTTTACACATTAAATTTTTGATAAAGAATTTTATACAACTTAGATATTTATATGGTTGGGAAAGGTGTGCCTTCGCCGTGCCTAGGCTCAGGTGCAGGCAAACCTTAGACATGGCACCTTGCCTTGGTTGGGGAGAGGTTTGTTCACACAGGTGCACAGATAACAAAAAAGACGCGTACCTTCCCTGAGGCGCGAAGCTCTCCGCAGGCGTGTGTCTCTGTGCATGTAAGTTATTTTCCACAAATCATATTTTTCTTTATCTTTATTTTTTTTTTTTTGGTTGACATCGGAAGCGGTAGGAATGAAGGTACATAGGCCAAAATGATGTCGTTTGGTCTCTCTGGGACATAAAAGGACATCATTTTGGCCTTTTATTGTTATTTTTTAAAACCAATTCAAAACAAAATTGTTTTGAATAGGATTTAAATCACTTATCAAAATGTTTTTGTTTTTAACTGCTACAATCCAAAATGAAGTCGTTTTGGCATGTTGGGTTTTTAAAAAAAGATTTTGGCTTCTAAAACATCGTTTTATTTGCATAAATCTCAAACTGCATCTTTTAAGCAGAAAAACCTTAGAATTCGACAATTTGTTGTTCCAATTCTTTTTTTTTTTTTGCTTAGTTTCAAGCTAAACAAAATACATACATTGCCAAACATTGTATAAGAGCAGAAAATGCTTAAAATCAACTGAAAATCAACCTTCCTTTGGTATTACTAAACAAAAAATTGGAAAAAAAAGATCTCTCACTTTCTTTGGTATTTGTTTTCTTTCTCTACTTTAAAATTTTTATTTTATTTTATTTATGATTTTGGTTCATGATTTAGCTTATGTAAATGAGTAATGATTCTCATGACTCATTTGATTTTTTTTTTTATTTTATAAATATTGCCTCAATTTGTATTCTTTAATTATTATTGAATATTGTGTTGCAGTTGATTTATATTGGAAGAAAAAATAATGAATTCTATTGACAATAAAAATGAGACTCAAGTTGGCTCTATAACAACTTGTGGAGGTTAAAGAAAAGACCTGGGATGAAAATATGTCTGGTTATCTAATGAACAAGATTTTAATATAATTATTTATATCTTTTGTGCTAAGGTAACCAAGGGAGACATTTATAGACACAAACATCTTGTTGGTGGATATAAAAATGCCAAAAAAAATGTATGAAATGCTCGGTTCATGTTAGACCAAAGGCAAAAGATTATATGAATGGGAAAAAGAATAAAAATGAGTAATGGGAAATGAGAAATGAAGATTTGTATGAAGATTTTGAAGACAATGATAAAGAAGTTGAAAGTAGAAATTTTTTTTAATATTACACGTTGAGGAAGTAATATGGATAGAGGTAATGCAAAAAGATAAAGAAAGAAATGGCTGATGGATCATTTTTTCACCCTAATGCAGAAGTGATAGTTCAAATTACAAGTGAAAAAATGACTCAAACTATTATTAATAATGCTTACAATAAGGAAGCAAAGGAAAGAACATGCTCTCTTATTTCAAGATGGATATATGATACTGTCATTCCATTTAATGTAGTTATATATCTATATTTTTAACCTATGATTGAGGCTACTGATTAATATAGTGTGAGGTTGAAGGGGTTTAGTATTTATGATGTAAGAGTTACTCACCTTAAGAAAGAGTTAGAGCTTACAAAAGATTCCAAGAAGGATCATGAAATAGAATGAAAAAGGAATGGATGCTCCATTATGTTGGTTGGATGGACCGATATGATAGGAAAAACTTTGATGAATTTTTTAGTGAATTATTATATGAGAATCATGTTCATGAAATCCATTAATACTTCTTTAATGATTAAGATGTGAAAAAAAATATGTGAAATACTAGATAAGTAAGTGGACCAAGTTGGTGAAAAAAATATAATTCAAGTTATCACAGATAGTAATTCAAGTTATAAGATGACAGATGACAAATACTACTCCTAAGGTTTGAATAAGTAAAATTTTATTGATGTTAATATTTGAATGATGTATTTTAATTTATTATATAACATGATATAGGGAGGATGTTACAAAAAAAATAGTCTAAGTTGTATTTGATGCCATGTGGCTCACATTGTTATTGGAAAACATTGAAAAGCTACCAAACATCAAGATGACTTTGGAGAGAGCCATATCACTAAGTGGCTACATTTATAATCGTTCAGGATTTTTCAATATGATGAGACATTTTCCTGGACAAAGGAAACTTCTTAGACCCTGCTAAAACACGATTTGCCACTACTTACATCACATTGTTTTGCTTATAAGAGCAACAAATAATATTTGAGCAAGATGTTCATAAGTACAAATTGCTTTGAAAGTAAATAAGCTAAGGAGCAAAATGAGAAGAATGTAGCGAAAAAAGTCAATTTTTTTTGGAATATTATTATATTTTGTATAAAGATTTATAATCTTCTTGTTAACGTACTTTGCTTGGTTGATAGTAAACAAAAGTTCTTATGAGTTACATATATGAAACTATGACTAAAGCTAAGTAAATTATTGTGAAAAGTTTTTTTTGGTAATGAAGAGAAGTAAAAAAAGATATTCGTAATCATTGATAGGAGGTGAGAGATTCAGCTTCATCAAATTTTGCACGCAATTAGGTGCTTCTTGAACCTAGAAGTTTTTTATAATGAATTAGAGTTAGAGCATGATGGAGCCATTATGAGATAATTATATAAATGCTTTAAAAGAATGATAAAGATTGTTGATATACAAGAGAAAGCTGTAGATGAATTGAATATATATATATACTCTGAAAGAGTATTTGGAATGAACTCAACTATTAGGAAAAAGAATGCCAAAACATTGGGTTAGGTACTTAATTTTTTTTTTTTCAAAGTTATTATCTTATATTTTAGTTAATAGAAAATAGGTAAATTATTTTGAATTTCATAACTAAATCATATTATATCTATTATCTATATTACAGTTGAATGATATATTTTATTTGGAGCTTCAATTCTAAATTTGAAAAAGTTTGCTCTTAAGGTACTTAGTTAACATGTAGTGCATTAGGTTGTGAATGAAATTGAAGTATTTTGAAAATGTAAGTAATATTATGTGCTTAAAAAAATTATAAAAATATTTTAAGTTTAAAAAATATCAAATATGAATAATAAATATCCGTGTGCTCATAAATTTTGCATCTCCATACCAAGAGGAGGAATATTTTGGAGTATCAATGTTTGAATGATTTGGCATACATCAAGTATGATCTAGCCTTGAAGAAAATATATGATGAGAACGATATTATTGACCTAGTAATTTTAAAAAAAATTAATGAGAGTAATGAGTGATTGACAGGAAGAATGAATGATGAAGATTCTCATTACCATGTAGATACACAAGATTATTTAGTATTTGATGATGATGATTTGACATATGGTAATGTTGTTAGAGCAAGTGAAGCTGAGGAGCCTAGATTTGATACTAGAGCTAGAGCAAGCTCAAGCAGGTTGTAATTATCATCAAGAAAGAATGACACAACTTCAAGCTCTAGACCTATGCTTTCTCTTTTATTAATGGATGAAGATGAAAAATTAATTATTGAGGAAATGAGAAGGAAGAGGAAGACTATAATGATGATGATCATCATTATGTAGATGTGGATGATGAATAAGGATTGGATGTACTTTGTTATGGACAGATTAATTATTTTAATGTATTTTATTTGAATAATTTAGGAATTTGGACAATTAATATTTGTTTGCATGTTGGAATGTTTTATTTATAATTTTTATGAATTATTAGAAATTTTGGAAATGAGATTTGTTAGATTTGTTAATATATTTTTATGAATTTTATTCTTAGAGATATTATTTTTGTGTTTTTATTACATAGATTAATATTTTCGTTGATATTTGATGATAAATGATTGTTATATTTGATTATATTTTTAAAAATATAAATATAAGTTGGGGTGAGTCTTAAGGACTCCTTTCACCTTAAGGCTCCAGGAAACCTTTGCACCTTGTGCACATTGTGCCTTACATAGCTATGGATATTTAGTAGATATTGACGTCAGAATCTCAAGAAATATGGGTTTTCATTCTAAAAGAACATATGTTCTAGATAGTTTATTTTATCTTGGTATGATGGGAACCATACTTGGTGACTCATTTTTTGATTCTAATATGAACATATCTATAAGTACATGTTCCTCAAATCATTTCACCATGTATAAGAGTTGACTTCTAGATGACATAATAAAAAATAAAATATAATTACTCATATCAACCAATGTTCAAATATTATTTTTATATAGTAGGAAAATGTGATTGGGGCGACTCACTGGCAATGATAAAAATTTCTGATATATTCACCGATATATCTCCGATATATCCATAAATTTTAAGAATTGATATATCCATTAAGACTGATATATTTATTATTGATTGGTGCTCACATACATATACTCACCAATATATCTTCGATATATCTGATATATCCGTAAAATCAAAGTATCGATATATCTGTAGAAATTGATATTTTAATCCTTGCTCACAGGTTGGGTGCTCCCATCAGTATTGCAGTACAAAACAAAAAGTGTAAAAAAAGAAACTATTAAGTTTTGAATTGTAATTACCTCTTCAAGTTGGTGCATAGAGAATAGATCTTGTAGGTTGCTCTATTATCTAAAATATGTTAGATGTTCTATTATCAAAAATATGTGTTGTAGTGGGGAAAGAGAATGAATACTTGCTCTCCTCGAGCAGATGCTGCATACAATATATTTTGTAGATAATTGTCATTATTGTTTTAAATATTTTTTTTGCACTTGATCTCAAATAATACAATTTTTGTTACTTTTCCAAAAATTAAGATTGTATCTTTAGAAAATATAATTTTCTATCATTAACCGTGTATCGGTGCATGCTAATATCTAATTATAATCTAAATATTTTGTGAATTGCAAGTAATCATGATCTTTGGAAACTTCTTTACATTTCTTACTATGTAAAGAGTTATGGCAAGGTGAATATTCCAAGGAAAATATAAGAAGTAACTGATTATATTAATTGTGTATGCATCTTTAATTTTAGCATGGTCAAATAGTTAATATTATTCTTGATTTTTTGGTAAGTAATCGATGAATTGGAAGAATCGTATTAGAAGTAAAAAAAATACTTGGATGATTATGATTATCTATTGGAGAATGACTTAAAATTTCAATCTTTGTAAATGTATCAAATATTTATCTCTTTTGTGACGAGATGATAATACTTGTAGAATAAGCTACTTGTATATAAAGAAAAGTTTACTTGTATACTTATCTCTTTTGTGACGAGTCTTATATGATCATCGATCTGAAATCATACTTGAATGTATTTCTTGAGTTGAATGATTTTTAATTTATCATCTTTAATAATTAAAATTTTATACATACACATAATCATCAAATTGACCATGTCATCGGGCATTCTCCTCAAAAATAAAGAAAAGTTTGTAACACACTAGTGTAACTCAAAAGAAATAGTTTCTTATGATTATATTGTAAATCAAGCACTTTTGATTGTTTTAGACTGTATGATATCTTTATAATTTGTAAGTTATGTTTGATTCTGATGCTCAAAAATGATATGGTTTCTCCATTTATTTTCTCTTCAAGATAAATGTGAAGAAATATATTTTTCATATCATGTTAATATATCCTCTATTTGTATGATGTTAGTAAAATAATAATTAATGAGTTGATCTTGTTCACTGTAAAGAAATATTATGATAATTTATATTAAATATCTAAGTGAATTTTTTTATAACAAATATTATTTTAAAATGATTTATATCAAATAATAGTCTTCCCGAAGGTAATAATATTTGTTCATAGATTCTCATTAGAGTAGATAATTTGTATTTCTTCTATCGTCACTTAGCATCATCCTGGATAATATGTATTTTTTCTATCATCACCTAGCACCATCTTTGATAAGATTTTGTTTCCTGAAGGTAATAATAGACCTTCATAGTAAATAAGTAAACAAATGAAATAAAAAATTCTAAGTAAGAAAAAACTTATAAAATTACATGATGAATACAACTCATTTGTGCCTTTAGGAACACAATTAAAATGTCATGATCAGAGTGGTTGACTATAAGACCATTTGATTTCTTAGTAGTCTTGTTTTTGGCCCGAACAGGCTAGATACATTCTCATATCCTAGTATAAACTAAGCCATTAGTTGTCGGGTCTCCTACTTCCTAGCTCAACATGAATCTATATTAGGGAAGATTCATAAAATCTGTATCATATAAGCCTAAATGAGATTTTTCTTCCTAGGAAATCTCATTTCTTCTTAAAGTCTATTTAATTTGTATTTATTGGTAGATATGATATTATCATCGGTGATACCATACTGTGTTCCAATAAGATCATATGTAACCACTAAGTGACTGATTCTCTACTAATTGGTGGTTCAAACCTAATAATAAGTATAAATTAAAAACTAATGGGTCAAAAATCTAGATGTAATTTCTGATTCAAATTATTTTTAGGCTAGTTAAAAAATGCAATATCCCTAAAAAAATGTCATAATAGTACTCGTTAAATTTCTATCAATTACTAATTAAAAATTTTGGTATCTTATGAGTACGGAAGTATTCAAGGAAGATAGATCTCAATATCCTAAATGCTAACTTATTTCATTCTGGAGAAAAAGTAAGGACAAAGAAAGTATTACTATAAATTTTGCTTTAGGAAGTAGAATCTAAAAAGGTAAACATTGTGAAACAATATAAGAGAACTTCTATTTGATGTGATAGATTGTGGTGAAAATCATATCTAATAAAAAATATTTCAGAATACTTTTCTTTAGTAGTTGTATTATAGCCGTCTTAATCATATATTTATTTTTTGTTTCAATCATTCTATTCGATTAAGGTGTCTTGACACAAAAAAATCTACTATATATATCCTGATGAATTGTTACTTATTATTTTAAACGTTGGAGTTTTATTTTTTTTTATTTTTTTTATTTTTTTTGTATTTTTGATAGAAGTACCTGACACGTGTGCTATTCCAATCATTCTTGTTTATTATATAATAATATTTGATATATGAATTTATATAATATTATTTTCATTTATGTTTTTAATATTTTTTTTCTTGTATGATATCAAAGGAAGGTTGGAACAAAAAAATATTACAAAAATTATCGAAAGCAAAAATATGCAGTAACTATAGAGGCACATGTAGCAATAACTATTGGGCATGATAGTTGCAACAGTGGCATGCACAGTGGTAACAAAAGTGGCGTGATCAAATGTGCCAGTAGAGACGAACATGATTGAGAAGCACTAAGTGCACATGTTTGGTGGTGTGTTGTGGAACATGATGCTTTTTTGGTAGTGACCCTAAGGGTGTAGTGGTAGCGAACAGTAGTGCGTGGTCACGCACCGTTATGATTTGGGCAAAAAATATAATTGGAATTTTGTTAGTATTAAAAAAAATAGAAATTAGGGGTTTTAAAAAATTATAACTTGGTGCAATTTAATTTAATATTTAGAAAAATCATAATTTTATGACACAATTTTGAATGATTATCATAACAAAGATTGATATAGAACTTAGTTCAGCATTATCATTGCTGGAATATGAATCTTGCTAGAGATGATTGTTGGGTTTTATATCTCAAGAGTATGAGTCATGCAGTGGTCATCACATAGTTCACTTATTATTATACTTAAATTTATTAGAAAAATATAAATAATTAGGTTCTAAGATCGTTGCAGATTGTTCATTTCTTTTGACTATCATTAATTTTTTTAGTCGTATATTCTTTGTAGATTCTTGAATTATCGATATAAGAATTAATACTTATATTACTGATTATCATATAATATTTATTTTATTTTTTTGTGTTCTAAAAATATTATAGTAGTCAATGGTAATTATTTAAAAATTATTAGATTTGATAGTATTTAGCTTGAATATTTGTTACTCTTTGAGTTTTTCTTATGTCATTGTTCTCAATTTTATTGTTAGTTTAATCTTTGTGAATTAGTTTTGGAAATAAAGTAATTTTAATTTTATTTTTACTTATAATATTTTTTATAGTACCGGAAGAATTTGGTGGAGATCCTATGTGGTGGACAAATTGAATTGGTCTCTCTTCAATAATAAGATTTTTTTCTTGATATTTGAGTGTATACTATTCTTTACTTGTGTGTACTTAGCTCGGTTACTTATTTCTGATGTAATTTAGAATGTTGTATTGTAGTCTTTATGATATTTGGACCCTAGAGTATCAAACTTATCAGAGCTTTCTATCCTATGTGCCAATGTGATATGAGGAGGTGCTTATTCTATTTGAAACACTCAGATGTATAATAACTAGTAGAGATTTGATTAAAGATAGATTTATATCTATGATTATTTTTGTTGATAATTACTTGAGATATATATGAATATATTTGTTTCAAGGTAGAACATAAGTTTTTTTTTATTTTTCAGATTCTTTATCATTATTATCATTATTAACCAATATTTACAACTACTACTTGAGATTATATGTATGGATCATATTTTTTTAATTAATTTTATTAAAAATAATATTTATTTTTAATCTTATAGTTAAATTTTCATTTATAATTTTTATCAAATTCTTCTTAATCCTACTTCTAGTTTTTTTTTCTCCATTCACTAGAATATCTTTCTCTCTTTAATCGGTGCACTAGAAGATTTGTGTTGATGTCATAAAATCATATCAAATGATTCTCTCTTATTTTATTATCCATATAAGTTGTTTTAATTTTTTTTTCTAATAACTTAATTTTTAATTTCATCATTCAGAATTTTTTTATATATTTATTTTATCATTTTCATTTATATTACATTGATCCTTTGAATATGTTACGTTTCGGTAGTTCAACATTTACTTTTATCTTTACTTTACTTATTATACAACATGATTCATTAGATTTTTTATGAAATAATAAAAAATTAATTTGATAAAAATATTAAAAATTTAAAAATGATAATATAAGATTTTATATATGTATATATATATATGTATATATATATATATATAAAATTTAGTACTTACCTATGAAGCATGGGCACAAATATGGACACCAAGATACAACACGAAAGGATACAAAGACACAACAAATTTTAAAAAACTAATATACAGATACGGCTAGGACACGACATAATAAGATAAAAAAATACAAATATTATTATTAAAAAGTAATTTAGATAAACAAAAAAATGCTCAAATATTATTTTTATAAACATTCGAATACAAACATAAGAAATATTAAAATAAAAGATTATCATTTCTTTATAAATCAAATAAAATAAATTCCAGTTTAGGTTCATCAAAAGAAAGATCTGAGGAATTTTAGCATTTTTAATATCCATTGAGTTAAAATCATTACCTCTAATATTAAATATTTTAGATTTATCTTCATTATAGCTTAGAGATATCCTTGACAAAAGTTGAAGATTCTTATGCACATAAATTAAGTCTTCAGCTCTTTGTGGTGTCAATTTGTTTCTCTTCATGGAGTGAATAAAATTATACGTGCTCTAATTTCTTTCATAACATGAAGATGAACAATGTTGTCCTAGTTATTTTAATGCTATAGATTAAAATATTAGTGCAGAAACTCCATGAACAACCCACCATTTAATAGGACTCATGTGCCACATGTCATTGATGAAATTACTACTAGAAAAATCTTTCAAAATGCCAAAAATATAGCATACTTGTAATTTGCATGTCTCCTTTCATCTTCCTTTGAAAAATATCTTTTAAAATATATATTTTTTCTCTTACTATTTTTATTTCTCGATGTGGTAGAATACAATCATGTGACTCATCAAGCTATTATTGAGTATAATACATGCAAGTTAAGTTATAACATAAATTATAAAAAGTTAAACATCATAGAAATTATTTATATTTAAATTATTGAATTATACAATTTAAACTCTTAAGATTATCTTAAATTTAAGGAATGAGCTAAAGAATATAAATAGGTGTTACTTTTATTTTATCTTTTTACCAAGATTTCATTCATAAAATCAAAAATCTACAAGTAAAATTACATAATAATTTATATAAGTTTAATATATAATTAAAAATTTAAAACTTTCAATTAAAATTTAAATATTTGACTAATAAATCTAAATTATACCTTAAATTTTTTGTGAAGCTTTTATTGTTTTTTTTTATAAATAGTTTTTTTCTTTTTTTCGATCATCGAATTTCACTACTCATAAATATTGTGAAGGCAATGTTTGTCAGTGTCAGCTAATCGAAGAATCTCATACATAAGAGTTGTAAAGCTGATGATATAATTCATATCTATTCAAAAATTTTTATTTAGGATTTTATCTTTTACTTCTTTAGACTTTGCTAAATCGTCTTTATATATTTCTTATTCTTTATTTATCACCAATTGCTCTAAGCCTTTTTTTTATTGTCTTAAATCGTTTAAACATAATAATAGTTGAAACAAAACATGTATCAGTCATTGTAAGTAACTTTAACTTGCAATGATTATTAAACATTGACAATCTCATTACATGCTTCATAATGAAATTCTTGATAAAAAAGATATCATGTGTAACTTGAGAGATTTAACCATATTATTCCATCACATCATCATATCTTGGATGTATTGTTGGTGCACAAATAATTTTCAAAGCAAGATTGAGAGTATGAATCACACACGGGATCCAAAAGATATATCTAAATTTTGCTTCCACAATGTGTCCTGCTATTTTGTAAGCTGTAGCATTATCAGGTATAACTTGAATTATTTTTTGAGAATAAATCTCTTGTATAATATTAATCAACAAATCAACTATAAAATACTTGTCCTTAGTCTTTCCTTCACAGTTTATTGCTTTCAAAAATATTGCTCTACTTTCTGAGATTATCATGATGTTAATAAATGGTATTCTTTGAACATCTGATCATCAATCACTGCAAATGCTCACTCATTTCTTATTTCAAATTTTCTTGATTAGTTTTAATAGATTCTTAATATTATTTTTTTCCTTTTGCAATAATATTATTCTTATGCATTATAGCTTGGTGGAACATAACTTGGAAGTTGACTTGTGCTTTTAAAGTCAAGAGCATAATAAAGATTTTTAGCAAAGTGAAAAGACAATTCCCCAGTATAAAATATTTTAGCTATCTCACTGTTAACTATTTCACGTGCACTCATATTGAATACTTTTTCAATTGATTCCACTGTCTCATTTCTCTTTTTTTAGATCAATTACACTAGCACTAAAAGAGAAATTCTCAAAATTAGAATTTGAATGCTTGATATGGGTAAACGAACTTACTTAAGATTAGATTATTTTATTTTTTGTTCAGCTTCATTCATCACTTTTCGCATCTCAAACAAATTTTAATTTATTACTTTAGTATACGATGCAATTTCAACTTCTTTAATCTTCAATAAGTAAGCCTTGGCTCTATAATATGATCCTCTATATATTTGTCTATAAAAATTGTATTGAAAAGTAATATTTCTTCCTTTTTTTTTCTTTATCCAATTTTGTTTTTTTCGTGACATATCTCCATAATGGAGCACTATCATCAACATCTTGATTATTTTGTTGATTACTTGAAGACTCATAATTATAACTTATTATATTATATAATTATGTATGAAAAAAAAGCATGCATTTAAATTAATAAATATTATTTAAAAACCCAATTAATCTAATTATTTTCTCCATCCATATAATTAGACTAATTTCATATAATTTGTATATTACATTTATTCATTCAAAATAAATTATAAAATTATTATACTTATATATTGCATATTTATATATTACATATTTAAAAATTAATATCATGCATTTAAACCCCCCTACCCCACTGCTCTAGCTTAATAATTCCATATAATTTTTTTTTTATATATTGACAATCATATTTAAAAATTAAAATAATGGATTTAAATGCCCCCCCCTCCCATGTTACTGCTTTGAAATCTCGAAGAGAAGATAACCCCCCACCTCTCCTGTCATTACTTTTTCTTTGAGTCCGAGACTCAAATATTGTTGGAGACTCGGCATTGTTGGCCACTCGGCATATTCAGGCGTTGTCAGCCACTCTGCATTGTTGGAGTTGTCATAGCCGTAGCACATAGATTTTATTTTAAGCCTGAATATTTCCATCATAAATACGCATCAAATACGTATCCAACGTGTTCATCCAATATGTCACGTGACGTATCCAACGCTTGTATAGCTCGTGTCCATGTGTCAGACACTCTGACATGCCTGTCAAATATCACATCCATACTTCATTGGTATTTATTATATTGATCTTATGATTATATACTAAATTTATTGTGCTGACATACCTCAATATGATTAAGTTATTAAAAAAATAATAGACATTTGTTTATGATTGCTCGGACACTCTTACTTAAAAATAGTATTCCAAAATATTTTTTAGGAAATGAAGGGTTAACTATAATTTATCTTATTAATTAGTTGTCTTTTTTTAATGTTTGCTTAGTATATACCCCTTTAGATTATAAATCTTGGAGAAAAACAATTTTGTTTGCTTCTAAAAGTTTTGTATTCATTTTTTTTTTGTCATCGATCTCTCTTCGAGACATAACAAGTTAGCATATAGGCCATGAGATATATATTTTTTGGATTCTCCAGTCCTAAAAGACTGTACAAGTATTTTTCACTAAATATTAATATGATTTTAGTGTGGATTTTGTATTTTTTGATAATGATTTATTTTTAAATGAGCATAAGAGATGTGTGAATTCAATTGTAATATCTAGTTTTGTTATTATTATTATTTCTCTCTTGTAGTTATTCCTAGACAATTAGTTCATAGAGAGTCATATATCACATATATCTAAGTTTTTTGGTACGCAATATGATGTTATTTCCATTAATTGATTATATTTATTAATAAATTTAGATTATAATGAGCCTGAAACAAGTTAATTTTCTCGGGTAGAGAGATATTATTTAGGTACAAACTTCATTGTAGTCTACAAGTATCAGTATATACTCATATTGAGTTGGTGATCAGAAGACAACATCATTCATAACTTTGAGATTATATTCGAAGAGAAAGATACACCCAACTTGCTCACACCATAAATGAGCATATTGAAGAGTCACATAATTTGGTCATTAGTCAATATGATTTTAACCTTCCAATCTCTCTTTGAAATGAACATAAGAGTAGTGGTATCTACCTAAATTTTACAAGTATTATTATATTGTCATCTTTTTTTTTATTTTCTTGAATATAATAGGATATTCAAGACTTATTCTGAGAAATTATTTCATTCAGGGTAACACTAAACTATGATGCAAGAGATGTATATCTTTCATTCTAATAGGAATATTTGTTGTTATTTGCAAGTGAATATTCATTTTGAAGATAGGTCAATGTGGAAAGGTAGATTGTTTTAAGGTGATCCTTGTAGTAATGAGATTTGGCCAGTTATTTGGCTTGGACTACCAAAATACTTATTATTTAGTGGTTAAGATTATCTTGATATGAATTTTTATTCCATTTTAGCATCTCATAATTGGAGAATATACTAGCTAGATATGAAAAAATATGATTATTCATGGTAATTTTAAGGAGTTGTATATGAAGCAATCACTTGGTTTTCAAGTAGTAGAAGCAAATATAATTTGCAGATTTTGGAAGATTTTGTATGAACTTGAATAGTTATCGAGAACCTAGTTTGTATGATTTTTATATGTGGTCATTTTATTTGAGCTATAATAGTCTGTTATTAATTTTCTTTGTTCTTTCAAATGAGTCTTTGTGATAAGATATTTTTTTTAATTGTTCACGTAAATAATATTTTACTATGAGAAAATAAGTTAGAAATTATCCAACACAGAATATATTCATACATAGTTTTAAAAGAATGGCCCTGTGAGATGTGTATATGTTTTTGAATTGGAGTCTTATTTCATGAGAGATATCATCTTATTACAGTAGAAATAATCACTTGTTATTCTTGCATATGTTTGTCATCTAAGATATGTTGTAGGAGATCCTCATATTTACTTAATTACTAACTTTTTTTAATGTGATTTATAGTTGACTTTATTACTTATAAGAGAACTATATAAAATATTAATTATTTGACAATACAAGATTAGATAAAATAAATATAATCAGAATAATTAGTTGTTTCTTAGATTTTTCTCTGCATGTTCATCATGATGTAGTTTACTGAGATATGTGAAGAAGTCTCTAAGATTTGGGATTTCTTTTCAAAATCATAGATACATGTAGTTAGCCGAGTATGTAGATTTGAGTTGGGCATCATCATCAATCAAGAGAAGGTCAATAACATAGTTTTATATTTTTCTGAGGTAATATTGTTTACTAGAAAAGTAAGAAGTAAATAGTTATTTTGAGATCGAATCCAAAAATAAATATCAAAATGCTAGTGATAGTTATTTTTGATATATTTTGGATGCAACATATTCTCAGTAAAATTTCTATTAGTTTTCTTCTCTACTCTTTATTGTAATAGTTAGACAACAAGACTTATATTTTTAAATTTAGTATTTCACAAGTAAACAAAATCATATAGGTGATTTATTTTTTAAGGGAGAAGATTTTTGATGAGATCATTATTATAATATATATTTAGACAGTAGAGTAGTCAACATCCATTTTCTAAAAGACCTTGAAGAGACTTGTACTTGCTCTTTTTTTCTCTAAGCCTGGTATTGTGGATTTATACACACTAACATGATGGGGATATTACAATTTTTTTATTATTTTTGTTAAATTTATCTAACATAAAATAAAAATAAATTTGATAATGAATAATTTATAACTCATGCTTGCCAGTTGGCACCAATACTAACGAATATGACACTTAGATACCGATTACTATTATGTTTCAAGTATGAACATGAACATCATATTGAGATATGATAACTATATAATTCAGTTATTTATGAGCAAGCGATGAGGTAGTAGATTTAATAAGAGCAAGTTATCTTGGTACCTAGATATTATTTATTGTTTTATCTTATCATATAATGATAATAAAAATTTGAATATGTTGAGTTGGTGAAAATTATATGAATCCATATATTCCATGTAGAGGTGTCAAATGGCCTAGGCAAGGCTAGGCTGGCCCATTTTTTGTGGCCCAATCAGGCTACCGTGTTGTGCCAGGCAAGACACTATTTAAGAATTGTTGGCCTGGCTCGTACTTGATTCATGCTGGGTCATGCCTAGACTTTTTGGGTCGGGCTGGGTTGCACCCTCAATTTTTCTAGTTGAATTTAAAAAAAATTAAGCTGGGTCACTGGGCTGATTTACCTAGTCATCAGGCTAGTCACATGGGTCATGCTTGACTAGGCATGAGACACGCCGGCACGACACAAATCGTGCCAACGGTGGGCCCGTCCTGGCCCATGGCAAGGTTCCAAACTATGCATTGCTAAGCCAGACATGACTGAACTGGGCCGGGCCCTTGCCATCTCTCTCTTTTGATACTTCTAATTTCATGCTATCTAAGATGACATATGATTTATTAACTCTTTTGATGTTTAATATAATATTAAAATCTATTTTTTCTATGGTTGTGAAGTTTATTTTAGATAAAAGATCCATATTATAATTAGATACCCTAGAATTATTTTTATGCTCAAAAAACTAGGAAGATTTAATGACTAGTATTCAGGATTAAGTGAAAGAGCTGCTTGTCATAGGCTTTGTATTCTTGCTAAATTTTTGTGCAGTACTATGGATATTATTAAGATAAACTCTCACTTGTTTTACAAGCTATGTTTTTCCTCATGGAGTAGAAGCAAATAAAACTTAAAAAAATACTATGAAAAAACTTCTTTATTGAATAAAAAATAGTTTATAATATTTTAGAGAAGCTCACAATTTTATAGTTTACAAATGAGATCACTTTCTTTTTTAAACACGTCGATAGAAATGTAGAGAATATTTGAAGGTTCTCTACAAGTCTAGAGAATCTTAATGATAGTGTTTTAAATTGATAACTTGAAAGATATGATGTATCTTTAGATTGTTGATAGCTTGACTTCATATGATACTTTATCAACCCTTCTCAGTATTGAAAATGAGTATTCCTACTTGTTTCTATGTTTTTTTTATATCTTTCAAAAGGACTTGAATTTATGTAGTATGAGTTTGATAAATACTAAGTCTTCAACATGAAATTTAGCATATTTTATCTTCTTATCATCTTACTTCATTATCTTTCTAGCAGTCTTCTCAAAGTATGAACATGTTATTTTTAACTTGTTCATGTCATCCCTTAGTAAGTTTGTAGGATGTTAGACTCTTCTCTTTGTATTTTTCAACTAAAATATGAGGTGTAATATGTTGTTGTCCCATGTATATTTTAAATGGACTTCTCTTTATTGTCTTACTCCTCTATAAGTTATAAGAGAACTAAGTCACATCAAATAACTTAGCTCATTCAATTTGATTAATACTCAAAATACATCAAGTATAGCTCTAGTAGTATATTCATTTGTTTTGTTTATCCGTCAATTTGAGAGTGAAAACTAATATAGAATTGAAGTAACATATCTTTGAGTTTGAAGAGTTTCATCTAAAATTTTTTTGTGAAACATAAATTACGATAATTGATGATAAACTTTGGCAGCCCTCAATATCTTATCATATTTTTCTAAAATAGTCTCTTTTGTTGTGCAATCTTTAGAGGTTGCTATGAAAGTAGTATACTTTGAGAACCTGTCAACCACCACTTTGATTGATCTATCTCCTTCTTGGGTAAATCAATGATGAAGTTCATGGTGATGCTCTCTCAAGATTGTTTTATTGTAGGTAGTGACTCTAGCTTCCAACAATCCTTTGGGCTAATATTGCTCCCCATTATCATGTTGTCCTCTTGCGTCATTGCCCTGAGTGACTAACATATTTGGAGTCATGATACTCTTAGATGAGATTTTTTCTTATGCATTCCCACTTAGGTAGGTAAAATTATTTTCCCTTTTGTGTAAAGTAGATCCTCCTTCACAAAAAAAATGTCGAGTCTTTCTCTCGTGAACTAAAGAAATGAGATTCTTAATCAATTGTTCATGTTTTAACTTCTCTTTTATAAGATAAATTTTTTCTCTCTAGGCCTAACTAGTCATGGATGCTATTACGGCTTAAAGTGTCGATTACATGATTAGTAGTGTCTGGCTTGTACTCCAAATTATAGTTAAACTCAGCCAAGAAGTATTGTTATCTTGCTTGGGGCTCAACTTCCTTTGAGTTTGAAGTAGCTTGAAGCAATATTGTCTGTCTTTATTATAAAGTGTGATCCTAATAGATAACAACTTCATGTTTGTAAGCAATAAATGATCATTATCATTTCATTCTCTTGAATTTTGTATTATTTCTTTGTAACTTTGAGCTTGTGGTTTTTAAAAGCTATAGGAATGTCTTTTCTACATAAAAATTCCTCCTATAACAAAGTCAAAAATATTAGTTTGTACCTCAAATATCTTAGTGTGGTGAGGTAGTGTCAACATCAGCTCCTCCGTTATGATCTTCTTCAAGCCATTAAATGCTTGTTGATACTTCTCAATACATATTCATGTCTTACTTTTCTTGAGAAAATTTATTAATTAAGCTACTTTTGTTGAATAATCTTTAATAAAAAACCAATAATAGTTAATTAGTCCTAAGAAAGACTTTAGTTGTGGTATCGTAGAAGAATGATTTCATTCATGAATAATATTGGTTTTGCTCTCATTTAGCATGAATTTTTTAACTTTGATGTGATGTCATAGGAAACTTATTTCTTATAGAGCAAATACATATTTTTCTCTTTACATATAATTTATTCTATCTTAATAGCTAGAATATATTTCTTAAATGATCAACATGATCTTTCAAGATGTTATTATATATAATAATATCATTTTGATATATCACTATAAATTTATCTAAGAAAATATGAAATACTTCGTTCATTAAAGTGCATAAAGTAACAGGAGCATGAATAAGACTAAATGATATCACTAGGAATTCATAGGAATCATATTTTATTATACAAGTTATTGTTGGCTTGTCTCCTTTAGCCATCCTTACTTGATAGTAACCCGATCACAAGTTCAATTTAGTAAAATACTTTGTTCTGCTAAGTCGATCAAATAGATCGATAATAAGTAAAATGAGGTACTTATTTTTTATCATTCTTATTGAGCATCCTGTAGTTGATGCATATCCGTAATGTTCTATTATGTTTCTTTTAGAATAAAAGTATAAGACTGATGCATCGTATGAAGTCTTGGATGGTTGGATGAATTTGACATCCAACAACTCATTTACTTGTATTCTTAATTCTTTCAATGTTAGGAGTAACATCTTGTAGAGTACCATAGCATATTATTTTGCTTCCTGTTTCAACTCAATTTAATGATATTCTTCCTTTATTGGTACGAGTTTTTTGAATAGTTCCAATAATATCATATCTTTTAACTTACTCAATATTTTCTTGACTTTTTTGTTCATAGGATCAATTATGTCTTCTTTAAAAATTATCAAGTTACCTCATTTTTTGTCAGTCTCCTCTCCAATTATATAACTAATAGTATAAGAGTCTTAGATTTGCCTTTGATAATTGTGAGAATCATATATGGTGCCTTATTGTCTAATATAATTATTGAATATAGAAATGTTAAGACCACAACTTTTACTTGGTATAAGAAATTCATTCTAATCACTATCTTAAAATCATTAATGATTGTTACTGTGAAATCAACTTTGCAATCTCATGACTCAATTTTATTGTTATCTTATGAGTTATTTCTTGTGATAGCTTCATAATAGAGTAAATTGCTTTGAACTAACCTATCTTTTTAGATATCTCAAGCTTTAGTCTTTTTACTTCCTCATTTGAGAGAAAGTAATGGGTGTCACCAACGTCTATCATGATTTTGGTGGACATATTATTCATCTTGGTCTCTATGTATATAGAGGTGTCAAACGGGCCGGGGCGGGCCGGACTGGTCTGTTTTTTTAGGGCACGATCGTACTTTCGTGTCGGGCCGGGCACGACATGGTTACTGTACCGTGCTCGGCCCGGCACGGTTTAAAAAAACCGGGCCCGGCACGGCCCGCAAGCATGGCGGGCCGTGCCTTGCCTTGCCTGCAGGCACGGCGGGCCGTGCCTTGCCTTGCCTGCTCGGGCTTGCTTGTCCAAGCGGTTCAGGATACGGGGGACCGCGGGTCGGGTCGAATCAGACCCGACCCGCGGTCTTTTTTTGCGGGAGGGGCATCATGGGGTTGGGCTCACGGGACACCCGGCACGGGATAAACCCGTGTCGGTGTGCCGTGCCGCGGGCCGAACCGTGCCGGGCCAGGCACGACACAGCATGGCTCGTGCCAAACCCGGGCACGGCATGGGCCCGGGCACGGAATTTTTTCGTGCCGGGCCTGGCCGGCTTGGCCCGGTTGACACCTCTATATGTATATGAGTCTTTTGATTTGAGCTTGTTCCTTGACTTGTTTGAATTTAGGATATTTAATAACTGCATTGATCCCATATGAGCATTATCATCCTTTTGTTTAATCTTTCTCTCCTTCTCTCTTTATCTATCATAGTATTGAAAACCTTTCTTTTAAAATATTCACAAGCCAAATGTGGTTCATTGCACAAGTAATAATCAATTTTTTGCTTGAAATATTTATGCTTCTCTTGACCCTTACCCACTTTGATAGTAGAAGTTACACTTGTTCATTTTATAGTTTTATAGCATTTTAGTTTTTATTCTCATTTTCTTCCTCATCTTTAGTATGATTATCCCTGAATGATGGTTTGACTTAAGAAGTCTTCCTTTTAAAAATTCATGAATGATTTGCTACCATTATGCTCGTGGCCAAGCCTTGGATATTGTCTCTTCAACTCTTGTTCAACCCAACCTTGCAAGTTGTCTATAAAGTTGAAAAGTAATTTATTCTCCCTTATATAAAGAGCATCAAATATTAGGGAAGAGAACACTTTAACATTATCACCGATTGATCCAATATATCCGAGATGTTTTATCTTTTTATGTGCTATAAATGCAATATCTTTTGGATATAATTATTTTTGATTTATCTTTTAAAGTCAGCCCAAAATCTTTAGTTTACATCCTCTTTTTTATATCCATAAACTTTCTACGTTGTCATAAACTTACATTATCAGTGAGGTAAATAGTATAAGTGCACATATTTGTTGCTTTATTAGTTAGTGTAATTGCCTCAAAGTATCTCTTAATGTGTCAAAAAGTTGTCTAATTTTGTGACATCTTGTTGTCTATTGAACATGTATGATTTTGGCGCCTCCACCATTCGTGTCTCATGGGTGGCCATCACCCAAGTCGACAAACTCTAATTTGGTCTTGGATTCTCATGAACTCTTCATGTGATACTATTAGGACTGTCGACCCTTATATTTTCTCTTGAATGTCTTAGATTTGAACTTTGAGATCCTCTGTAATATTCTCTATGTTTTGTTCCATGAGATCCTTTTTTTTTTGTCTGTTATAACAATCTCTAATATGATCACTTGATTGTCCGAGCTTATGAAAGAATCAAATGATTTGTTCTTCTTCTTTTTTCTTTCTCGAACTATATTAAAGACTTTCTTCACATGAGAGAGTTTATCATTGTTTCTTTCTAGTTTTTTTTTACAAGCAATCTCGCTATGATACTGTCCATCACAGACTTAGTTTTTTTTTTGGTAATCTTACATGTGGTACTTAGATAGTTTATCTTTTGAATATTACTAAGTCAGCCTTTTACTTGCATATAAGTTATGCTTAACTTTGATCCATGAATTAGAAGCACAGATAACTCAAGAGAATATTAGAAATTTTTTCTTTAAAAGAACACTTTATATATAATTCTTTAGAGAGACTCATAACTTAGTACTTTATAAATGAAGATACATTTTTTTATACACATCTATGTAATTGTTTGAGGAGACTTTGAAGGTTCTATACAAGTCTAAAGAATTATATAGAATCTAGGATACACATTTATCCTAAAATCTAGGATAAAAATCTTCCTTCTATACTCTTCAACAAGTGTAGATATCATTTGAATCCTTTAAAATCTTCTACATTTTTTTTGTATAGGTAGAGTTTATTCAAATTTATAGAATCTTTTAATCTCGTTATATGGGTCATAAGGGTTATTTATCTTCATTTGATCAATAGATGAACTTTCTATAAGTTGTGGTGTGTAGAGGTGTCAAACGTGCCGGGCCGGGCCGGCCCGGCACGTTCAAAAACCGTGCCCGTGCCCGTGCCGTGCCCGGGTGAAGATGGACCCGTGCCGTGCCGTGCCTGGCCCGGCACGGCTCGTGCCTTGGCACGGCACGCCGGCACGGGTCCATCCCGTGCCGGTTCACGCGTGGCACTGGCAGCGTGCCATGCGTGCCGTGGCGTGAGTCGTGACCCAACCGGCCCCCCCCCCCGTCGGTAAAAAGACCGCGGGTCGTCCAAACAGACCCGACCCGCGGTCTTTTCTGCCGAAACCCGAATCCAAAAAAATTTCCAACGGAAAAAAAAAAATTTTTTCAAACTTGAGCGATTTTCAGCCCTTGGATTCGCCTCCAACGGCTAGGGGGCAGAATCCAACGGTCCTCGTGATTCTGCCCCTTAAATATATTAAAAAAATTCAAAAAATTAATAAAAAAATATTTTTTTAAAAAAAATAAAACTTTATTTAGCCTATAAAATCTACCCCCCTCCCTATAACATTTTATGTTTTTCAAAAACATAAAATCTCTCAATATTTTCTCTCTCACATAAACCGTGCATCGCTCTCTCGGCCCTCGTGAATTTGATTTCGGCTTGGATTTTCGTGAAACTCAACTTGAGTTTTGAACATCAAAGCTTCCTGCGGTGCACCTTGCACGTGAGTGACCTCATTACTTTTACCGGGTAATATAATTTACTTTTTTTTGTACTTTCTCTCTCTAAAGCTTCTCTCTCTAGAAAAACTTACGAAAAATAAAAAATGACAAATACACCTAACACGTATTTAAATTTGGAAAATGAAAATGTTAGTGTTGCACATACGTCTGTGGCTCCTGAAACGTTGGTTTCTCCTGTCGTCTCAGCCCAAAGTTCTAAAAAACAAAAAACTAGGAGGACTTCTGTAGTTTGGACACATTTTAAAATCATAACACAATTAGATGTTAGGGGTGAGGAACATGAAATGGCACAGTGCAAATATTGTATGAGACTTTTAACATGCAAGAGTACATGTGTGACTGGGCACCTCAAGAGGCATGCTGAAATATGCTCCAAAAAACATGGACCGTTAGATCATAGGCAAACCCAACTTGACACTATATTTTTTGAGACTGGATCGAGTTCAGTCTCAAAGTTTACTCCCTTCGTATACTCCAGCGAGTTGGGTAGGGACGGCATGGCTAGGCTCATCACATTGATGGGTCTTCCGATCAGATTTTTGGAAGATCCGAGGGTAGTGCGCATCATGCAGACTTATTTTCAGCCATCCTATCGTAGGATTCCTAGGTCCACATCTAGGAGTGACATACTAAAGATATATAAGTTAGAAAAACAAAAAATAATTAAGGAATTTTTGGCATTTAGTAGAGTGGTGTCCGTGACGTCCGATATATGGACATGTCACGATGATTCTTCTTATGCATGTCTCACGAGTCATTATGTAGATTCAAACTGGATTATCAATAAAAAAATATTAGGATTCACTGAGATTTTTCATCCTCATGATGGCCCCGCCATTTTTGAGTGTATGATGAAAATATTTAGGGAATATAAAATTCAAAATAAAATTTTTAGTGTCACTTTCGATAATGCTGCGAATAATGGAGTAGCGATCAATATGTTTGTTAGGAATGTTAGAGACGCACCATTAGGAGAGATCTTTCATGTCAGATGCATGTGTCATGTTATTAACCTGATAGTTCAAGCGGGTATGAAGGTCTGTTCCCCCGCGTTGGAAAATATACGCAATGCACTCAAGTATATTCGCACTCCTCGCAGACTACAAGAGTTTGGTAATCTCTGTTTGTCTGCGAATCTTAAGAAGAAGAAATTTCAATCGGATGTGAGACATCGTTGGAATTACACGTACCTGATGTTGGAATTATGTGTTGGATACGAACACGTGATATCCGACTACGTCAATAGTAAGAGTGGCGAACTTATTATTGACGACACTGACTGGGATTCAGGAATTTCATAAATGAAATTTCTGAAGATATTTTATGACACGACGAATATGTGTTCGTCGGTTTATACGCCCACCACTTGCATTGTACTCCGTTGCATATGCAACATTAGTAGCATGTTTAGGAAGTATCGAGCGGACTCGACGCTTAGCCATATGGTTGCATAGATGGAGACCAAGTACCTGAAGTACTGGTCCACCATTTCATCTCTTTATTGCCTCGCAGCATGCATGGACCCTAGGGCTAAGGTGGAAGGGGTTGAAAACACCCTGACTTTCATTTCCTCGTGCATGAACCTGGAAGAGCCATCTGAAGGGTTCATTTACGAGAAGTTGACAGACCTGTTCACATACTACGATACTAGGTATGGTGGTGGTGGTGGTGAGACTGTGAGTACGGACACTGATACCTTGTTCGGAGATGACGATTATTCCATTAACCTAGCGAGGGGGAAACGTAGGGGTGGACCTTCACATAGGAGCGAGCTGTCTCGGTACTTAGATACCGATTACTGCTCAATCCTATCACCTTCTGACAATAAGAATCTTGATTTATTACAGTGATGGAAATCATATGAGTCCGCCTATCCCGTGCTATCTAGGATGACACGGGATCTACTGACTCCTCCGGTGTCGAGCGTAGCATCGGAGTCTGCTTTTTCTGTTGCAGTGAACGTGATTTCGGATAGGAGATCGAGATTATGTCCAGATATGGTTGAGGACTTGGCATGTTTGAAGGATTGGGAGGAATCGAGATTTAGCATCAGAGATCGTGCTAAAGCTGGGACTGTGACAGACACTGCAGTCGCATCCACATCCACTATGATGGCGGAGGAGCTGATTGCCGATGATGATGACCCATATGATACTGATCTTGATGTTGCGGCTGATGATTTTCATGATATGCCGCTTGACGATTGATGCTCATCTGCTCTTTTTTTTCGATATTTTTTTATTTATTTTATTTATACGCTTTGTTTGTACTTTGTATTATACGTTGTGTTGAAACTTATACATGTTTTGTTCGGACTATTGGTTTCAAAAGAATGAATGGTAATTTTTCATTTGTGTAGTTTAAATTTTTTTTTAATTTTAATTTTTACTAACTTAATATATTTATTTATTATTTTACGATTTAAATTTTATTTTAAAAATTAATAACTTTAATTTTTAATATATAATTAATAAATTATAATAATAAAAAAAACTAAACTTAATTGAAAAAAAAAAAAATTTTCTAATATTTGTTTGTTTTATTTAATTTTAAATTTTATAATTTTTACAAAAAATTATATTTTTTAATTATTACATATACTCTAAAGTATATACTGTATACAGAATAACAGAAACTTAATAAAAAAAATAAAAAAAAAAAATTTTTTATAATCTGCCAAGTGCCAAGCACGGGCCGTGCCCGTGCTTGGCTCCCGGGACCCGGACCCCGGTTGAGCCGGTCCAAGCGTCCAGGCTGGACGCCTGCCATGCGCCCGTGCCCCGCCTGGCCAAGCCAAGCCGTGCCCGAGCGGGCCGGGCACGGTACGGCACGGCCTTGCCGTGCCCACGGGCCGTGCCGTGCCCGACTTTAAAACACCATGCCGTGCCGGGCACGGCACGGTAGCACGGCGGGGCACGTGAAAAACAGGCCATGCCGTGCTGGGCCGGCCTGTTTGACACCTCTAGTGGTGTGACATGTTGGTGGATGATGATGACTCATATGACAGTTTAAATATTAAAGCTACTACTAGTACTAGATCCATAATTAGACTTGAGGATTTGAACTATACTTTAGCTACAATCTGATTATGAATATTAGAAGAATGACATATGATGTGTGTTTCTCTTGCTGATACAAATGTACTGATGTTGATTAATTTTAAAATTTTTAAAATTATTTTATATATATTATACAATACCACGATGCATGAAAGTGAAACAACTCTTTTTTTATTGAATTATAAATTTTATTTATCTTAATTTACAGTACAATGCAATTTAATTTTGAAATTTATATTTTTTAAAATTAAAATTTTACTTAAAAGTTTAAATTTAAAAATAAAATTAGGTGTCACTGCAGCCCTGAGATTTGCACTGCACTCCACAATGTCGGTGCCCACTGCCCATAGACCATATCCCATAATACCAAAGACTCTTATTTCAGCAAGGGTAGATATGTCAATTTGATTGGGCGGCCCAAGCCCAAATCAAGACACAACAAGAAAATGTTGTAATTGCCATGACATTATATGATCTAGTGTCATGCTTGGATCTGCCTCATACAGGCCCATGGCATGACTAGTGATGTGTCAGGCTCGTGAGGAATGACCTTTGTGTCATCCCTAGCTCGATCTATAACATTCGGCATGATTAGCACAAACAAAAATGGTGCATGCCTGATTTGTGGTTATTATGCTAGCATGTAAAAAAAAGTGTGTGGATGCATGTGTTATTTTTTAATGTCTTTTATAAATGGGATACTTGCATTCATGCATCCCTTTAAAATTGTAGTTTGTTATTTATCAATTAGTTCTTTCCAATAGCAAAAAAAATTGTTGGTCATTGTCAAGAAAAAAACTTGTAAAGTTGATATATACACGTTAGATATCATTGAAGTATACATATCCTATGTTAGAATTATGTATTGACTATCAACATCTGATTTTTGACTGCTTTAATAATAAAATTGGTGAAATAATAATTAATGAATCAAATTGGAATATTAGAATTTTATTTTTAAAATTTCTTAAGATCTTTTATAATATGAAGAATGTGTGTGTGTGTGTGTTCTCATCATATACTTTACCATTAGGTACATATGAAATATTAATAAATCTTTTTAATAAGTATAAAAAATACTTATAGTTTTATATCATGGCTATTGAGATAGAAAGAAAATATTTAAAATATTAATTTTTTATTCTATTTTTTTTATTACATGACTGCCTATATGAATCCTATGGTCGATATGAAAAATATTATTAAATATATTAAATATATTTTTTTATCAATAATTAGATAATTTATTTAATTACTATGAAAATAAATTTGTTAGTTACAATGAGCCTTGAATTATGAAAATTGATATTTTATTTGAAGATGATAATTTTTTAATTTTGTTAGTTAGAAATAAATGACAGATAATTTTATTGAAAAAGAATGAGATATCAAGATACTTAGACACTGATTAATATTTTATTTTATCTCCAAGTAATAATATTTAGACATTTTAAATTGGTAAAATTTATATGAATTTATTTATTTTTTGTTATCTAAAATAATATGTGGATGTGATTTCAAATAGGAAGATCGTTTAAATTTATCTTATTTAAAAGATTTTGAGAATTCATAGATAATTCTTTAAGATAAATTAAAAGAGCTGTAAGTGGATAATGATATACACAAAAACTATGATATTGAGACTATACCTGATTTGTAATGATTCGAATTCGACATTCACATTAGACTTGCATATGTTTCTTTAGAGTTTCATTTTTAGTTTAGATTTATATTTTCAGATTTAAATATATTTTTTTAAAATTTATTTTTATATTTTATATTAATGACATTTGAATTGCAGTTTATATTTCAATAAAATTTGATTTCTTTTTTTTTTTACATTATGCACGCACACACACACACACACATTCACATGTGTGTGTGTGTGTGTGTGTAATATACTAAATTTATTTATGTAATGTAATTAAATAATTTTAAGGCGGCAAGCTTGCTTTTGCTTATGTTGCAGCCCATGCCGTTGTCTCTGCTTGATTGTGACTACCAGTCTCATTTTGCCACTATGCAATGGCACTGCCTTGTTAGTCGAGGTTGCTAGCCTATGCAACCATGCTGTTCATTTGTAACCTGCTATCTGTGGAGGCTAATTCAGGTTAGCCTGGGTAAGCTGCATGTCAGACCAGGCATGAAAACGTACCTGGCTTGGCCATGCTGGTTTTACATGACTGGAATCTGTCTCGGCATGGCTTGGTATTGCCAAATGTTTCAATCAGGCCATACGGCTATGCCGGCCTAACTTCTATGAAGATATGTCGACACAACTTGACCTGGAAGGAGGAACCATGTTGTGTTTGGCATTGCATGGTGTCTCTACTGGGCTTCAAAAATGCAGGTCATACTGGCCTAATACGACCTAATTAACATTTTTAAACATAGAGTCTCCGAGAGTTTAATATATCAACAATCTTATCTCATAAAGTTGGAGCGACTGTTTCTAATAAGTTTTGAACTTGAGACATATCATTTGTGGACGAAGACACTTGTCATCGTACGAAGTCACTTTTCATCTTCTGTTTATCTACTATATATTTATTTATCTATCTGTCTATTTCTCTATTTAGTTATCTATCTATCTGTTTCTCTTTTTTTTTATCAATTAATTAATCTGTCTATCTATTTATCCGTCTATCTATGTATCTTTCTAACTGTTTATCTCTTTATTTTTGAATCTTTGTATATGTATCTGTCTAATATTTTATCTGTCTATTTATTTTTTTTATCTATATGTCTATTTATTTATTTGTTAATTTGTCATCCGTCTATTTGTTTATCAGTCTATTTTTTTATTAGGCTATTTGTTTATCTGATTATTTATATTTATCTATTTGTATACATTTATATCTATCTATTTGTCTATTTGTCTATCTATTCATTTGATTATTTGTCTAACAATCTAGTATTCTATCTATCTGTCTATCTATTTATTTTGTTATATGTCTATCTATTTATTTTTTTATCTTTCTATCTATTTATTTTTTTTATCTTTCTATCTATTTATTTTTATATTTCTATCTATTTATTTTTTTATTTGTCTATCAATCTATTTGTCTATATAATTATTTATATCTGTCTATTTATTTATCTATCTATATGTTTATCTCTTTATATATCCATTTGATTATCTATCTTATAACTATCTATCTATTTTTCTATCTATCTATTTATTTTTAGATTGATAGTTATCTATCTATTTAGTCAAATGTGTTTTTTGGTTTTTATTTTATATATATATATATATATATATATATATATATTACATACAAAACCAAACTTCAACATCTTGCTTGAGTTGTTTCAGACATGCTTATAGTACAATGTTGCTCATCATTTTTTTTCTATATACATGTTATATCATCATTAATAATAATGAAATATAATATGATTTATGTATTAATTTTATTTATTGCATTTATATTTAACAATTTAGATTGGTTCTTTTATACATTCTAGTTGGAAAGCACTAGAAGGGGGTAAAAAGTGTAAGATCAAATCTGTGATGAGCAAGGATTTTCATTGGAAATTAATACTTATGTAATTAACTGAGTATCATACAACTAATCTAAATTTGTATAGATAATCTTCTTATCGAGCTTTCAAATGATGATAATGAATGTGTTTGTAGTTTAGTTAGGATGCTTGTTCTTCAGTCATCTAATATCATACTGATAACACAAATTGCTTGAAACATAATTTGTAGACATGTATGCTTAATTTTTTTTAAACTATTGCCGACATTGTATTTTTATATTCCTCTGCACATTCTGGATTGAAATTTTCCTTTGAATTGTTTAGGTAAATTTGACTTTTTTTCTGGTTTTGTAGGAGGTGGCCTATCTTAACCGTGTCCTTTCTCGAACTTTACATGAGGAAGATGTTCAAGCTATTTTTAGGCAAGGATACATGTTTTGTTGTTATCTTCTCTTAGCTTTTTTCGTCATTATATCCAAGGAACAAGTATATATGCTGGGTAAGATTATGTTGTACACCTGCAGAAGCCTGATTACTTGCTTTTCATCTTATATATTTCATGGAAATCGTTGCTTTACAATTAAAGTCATGAACTCGCCTCCAATAAGTTTTGCTTACACTATGTTATTTATGAGTTCGATTTAAGATATTACTTGTTATTGGGGAAAAACATAAAAAATGATAAAAATCATGTTATGATAATTCAATTAAAAATTAAATTTAGGTGTTTCATAATCTTTACTAGAGTACAATTCAAAAATAAAATAATAAGAAAAGAATACATGTTAAGAGTATATTATAATATAATGCTAAATCTCTCAAGTTAGTGTGTGTGTGTGTGTAATATATATATATATAATGTACTAAAACTAACTTGAAAGAAAAAAAAAATTATGATCCTCTTAGAGATTTCATGAATAGATATGTTGATTGATATGAGATAGGATATATTCAAAGACAACCAATTTCTTGTATAATGCTCATATGAGGAAACATAGAATCTTTTTTAGTTTGTGTGCTTTGAGAAGATACAATTTGAAAGTTGTGTCTGACTATAAGATTAGCATAATAAAGAGTAGTAAAGGGTAAAGTAGAAAATTTAGGTTGGAGGTTATCATTTCTTTTTTTTATGTTTTTTCTGCATTATGGAGAGGGGCACCTCACATGTGAGATGCCTCGGTCTAATCAATCCATTATATAAGAGTTTTGTATGTACATTTTATTTTAAAGTGATTTGTATGTTGTTTTTGGTATGCTATTTTTGTTGCAATAAATATTTTATGGGTTTGGAATCAAAACTTGAGGGTGTTTAAACTTTAAATCCTAGAGGTTTTAGAGAAAAAGAGATTAGGTACATTGCACTTGTGTCTATTTTTATGACCCTTATCAGAGAAGAATACACATAGGATACAAAACCTTAAATTTCTTTGTGCACATGGTAGAAGGTATGCATGACAAAATATCACTTCTATGACTTCCTCTTTCTTTTCTTTGTTTGAGATATCTTAAACACTCTTATTTGATTGAAGTATTTTAAAAAATATTTGTGGAGATATGGTGTCATTTGTGAGTTATATCATAAACTAATTTTTTTTTATTTTTTATTGTGTATCTTTTTAGATCTTGTATTATGTAAAGATTTTATGTTCATCTCATCGAGTATTTATTAGTATTTATTTTGTTCATGATTTTTTCACAGTTCACATGACCAGATATATGTCACATAAGAATTTAAAATGTATTTTTTTGGTTACTTTATTACTTAAAAATGATATACATATTTTTCGTGACTCTAATAAAATATTAGTCAATATTGATTAAGTTTTTTTACAATAAATAATTTTTTAACAAGCTTAGGGTTAAAATTTCATACTGCATGAAAAAAATAAATATAACAACACTTATAGAATTAAAATGCAAGTATCCTTGTATAATGAGTTAATGTTATTAAGGAAACATGCAAGTTGATTGCTCTCATCAATTAACATGAATTGAATAAAAAAGAAAATAAAGAAACTGCAAACTACAATGCTCCCTATCATGATGGTTCATAAAAATCTAAATCTGTAAGTAGATGTGTCAAATGGGATGTGTCGGGCCGGCCCGGCCCATTTTTAGCCGGCCTGACCGTGCTTTCGTGCCGGGCAAGGCACGGCATGGTACAGTACCGTGCCGTGCCTAGCCTGACACGGTTCTGAGGAGGTCAGCCCGACATGGGCCCGCAGCACGAATCTGCTGGGTTTGGCCTGGTCGGGCCGAACCTTTAATATAGGGTTTCACCACGCCTGGAACCCTAATTTTTTAAAAAAAATAGGGTTTTGGCGCCCCTGTAATCTTACTTTAAAAAAAATTTAATTTCTCTGCTCGTGCCGATGTACCGTGATGGGCCCGGCACGCCACGAGGCCCGGTTGGCCTCGGCATGGTACAAGCCCGGGCACGGAAAATTCCAGTGCCGGGCTGGACCATGCACGGCCTAATCGTGTCATGCCTCGTGTCGGGCCAGGCCGGCCCTGCCCGGTTGACATCTCTATCTGTAAGCTATAATGCTCTATTATAAATATATATTATAGTACTGGTTTTGTTCTGGATTTTATCTTTGAAAGAATTAATTTGCATCTATGTATTTTATTTGCTAATAAAATATCAGATTTGAGACTATGTTTGATAGTAGTAGTTGCTAATATGGGTTGAACCCGATTGGCCAGCCCATTTTGTCTAGCAAATTTTGAGGGTTTGGCTGAACAAGTGACTGATTGAATAGAATCTGAACATATTAACTCAGCATGAACAAGTCCACAGCCCATGCGGGTTCAGGCCAAGCAGCTTGATTGGTCTGTTTTATTTAAATAATCACAATTTACATGATATTTTTTTTTATCATTTTGAAACTCTAGAAACATATTTCATCCGTCATGTCAATTTGTCTCTTCAATGATCAACCTAAGCCCACACTAATTGAATATCTTGCTATGAGAAAATAAGGTGATAAAAACATACATCATTTTGTCTCATCAACTTATCCCCACATGAAATATTATGTAAATTTGAGTTTATTATATATGCAAATATTGGGTTTGTTGGAAGAAGATTTTTGTACAAGTAAATTGAGAACTTCTCATCTATCATGTCAAATTCTTAAATATAACATAATATTTTTATTTTATGATATAGGAAATATGCTAATTGATTGTGAAGGAGAGTTCAGAAAGAAAAATTAACTATAAAATGAATCGAGAAATTTTAATTGAATTGATTATTACATATGATTTATGTTTTAGTATTTCTTAAGTGTCATATTATTTTAATTTTATGATATAAGAGAGATGCTAATTGATTGTAAAATAGTTGAGAAAGAGAAAATTTGAGTACAAGGTGAATCGAAAAATTTTATCTAAATTGATTATTGCAGATGATCGATCTTTTAGTAATATTGAGTAGAGTGTTTAGAAAATATTAAATTTTTTTAATAAAGATTATTGAAGTATTTCAAGAAAAATAACTAAATATGATATGTTGAAGAATTATGAGATTGAAATTAAAAATTAAAACAATTAGCCCAAATTCTTGATATGGTATGTTTCACTTTTATTTGTTGGATATTATATATTAATATTGGTTGTAAATCTTTAATAGCATATTATGTTGATAAGGATTGGAAGCTGAAAAGTTAAATTTTATCATTTGCTTATATAGGTAGTTGGTTCTTGATTTTGTTGGTAAGCTTAATTTTTTTATTGAAAAAGTATAGTGAAACATTTTCATTATCATCAATTATCATTATTATAGATGATAATGGTGATAATGATGACTCAACCAATATTGAGGATGTTTATCTTTTTAATGTGAAATCAAATATTGTTGAAAATTATGCTTATAAATATAAAGATTAAGAGGATAATAATTTTTATTTGAAACTTTAGATATGTCATGATTGATAATTTATTAATTGTTGCTAGTTAGTTTGATTATGATAATGTTTAGCATTATTTACTTATTTATGTTTATTTAAGATTTTAAATATTATTAAATTGTCAGAGTTTCATCATTTATGCATTAACTATTATTAAATTTTTGTGTTATTTTTTTTATTTGAAGAATGATAAAATTAGATTAGTTACATATTTAAAACTTTTAAAATTTTGGCTCATTTTGGCTTGTTTTAGCCTGCAACCCTAGGGATGAGATGGTATTCAAAAGCTGACTCGAATAATTATAATGATTGCATATATTATATTTAATATACTCATAGTTAGATAATTAAATTTTCAGACGATTCTTCTAAGTATTTGTGTCAATTGGATAAGTTGTATCTGAAATAAAAATAGTATTTAGATTGTTATGGTTTTCTTATTTTTTTCAGTATAATTATATTTTGTTTTCATATTCTTGATGGGGCCACCTAATTGGTGGGCTACTCCATTCATATATACTCATTATTAAAAGACTTGAATTATTTTGTATTTAAATTTTGAGCATGTTTAATTTTTTTATATATTATAGTTTGCATTATAGTTTTAAATTAAAGATTCTTTTTATTGTTATTTAACTTTTTTTTATAATTTTATAATTTTATTTATTATATTATTAATTTTATGTTTGTATATATATATAGGGTTTTGGGAGGCAGGCAGTCAAGACGCTTGTAGACCTAGAGCCATGAGGCTTGGATCGGCCAAGTAGCCTGGATTGGGAGAATGGATTAGCCAAGCTGGCCTATTCAGGACTAAGGACTGCAACTGCTTGGAGCTCTTGACCGCACCCAGCTAGTATGTGGCTGCACTGCACCACATGTAGGCTGATTCAGGTGTGATGGCCCACCCTCATTTTCATGTGTGCCGGCATGGCATTGCACAACATGGTGGTCTAATTGGGCCTCAGAAAACCGTTTCATGCTTGTTTGGCATGCCTGTTTACCACCTTTACTTGAGATCTATCAACACTGCGCATTAATAATTGACACCATGGTTGCAGCATGGTATATGCAATAGAGATGCCACTGCAACCTGGGAAAAATTAAAAAAAATTGCCTATAGCAGCACAACCAAAAAAGTAAATACCACGACACAATTTTATAGTCAGCACAGTAACACAATATGATGCACCACGCTTTACTTACAGTTCCACACACACATTAATCATCACACAACACACAATTATGCACATCACTTTGTACCCTTTGGAGCACATGCATCACAATCTATCTGACAAGCATGCACAGCACATTGTACCCCACGTTGCACAATAGACGTACACTGCACTTGGCACCATGCACTGCACATCACCATGCACCATGCACCATGCACCATGCACCATGCACCATGCACCATGCACCATGCACCATGCACCATGCACCATGCACCATGCACCATGCACCATGCACCATGCACCATGCACCATGCACTGCACATCACCATGCACCATGCACTGCACATCACCATGCACCATGCACTGCACATCGCCATGCACCATGCACTGCACATCGCCATGCACCATGCACCATGCACTGCACATCGCCATGCACCATGCACTGCACATCACCATGCACTGCACGTCACCATGCACCATGTACTTCACATCACCATGTATGGTGTATCATTCTTTCCTCAATCATATCATGCACACTTCTGTCAGCGCATGCACCGTTCTATCACATGCATGTCACACTGTGCGTGACACATCACCTTCACCATGCATGTGCTTCATGCTCTAAAACTTTGTAAAAATAACAAAAACACAGGAAACAATGATTCATGCGTATGTCATCAAATAAAATAGGTTCCTCAATCCTCCACATAAATAGGTTGAAATGATTGTTGCGGCTCAGTGGTTGGACCCCATCATAAGTATAAAATAATAAAAAATATAATAAATGCTGCAATAAAATATAATTTTTTTAAACAAATGTGGTCAACTGGAAATTTAGGTCTTTGTGATAGTTAAAGATTCATTAGTCATTTTTAGTGTCAGTAATCAATGTCAGCCAGCGACTGCATTTCAATGAGTGTTGTGTTAGTGGGGGTCACTTTTTTGTTTGGTAATTTTTTTCCTTTTATAATTCTTTTTTTTTTTTTTTCAATTTTGCGGAATGCTTTTTTTAATTGGGTTACATTTCATAGTTTGTATATGTGAAATTAATTTGTCAGGCAAGTTGTTAAGATCTTCCATTCAGAAATTTCAGATTCATTGTCACGATTAGAGATTAAAACTCCACAGGCAGAGAGCAGGTACATGCTTCTTTTATTAGTTTTTTTTGGAGTAGATGCTACTCTAATCAATTAATTTGCAAACACATTGACTTGGCACAATTGCATGCACGCCCAACCACCAGAAGAGAATAGATACATTTATCTAACATATATGCTCACACATATATTGATAAAAATGTGCACATGTACGCATTCATACTGAATAATTATGACAAGTATAACAAGAAGCATAGTTATGTCAATATAACTTCTAAATGTCACTATGTTGCAAGCATTTGTATGTGATACAAAATTGATATTTGAAGTGCCAATGCATAGTGACACATCTCTGCCTAGATGTCAAATTGCAATAAGTGAATAATTTTACCACTCTCAACACTCAATATATAAATATCAATTTTAGGGATCATGTTCAGAGTGGTGAGATGTCTCTTAACTCGACTTTAATCTTGCAATAAACATCTAAATATTTATAGTTCAAGAGAAAAAAAGTAGGTGGAAGATGTATGAAGGCTTGGGTAATAGTATTACTAATCTAGTCACTGATAGTGACATTTGCAGCACTGAGATTGTTTTGCAAGTATTGAAAGTATTATATTTTTTTCTTATTAAAAAATAGTAAATTGTCCTATACAAGAATATTAAATTTGTGAATTCCATCACAACATTGGATATGGCCATGAAATCTTATTTTTTTGGGGGGCTGAATTTTGGGAATTTTCCAATTAGTGCTTTGGTTTAAAACCTATAATTTTAAAATTTTGATCGGGGAAAAATTTGTGAATTTATGATTTTGAATTGAGGGAATCTTATTTTCAATGGAGGAATGTTATTTGTTAAATTCTAATTTATTACATGATGCTGGTACATAGACAAAGGAGATTTTTTACAATATACATATTGTAGAAAGAATGGTTACACTAGAAACAGTTGAGGAAATAATTTTAGGTCAAGCGGCATGGGCATGACACGGTTTGATCTTGTCTGGTCCAGCATGGAACAGTTTGGAACAGTGCCTAGTCCTATATTGTGCTGGCCTGTGGCATGGTCCATGTTAGGTTAGGCATATCCTGCATGCTTCACTGACTCGAGGACCCGAAACTAGTTACTATCATGTCATAGGTCATGGGTCAAGTCTCATTGGGTGACTGCCTGATTGGGCGAGTTTTTTAAAAAAAAATTGCCCACGTAAGCTTATATTGTTTACGTGGCCATTTGCCATTGGTCGGTCATGGTATGCTTCCATTATCATCAGCCACTCGTAGCATTTTCATGCAACGTGCTTTTGATGGGGAGAGAGTAACAAGTGCTTGTCTTTGTCCATGTTAGCCCATCCAATTTAATAAAAAAATAAATTAATGTAAAATCCAAGATTATAGTATTTGTCAAATTGATTTTAATGGTTACTATGGCCTGAACTATCATGGCCTACTCTAGGCACGACACAAGAATCATACCGTATTGTGTCTGTTACGGCATGGTGGCATAGTTGTGCCACACTTAAATGGACTGTGACGATGCAATACAACTTATTTGACATCTCTATATATATCCATCCTGCTCGGACTAGATACGCCCTATCAAAAAGCCATATGATCATGCAATAAGTCTATCTGACTTTCATATCCATTTAAACCATTTCTAATGTACTGAATTTTATAAGAATTTTAAATTTAAACATATTTGATCGTAATTACTATTGAAATAATAGCCTAGTGTTAAAGTTTGTTATATGCATTTATCATAGAGTTGGTAAGAGGGTGATTAAAGGGAAGGTGAATTTTTTTTTTCTCTTTGACTTTCACTTTAAATCACTCTTGAATGGACAACTGAGTTGTATTTAGCATTGAATATTATAGTTTTTGTTGTACTCTTATATTTTTTTTATTTCTTTAATAGTATAAGAATATATTAATCTTTTTTTTTGGAGTATTGTTTAATTCAGGATGGTGTCAGACCAAGATGAAAATGCTGGCCTGTGGCACGGCCCATGTTAGGTTAGTCACATCCTGCGTGCTTCACTGACTCGGGGACCCGAAACTAGTTACTATCATGTCATGGGTCAAGTCTTATTGGGTGACTGCCTGATTGAGTGTCTTTTTTTTTTAAATCCAACCACGTAAGCGTATATTGTTTACGTGGCCATTTGACATTAGTCGGTCATGCTACGCTTCCATTGTCATCAGTCACTCGTTGCTTTTTCATGCAACGAGCTTTTGATAGGGAGAGTGACAAGTGCTTGTCTTTGTCCATGTTAGGACGCCCAATTTAATAAAAAAATAAATTAATGTAAAATCCAAGATTATAGTATTTTTCAAATTGATTTTAATGGTTACTATGGCCTAAACTAGCATGACCTACTCTAAGCACGACACAAGAATCATACCGTATTGTGTCTGTCACGGCATGGTGGCACAATTGTGCCACACTTAAATGGACTGTGACGATACAATACAACCTGTTTGACATCTCAATATATATCTATCTTGCTCATACTAGAAATACCCTATCAAAGAGCCATATGATCATGCAATAAGTCTATCTGACTTTCAGATGTATTTAAATCATTTCTAATATTTTGAATTTTATAAGAATTTCAAATTAAAATATGTTTGATCGCAATTACTACTGAAATAATTGACTAGTGTAGAAGTTTATTGTATGTATCTATCATAGAGTTGGTAAGGGGGTGATTAAAGGGAAGGTGAAATTTTTTTTTAAGTCTCTTTGACTTTCACTTTAAATCACTCTTGAATGGACAACTAAGTTGTATTTAGTATCAAATATCATAGCTTTTGTTGTACTCTTATATATTTTTTATTTCTTTAATAGTATTAGAATATATTAATCTTTTTTAGGGGTATTGTTTAATTCAGGATTGTATCAGACCAAGATGAAAGAGATATATGTTATATACTATAATAAAACTTAGATATTAGTACCGTGATCTTTTGTAAGTATGTTGTTTGTTTTAGGTGGAGATTCACAATGCAGAAAAATTAAGGTGTGATAATAGATTGTCTTATGACAATACTTATAGCAAGAAAATTTATTCAAATGATTAGTATAAACTACTAAGTTATTTTCTCCCAAGTAAGCAAGATGATATCAATATGAATTCTTATATCTCTTACAGTATCTCACACTGAAAAATATATTAGTTATTCATAAAAAATATATGTTTCATGATAACTTTCAGGAGGTATATATAAAGCGGTCGCATAGATTTTCAACAGCATAGTCAGATGCAATTTGTTAATTATGAATGGTGTCGTGTGTCATGAACATTCACTGAAAGCTAATTTTATAAAATTTTCATAGGCAATCATTTTGTTTGGTATATAAAAATATGTTATAGTTTTTTTTTCAAATGATTACTGATAATAGGGTGATTTTGATAATTGTCTACGCAGATAATACTTTGATTAAGGAAGATGATGAGTTGGGATCACCCAACTCAAGGAATTTCATCAGTTATAATTTTAAATAAAGAATTTTGTGAGACTTAGATATTTTATTATTATAAAAGTTATTTATTCTAAGAGATATATCATCCTATCATAGAGGAAATGTTTGTTTCATTATCTTATAAATATAAGTCTTTTAGATTCTTCTCTACTAGATATTGTTATTGATTCAGATATTAATTTTATTTTTGATATGATCCTCTAATTAATTCTATTATTCATATTAGAGTTATAACAAAGATTAACTATTGGATTATAATTAGATCAAATATAGAATATACAGTCAATATAATTAGTTATTTTCTAGATTTTTCTTAATATATTCATCATGATGTAGATTTTTATATTTAGTTATTTGAAAGTCTTTAGGACTTGATATTATTTTTAAGGATAATGGATATTTATAGTTGAGTGGATATTTGATACTAGGAGGTTTATGATATGGTCCTATATTATTCTTAGAGGCAATCAAATTTTTAGGAAAAAGTAAGGCATGTGGCACTAGAGGTGTCAAATGGGCTGGGTCGGGCTGGTCTGGTTCATTTTTTGGTTTCCCAATTGAGCCACTGTGTCGTGCATGGCATGACTTGGTAAAGTAACCGTGCAGTGACAGGCAATGCATGGCTTGAAAACTAGCTTGTACTTGATTGGTGCCGGGTGCTGCTTGGACTTGCCGGGTCGGGCTTGGTCATACTCCCCCGGGGTTTTCCAGTTGAATTTTAAAAAAATCCAGCTTGGTCCCCGGGCTAGTTTACCATGCTATTAGGCCAATCACACGAGCCATGCTTGGCTTGGCACAAGGCATGGATCGTGTCAGCACTGAACAAACCATGCCAAGGGTAGGGTCGGGCCGCCCCACGGAATGTTTCCAAACCATGCCGTGCTGGACCATGCTTGGCTGAATCAGGTTTAGACGGACTGCCCAGCTAATTTGACACCTCTATTTAGCACCTATTATAAGAGATTAAATATTCATTTTTTTTATTATTCTTTATTGTGATAGTTAGATAGTGATGTATATAGTTTTAAATCTAATATTTCACAAGCAAATACAAAATCTATGCGCGAACTTATTTTTTATTAAGAAAAAGATTCAAGATAAGTTTATTATTATAGTTTATATTTAAATTGCAGAGTACTCAGTAGACATCTTAATTAAGATTTTGAAAAATCTTAACTTTTTTTTTCTTTCCTCTAAGTTTGATAGTTTGAACTTGTATGCAATAGTTTGATATGTTATAGATTAGTTTATTATTATTATTATTATTATTATTATTATTATTATTATATTTTATGTTATACTTTTAATGAGAGCACCTAATTTATAAATTAATAAAATATTTTTTTTCCTATTTTATATAGGCATGCTTGTATGATATTATATATGTACACGGGTCTCATGCATGTGTTTGATATTTACAGTTATAGATGAGGACAATGGAAGCACAAATTATTGTGTGTGTGTGTGTGCGTGGTTATCGTGGTGCATCATGTCCATCATAGTACTTCATTTTTGGAAAATCACAGCTTATTTTGCTCTGTGGATGTGTGTCAGGCTGGTTCGAGATGTCAAACACATCATTGGATGCATTAGATCTTTGCCTACAGATAGCTCGGGTAAATCAGATCGGCCTAATGCAGGAAAACTTGATGTGTTTCTAGCAGAGAGACTTGGAAAAGAACTTAGAAAAGATAAATAAAATCCTACATGAGATGTACATACATGAATATTCTCCATGCTTCTTCCCTGCCAAACAGTTCCCTCAATCTTGTGGACGTGATGCCCTGTAACCGTGTGTGTACAGAAGCAAGAAGAATCTTTACTGCTCTCACATCACATGGATATTAGAAAGAAGAAATCTCGTGGTTTGCTTCTTCTACTCTGCTGGTTGTTTTTTTTTTTTGTTTTTCAGTTTTTTTACCAAATGGGAAAGTGAGCCTGTGCTGCCTCTGTTATTTACTTCATATCGACGATATATTTGGAGTGCTTCATGTTTAGGGTCTGTATTTTTCTTAGATTTAATCACTGGAAATTATAAAATTGTGTAATTGTGTTGTAAGTAATTGTGGTCGTGAGTTTCTATTTTAATTATTAGGGTGAAAGTTTTGATATTCATGTTTTAAGCATGACGTAAACTTGAATGTGATCTCGGAGAGCTTATTTAATGACTACATTTAAAAAATGACTTACTAATTAAAATGAACAGTAAATAGTCTCGTTGGCACATTTGAAAATTGTTTTAGAAAGGAATGCTCTTTTTTAAAAAAAAATAAAACCCTGGGCAATATGATTTTGTGTAAATGCTGGATGCTTGTGCGTATTATTATCTAGGTTTAGTGTTCATCGATTTAGGTAGTTACTGTATGGTGAGCTTTTCTTCATGAACTTTAAGCGTGTTTTTGTTTTCTACAAAGAGGAGTGTTTATGACAAAGTTTCCATGGCATCAATAATAATATTCACATAAATTGATAAATTTGGGATCGTCGAGGGGAAAGTGGAAAGAGGCGTATAACTGGAAAGGGGACAAAAGTTCAAGAAAATACATGAAATTGATAAACGGTGATATGAGGGCATTGACGTCATCAAGAAAGGCTATATTAGTCACAAAATCATTATTATTAAATATTAAGTCTTTTATATTTGTTTTATTTCACATTTGTTTTTAGTTTAGAGAGAATTATGCTTTAAAAATTAGAAACTAAATTTTTGATATTTGAAAAAAAATTATCAAACTCTAAATAAATTAAAAATAAGGGTACCGCTTCTCTCCTTTGCCCCTCACTCTCGCCCTCCACGAGCTTCGTCGTGGAGCTCATGGGGTTTCGTCGAGCTCTAGTGAGCTCCACGATGGAGCTCATGGAGAGGGGCAAGGAGAGATGGGTGGGGGAGAGGGGTGAGGGCAGACATGCTAGGGGTGTGGGCGAAGGGTAGGGGTGAGGGGCAAGGGCGAGGGTGAGGGGAGACAGGCGAGGGCGAGGGTGAGGGGAGACGGGCGAGGGCGAGGGGCAAGTGCGAGGATTAGAGGTGTCAAACGGGCCGGCCCGGCACGGCACGGCCCGTTTTTTTCCAGCACGATCGTGCTACCGTGCCCGGCACGGCACGGTTTGAAATTAGGCAGGCTCGGCCTGGCAATACAGGCCAGGGGCCAGCCGCCAGGGCATACCGGCATAGCCGCATAGGCTGACTGGCTGAGCCGCTGAGGGTGAGAGAGAGGCAGGGCCGGGCATGCGGGCGCGGGACCGGGAAGGGACGGTTCACGGGAGGCCAGGCAGAAATCTGATTCTCTGAATTCTGAAATCAGAATATTGTATTTTTTTTTTAATTTATATATTTTAAATTATATTTCTTCAGGTTAAGTTAAGTGTAGTGACTGTAGTCTACTGTCTACACTGTGTAGTGTAGAGTATTAATTATTAAATATAATTTTTTTAAAAAATGTTAAAAATAAAATTAAAAAAAAAACAAATTTTAGAAAATTATTTTTTTTATCAAATTCAACTAAGTATAGCTTTATTTATATTTATAATTTATTAATTATAAATTAAAGTTATTAATTTTTTAAAATAAAATTTAAATCGTAAAAAAAATAAATCAATACATTATGTTAGGAAGAATTAAAATTAAAAAAAAAATTAAACTACACAAATGAAAAATTACCAATCATGCATTTGAAACCGATGGTCCGAACAAAACAAGTATAAGTTTCAACACAACGTACAAACAAAGCGTATAAATACAATGAATAAAAAAAACATCGAAAAAAAACGGCAAATCAGCATCAATCGTCAAGCGGCATATCATGAGAATCATCAGCCGCAACATCAAGATCAGTATCATATGAATCATCATCATCGGTAATCAGCTCCTCTGCCATCGTAGTGGATGTGGATGCGACTGCAGTGTCTGTCACAGTCTCAGCTTCAGCACGATCATGAATGGTAAACCTCGATTCCTCTCAATCCTTCAAACATGCCAAGGCCTCAACCATATCTGGACGTAATCTCGATCTCCTATCCGAAATCACGTTCACTGCAACAGAAAAAGCAGAGTCCGATACTACGCTCGACACCGGAGGAGTCAGTATATCCCGTGTCATCCTAGATAGCACGGGATAGGTGGACTCATATGATTTCCACCACTGTAATAAATCAAGATTCTTATTATCAGAATGTGATAGGATTGAGCAGTAATCGGTATCTAAGTACTGAGACAGCTCACTCCTATGTGATGGTCCACCCCTATGTTTCCCCCTCGCTAGGTTAATGGAATAATCGTCATCTCCGAACAAGGTATCAATGTCCGTAATCACAATCTCACCACCACCACCACCATACCTAGTATCATAGTATGTGAACAAGTCTGTCAACTTCTCGTAAATGAACCCTTCAGGTGGCTCTTCCAGGTTCATGCACGAGGAAATGAAAGTCAGGGTGTTTTCAACCCCTTCCACCTTAGCACTAGGGTCCATGCATGCAGCGAGGCAATAAAGAGATGGAATGGTGGACCAGTACTTCAAATACTTGGTCTCCATCTCTGCAACCATATGGCTAAGCGTCGGGTCAGCTCGATACTTCCTAAACATGCTACTAATGTTGCATATGCACCGGAGTGCAATCCAAGTGGTGGGCGTATAAACCGACGAACACATGTTCGTCGTGTCATAAAATATCTTCAAGAATTTCATAAATGAACTTCCTAAAGCCCAGTCAGTGTCGTCAATAATAAGTTCGTCACTTTTACTATTGACGTAGTTGGATATCACGTGTTCGTATCCAACACATAATTCCAACATCAGGTACGTGTAATTCTAACGATGTCTCACATCCGATTGGAATTTCTTCTTCTTAAGATTCGCAGACAAACAAAGATTACCAAACTCTTGCAGTCTGCGAGAAGTGCGAATATACTTGAGTGCATTGCATATATTTTCCAACGCGGGGGAACACACATTCATACCCGCTTGAACAATCAAGTTAATCACATGACACATGCATCTGACATGAAAGATCTCTCCTAATGGTGCGTCTCTAATATTCCTAACAAACATATTGATCGCTACTCCATTATTAGAAGCATTATCGAAAGTGACACTAAAAATTTTATTTTGAATTTTATATTCCCTAAATATTTTCATCATACACTCAAAAATGGCCGGGCCATCATGAGGATAAAGAATCTCAGTGAATCCTAATATTTTTTTTATTGATTGTCCAGTTAGAATCTACATAGTGACTCGTGAGACATGCATAAGAAGAATCATCGTGACATGTCCATATATCGGACGTCACGGACACCACTCCACTATATGCCATAAATTCCTTAATTATTTTTTGTTTTTCTAACTTATATATCTTTAGTATGTCACTCCTAGATGTGGACCTAGGAATCCTACGATAGGAAGGCTGAAAATAAGTCTGCATGATGCGCACTACCCTCGGATCTTCCGAAAATCTGATCGGAAGACCCATCAATGTGATGAGTCTGGCCATGCCGTCCCTACCCAACTCGCTGGAGTATACGAAGGGAGTAAACTTTGAGACTGAACTCGATCCAGTCTCAAAAAATATAGTGCCAAGTTGGGTTTGCCTAGGATCTAAGGGTCCATATTTTTTGGTGCATAATTCAGCATGCCTATTAAGGTGCCCAGTCCCACATGAACTCTTGCATGTTAAAAGTCTCATACAATATTTGCACTGTGCCATTTCAAGTTCCTCACCCCTAACATTTACTTGTGTTATGATTTTGAAATGAGTCCAAACTACAGAAGTCCTCCTAGTTTTTTGTTTTTTAGAACTTTGGGTTGAGACGACTGGAGAAACCAAAGTTTCAGCAGCCACAGACATCTGTGTAACACTAACATTTTCATTTTCTAAATTTAAATACGTGTCCGGTGTATTTGTCATTTTTTATGTTTTTTTTCCTATGTTTTTCTAGAGAGAGAAGCTTTAGAGAGAGAAAGTAAATAAAAACGTAAAATAAATTACCCGGTAAAATCAATGAGGTTAGTCACGTGCAAGGTGCACCGCATGAAGCTCTGATGTTCAAAACTCAAGTAGAGTTTCACGAAAATCCAAGCCGAAATCAAAATCCTGAGGCCCGAGAGAGAGATGCACGATTTATGTGAGAGAGAGAGTTTTGAGAGGAGATATGTTTTTGAAAAACATAAATGTTATAGGGAGGGGGTAGAATTTATAAGCTAAAGAAATTAATTTTTTATAAAAAAAGAAATTTTTTTATTATTTTTTTGAATTTTTTATATATTTTTAAGGGTCAGAATCACGAGGACCGTTAGATTCTGCCCCCTAGCCGTTGGAGGCAAATCCAACGGCTGAAAATCTGTAATGTTTGAATTTTTTTTTTTGGCCGTTGGGATTGGTCGGGTCTAAGCCCATCGGGACTCGGCAGTCGGGACCGCGGGTCGGGTCCAATCAGACCCGACCCACGGTCTTTTTACCGGGGGGGCTGAGGACGGGTCACGCTCACGGCTCACGGCTCACGCCCCAAGCGTGCCTGCGTGAACCGGCACGGGACGAACCCATGCCGGCGTGCCTTGCCACGGCACGGCACGAGTTGTTCCTAACCCGGGCACGGCACGGTTTAAAAACGTGCCGGGCCGGCCCAGGCACGGCCAAACCGTGCTGTGCTTCGTGCCGGGCCGGCCCGGCCCGGCACGGTTGACACCTCTAGATCATATTATATTTTTTACTTAGTTGGCTTTTCTATTTTAGGCCAAATTTTATTTATTTTGAAGTTATTTTATAAAAAAATTTAAAAAATCAATTTAATTAAAATATTTATATTTTACTATTCATGGTATCTATATTGATCGTGGAATCATAAACTTAGTGTATTAGATTATATTTTTGGTAACTGTTATACTTATTGTACTAAATATTATTTCATACATTATAAATTATATGTTAGCATACTGACACATTTCCAAGTCTTAGTGTGTGTGTCTGTCTATATATGTTTGATAGCTTTTATCAAACATAAAATTGGATTGATATATTTTAAGGTATCAAATTTTAATTATTTTTTATCTTGGTATTCTTTTTTAATTATTTAGGTTTTAATATATCAATACTTAATTATTTTGGTTTTAGTGTACCAAAACATTAATTTCTCATCATAAAACTAACTAATAATTTCATTTCAACTAGGGAAGTTGCAAAATTTTAATATATCATAAAACTTAATTATTTTGTTTTTTCCCATGTGCACGTCGCAAAAACTTAATTATTTAGATTTTTGTGTACCAAAACACCTAATATTGCATATGTACTATATATATATATATATATATATATATCTCTCTCTCTCTTTCTCTATGCAAATCACTTATGCTATACCTACATACATATACACACTACGTACACACACACACATTACACACACACACACACACATGTGTGTGTGTGTGTGTGGGTGTGTGTGTTTATAAGTTTGGGCATTCATACACACATGTGCTTATATAATATAATATAATATTATATATATATATATATATATATATATATCCTATGATCATTTACTAATTGAAGTGGATCTTAATGGGGACCTCCCCTCTGCAATTACTCTTATTTATCAAAGGAAACACAATATTGCAATCTATTATCTATGAGCAACTCACATTGTTCTACAAATCATACTTCATGGCATTCACCTAGGAGTTTTTCCAAAGAATCACTTAGTCTCTAATGTTCCTCTGACTAAAGGATAGCAAGGTGATGGATGGGGTGATGTCACGAAGGGTGGTGATTTGTAATATAAATTTTATGGTGTCTTGTTAATGTGTATGGGGTGTTGTGTCGGGGGTTCCCTAGGTTGCTTTGTCATGGCATAATCTTATGACTCATGGATATGATATGCAGATTGCCTTTGTAAGCTATGAATAAGAATGCTCCTCATGGCTCAAGTTGTGGATATAATGGGTTGGGTTAATCTCTGAAAAATAATTGCAGATTGCCTTTGTAATGGGATGATTACAGTATTTCCCCCATTCAAACACAATTGTTCGGTATATTATATTGATATGCGTTGAAATTGGTTTAAATTAACTAAATGTCATTTATGATTATTTTCTTTATATATATCTTGTTATTTTAATAAAAGAAAATTTATAATGAGCTGAATTTATAAAAATGTATATATCCTTTATTCTGTATGTAGATAATTCAGTCCGTAGAGATTAGCCTAAACATAGAAGATTGAATCATAAATTCTTATGGAATATAAATTTTTTGTTCACAATCTAGATAGAACTAGATAACTTGTTGATAAGATTATTATACTAAATTTTTGTAGGTCTATCTTGATTATGATGAATGATAAAGGTCTAACTTACAGTGTTAGTATATTTGAGTGCATTGAACGAGACCAATATAGTGTAATTATTTTTGTACTAACTTATAAAATAAAATACACCACAGTTATTATAAATACTATTATTCTTATTTTTAAAGTAATTATTATTTAAATGTGTTTGCTAATAGTTTCATAAGTAATAAGGTTGGAAATAGATTTGAGAATTATATGAATTAGATAACTTTATCAAATATATAGTAAATATTGATTACCAACGAAATTAATATCCTATCAAAAGGTTTGTAAATATCCTCTTTATATAACTTATAAGTTTTAATATTTTCAAACTCAATAGGTAGAATATAATCTAATAATCAAATAAATTAAATGGAAAGTAACAAGAAAATAATTAGAGATTGATTGAATTAAATTATTAGTAATTTGATTCAATCAATGAGTATCTATAATCTTAACAATGAGAGTTTAATTAGTGTTAAATAACAAAAGACAAAATATTTTGAATAAGTGAGCGAGTTCAATTATAATTTTATAATGGTATGAATTATAATTAATATAAATTATTATATGAAATAATTTATATTGAAAGCCCAAGATCTTATTCAGGCCGAGATCCCTTCCATAGCTTTCTCTATATTGTATTGCCTTGTGCTGGGCCAAAGGTTGTATTGCCTTGTGCTGGGCCAAAGGTTGTATTGCCTTGTGCTGGGCCAAAGGTTGTATTGCCTTGTGCTGGGCCAAAGGTTGTATTGCCTTGTGCTGGGCCAAAGGTTATATTGCCTTGTGCTGGGCCAAAGGTTGTATTGCCTTGTGCTGGGCCAAAGGTTGTATTGCCTTGTGCTGGGCCAAAGGTTGTATTGCCTTGTGCTGGGCCAAAGGTTGTATTGCCTTGTGCTAGGCCTGGCACGACGCGTGTGCCTGGCCTATTGGCAAGGTCCACCAACATGATATTTGTGACCCGGGATCGATTTGACACGACATGAAATTACTCATTTGACACTTCTAACTTCCATAAGTATTATTACTATTATGTTTAAATAATAAATTTTATGAATTAAGGTTTCTCGAACAACAATATCTGAGGGTGTTGCTTTGGCATTAATACATGTAGATTTGTTATCGTTTTAAAAATATTTAAAAGCCTCACTAAAATAGTGGGGTTCTAATTTATGTTGACTCACTTGAAAACTGAGATTATTTATTTGTGAATTAGGAGAATGTGTTTGGATGGATTTTATTAATTGGGTGTAAATTTTGCATTTAAATTTTTTATTGAGATGTAATTATTTTTTGTGAATTTTAAAAAAGCCACTGCCCACATCGATGCTCATGGTGATTGTCATGGAAATTGGCAATTTTGGAGAAGATGACTATCATCGACAATGTCATCTATGGTGATTGTCATGGTGATGTTGGAGAAGATGACTAATGTCTGAAACTGAAATAAATTCCATATCTATTTTATTATGAACATTATCCCAAACCACTATGATGGTAAAACTAAGTAGATTATGCCAGATTTAGGAAAATAGCCTAATTCTTGAAAAGTCTTAGGTTGTAAGTACTACAACCTAAATAGCTGAGGTGTTCAACATTCATATATATGCAATCCCTTATCATTATATATTTGTGGCATGAAAATATGTTAATTGTGGCATGAAAGTATATATGACATGAAAATGTATCTATTATGGAATGGATGTGTGTGTGTGGGTGTGTGTGTGTGTGTGTGTGTGTTGTCATGGCATGCATGTATAGGCATGACAGCTAGTATGAAAGTTTTGGGCCAAAAGAAAATTCACATATAATTAAATAAAAATTCTCAAATTTAAAAATATCTAAGTGGGCAAGAAAATTCATTAAATGAATCTCATGATTTGCATCACTAGTTTGAAAGTTATACAAGTCAATTAGGGTGTTTTTCTTGGTACCTTCCTCCTAACAGGCTAACTAGCTTTTAGATATACTTAGCACAAACCACCATAAGATAATTCTATAGATTAATTAAATGAATCATTTTTCCACTTGAATGATTCATTTAAGAATTAATGGATTTAGAATTAGGTAATAATTTACACTTAGCTATTAATAATAATATCATCTTTATCTAAGTCAATAATGAACAATAGATGTCCTCTAATCGAGATATACAATTTATGGTATTTCAGATTGATGAATAATTCATTCAAAAATTATTGGAGAGAATCAATTCTTGTGATAGAATCCAAGATATTTTCCTAAATCAATTCATTCAAGAAATTATTTTTCAATCTACTTACCACCATTCTCAAAGAAAATAAACTTGATTGAACTAATTACAATGATTGGAAAAGAATTCTTGACATTGTCATGACTGCTAAAAACTACAAAATTGTACTCACATATATGTGCTAGGATAGACCTCAACATGGAGCAATCAATGAGGAAGCAAAGTTTTATGAGAAATGGGTAATGGCTAATGAGATGTATAGATATTATATTTTGGCTTTCATGTCAAGTATACTCTTACATCAGCATCAGTCCATAACTACCATCTATGACATGATATTTAATCTCAAAGAAATATTTTGGAATCAGATCTGTTTTACTAAAAAAAAATTCATGAGTGATTTGATGAATACTACAATGATTGAAAGTGCCCTAGTGAAGGATCATGTTCTTAAGATGATTAGTCTTCTAAATAAACTAGAAATCCTAGGAGTTGAGATTGATATGGATTTTTAGATTGACATTATTTTTCAATCTTTGTCAAACTCCTATAATAAATTTTGCCTAAATTATAATATGAATAGACCTGATTGGACATTAACATAATTTCTCAAGAAATTGGTATCAATTAAAAATATTATCAAAAAATCTTCTAGAATATTTATGGCTAAAAGAACTTTTAAACCGAAAGGAAAGAAGACTAATATTTATGGCCTAATTGCTTAAGTCACAAGTGTGAAAAAGCTAAAAGGAAAATATTTTCATTGGTAACAGACACAACACTAGAAGAAGTAATATTTAATTTAACTATGCAAAATAAAAAATTAAGGTAAATATCAATTACTAAAGTTGAAACATGTTTAGTGGTGATATCTATGGATGCTGTTGTGTAGATATCGACGCCACAAATCATGTCTATAATTCTTTGTAGTGATTTTAGGAAATTAGATAACTACGTGATTAAGAGATTGATCTTCACATAGGAAATATTACCAAGGAGGCAGCTATTGTAGTGGGAAATTACATGTTTCATTTTGAGAGAAATAATATTTTAATTTTAAAAGATTATCTTTATGTTATTTTTTTAAAAAATAACATAAAAGGAATCCTTTATGTTATTTTTTTTTGATCAGTAATAAAAGCAACCTTTATGTTATTAATATTATTTTTACTATATTACAACAATGCGAGTCGAATAACATCAACAGCTTACCACATAAAATAAAATATTTTCCTGATATAAATAAAACCTATCTTTGGTATTTATATCTAGGTCATATAAATTTAAATGGATTTGGAGACTAGTTAAACATATACCTTTGGGTTCATTGAAATTGGAAATACTTCCAACATACGATTCCTATTTTGAAGAAAAATGATCAAATTGTATATTTTGGCCAATAGCTATAGAGCCAAAGAGCTATAATATTACTGGTTCATTCTGATTTATATGGGCTCATGGCTATCCGAGCAAAAGGTAGTTTTGAGTACTTCATCACTTTCATTAATATTTACTCAAGATATGGATATATTTATGTGTTATGTCATAAGTCCGATACCTTTAAGAAATTCAAAGAGTGCAGGATGGAAATGGAAAAATATCACAATAAATCTCTCAAAATACTATGATTTCATCATGGTAGCGAGTACTTATTTGGAATGTTTAGAGATTACTTATTGGATCAAAGGATTATGTTGTAGTTATCTGCACATGGCACTCCACAACATATTGGTGTGACATAACGAATGAATATGAATCTTATAGACATGATATGTTTAATGACAAGTTATTCAGATATTCTTAATTTCTTTTGGGGATATGTATTAGAAACAATAATTTATATTTGCAACTTCAACTGAATTGTGGACTAGGCATAAGCTCAGTTTGAAATAAATTTATTTGTGGGGTTTCTTAGCATATATATTTAAAGGAAAGACAGATAAGTTAGAAACAAAAATAAAAATTTATTATTTCATGAGATATTCTAGAGGGACTAAAAGTGATTTATTTTATAGTTCAAATAATCCAAAGATCATCATTAGCAACAATGCTCAATTCTTAGAACATGACTATATAGAAAACCACAAACTGAAATAAACGTATTCTAGATTTGTTAAGAGGAGATAAGTCAGCTCACACTCCTTCAATACTAGAAGGAATACTACAAGATGATATCTCTGGTACCTCATTGACCCATCATAATGAGAGAGCTATTTATGTGATAGTATTGACATTAAACCATGTGAGCCTATCATTGATGTGTCATTACTTGATAGTACAACCAAAAGATAATGATCGTAATTATTCATAGGAAGTAGTATCTACATAGTATGCCACTAAAAGTATACAACCAAGAGGAGTGTCTTATCGTAGTAGGAGGATTATTCCTCAACCTACATAGTATATACTCTTGGGAGAGTCTTAAGATAGAATTCATGATGAGCTAGATATTAATCCTAGAAGCTATAATGAAGCACTTCAAGATTAAGGTACATATCATTGGAAAAGGGTAATGGAATCAAAAATGTAGTCAATGTAATTCAATCATGTCTGAGATTTTATAGAACCACCTGAAGAGATAAAACCCATTAAGTAGAGGTGAATCTATTAGAAAAAGAGAATGATAAATGGTAATGTTGAGACTTATAAAGTTAGGTTTGTTGCGAAGGGTTTTACTCAGAAATAAGGAATCGATTATGATAAAATATTTTCGTTAGTAGCCTTGCTGAAATCAATCTTGATTTTCTTGTCTATTGCAACTTAATATGAGTATGTGATTTGGTAAATGAACATAAAGACTATTTTTGAATGAACATCTTAAAGAATATATCTATATGATGTATCTAGATGCTTTCATAGAAAAATGTTAAGAGCATATGTTGTGTAAGTTGAATAAGTTCATTTTATGGACTAAAATATGCATCTAGGTCTTGGAATACTCATTTTGATTAAATTAGTAAGTCTTATGGTTTTGATCAATATCAAGATGAATATTATGTGTAAATAAAGTGAGATTATAATGATGTGTTATTCTTGATATTATACATTGATAATATATTACTCATTGGCAATGATGTGGGCTTATTGTTATCGATTAAGGCTTAGTTATTTTATAAATTTGATATAACAGACTTAGAAGAAGTTACTCACATTTTTAATATTAAGATTTTGTGAGATCACAAGCAAATAATATTCTACTCATCTCAAGCTATTTATATTGATCAAATATTGACCCAATTTAGTATGCAAGATTCCAAGAAATATTTTTTTCATTTTAGACATGTAATTGCTCTATCAAAAAAATTCCCAGAATATCCAATGAGATAGAGAAAATGATAGTAATTTCTTATGTATCCATAGTCAGAAGTCTCACTTATATAAAACTTTGCATTAGACTTGATATCTATTATTCTGTAAGCATGGTAAGAAAATATCAATCTAATCTAGGACAATAACATTGGACAGTAGTAAAATACATAATAAAGTACATAAAAATGATTATAGATTATATATTAGTATACCAAGCAAATAATCTCATGCATATATTATATAGACTCATATTTTCAAATAGTTGAGGATTTGAGAACATTCACCATTGATTATGTGTTTACCTTATGAAGTGAAACCATAGCTAGAGGGGTATCAAATAATCTTGTATTGATGATTTCACCATGGAGGCTAAGTATGTGGTAGCTTTAGAGGTAGCCAAAGAAATTGTATGGCTCATAAAATTCTTGATGGATCTAAGGATCATACCTTCTATGTAATTGCCTATTATACTTTATTGTAATAATAGTAGAGTAGTTGTAAATTCGAACAAACCTAGAACCCACAAGAAAGTAAAATACATCAAGCATGAATATAATCTATTAAGAGATATTAAAAAAAAAAGATGTAACGGTAAAAAAAATAGCATCGGCAAACAACTTGATAGATCCTTTTATGATGAGCCATCCAGCTGTGGCATTTGACAAACAAGTGGAAGGGATTGGAGTAGAGGTGTCAACCGAGCCTGGCATGGTTCAACTATGCCTGGCCGGTACAATACACAACAGTGTCATGCTTGGGCCCATGCTAGGTGCACCCTCTGCACCGGTCATGTCGTGTTGGACCGAGGGCTCGACCCATCGTGTCGTGTTTGGCACGGCACGAGTGCCTGGCACATGGGCACGACACGTGTGACCATGCACCGAGCGTGATCACGACAAGCCAACGCCTGACGGGTGAGGCTCACCGAGCCCCAAAAGGGTGAAGACGTGGGCTACGGGCTCGTGCCGAGCCTGACCTCCACAGAACCATGTTGGGCTAGGCATGACACGGTTACTGTACCATACCATGCCTGGCCCGGCATAGTAGCCCAGTTGGGCTTCCTAAAACTAGGCCTGGCCGACCTAGCCCGACCCATTTGACACCTCTAGATTGGAGTAAGATGTGTAACATTATGACATTAGTCTAAGTGGGAAATTATTGGAATTGGTTTATACTAAAAGTCATTTATGATTATTTTCTTAATTTACTTCTTATTATTTTAATAAAAGATTTTATAATAAGTTAAATCTGTAAAAAATACATATGTCCTTTATTCTACATATAGATAATTCAGTGCGTGGAGATTGACTTAAGTACAAATGATCAAATCATCAGTTCTTGTGAAGTATAAGTTTGTTGTTCATAATTTAGAAAGAATTTGACAATCTATTGGTAATATTATAACACTATATTTTAGTAGGTATATCTTGACTATGGTGAATAATGAAGTTCTAACTTCTAGTGCTGTTATGTTTAAGTATATTGAACGGGACTAGCACTATATTTTAGTAGGTATATTTTAGTAGGTATATTTCAGTATGTAAGATTATAATTATTTATAATAACACCATAGTTATTATAAATAATATTACTCTTATTCTCAAAGTAGTTATTATTTACATGTACTTGTTAATAATTATTTTGATTCATAATTAAAGTGATCTAGAAATAGATTTGAGAACTCTATGGATTAAATAACTTTATCAAATATATAATATATATTGATTATAGATGAAATCCATATCCTATCAGAATAATTGATGATACTTCATTGAGAAAACTTATAAATTTTGATACTATAAAATCCTGTTAATAGATTTTAATCTGATAATTCAAATAAGTTAAACAAAAAGAATCAAGGAAGTAATTAGAGATTGATTGAATTAGATTATTAGTGATTTGATTCAATCAATATGTATCTGTAATCTTAACACAAATAGTTTAATTAGTATTAAGTAATAAAAGATAAAATATTTTGACTAAGTGAGTACAATTATAATTATGTAGTGATATGAATTATAATTAATATAAATTATTGTATGGAATATACATTGAAAGTCCAAGATTTTATTTAGGTTGGGATTCTTTCCATTGTATTATCTGGATGTCATAAAAGTATTACAGATTTTTATTTATTTATTTAGTATATATCTACAAATATATAATTAGAATAATTATTTTTATTTTGATTGAATAATTTAATTTTGTCAAATTAATTGATTGTTCCTACAGTGGTGTAGCCTTGTCATGGTTTATTGCAGTATCTTCCATTGGAGAGGTACTTGTGACTAATTACTTAGGGTATTTGATTGATGTATCTTATGTTCATGAAGATAGAGTTTGCTTGGAATGGATTTGAGTCAAGGTAAATGTAATGCACTTATTTATCCCCTAGAGTCCCATGGAAATTACACTATTTATTTGGTATGACGATGATGTCGTATGCATGAAAGAGATTATGGTTATCTTATATTACTATGAGAATATGGTTCTTATAACAATTCACTACCAATCTTTTTTTTATTATAGATTATGGTCGTCAATTTCTAACTCAAACTTTGATAGGGTGGGACTAGTTTTGGATTGATCTATAAATTTGCAAATATTTTTGTTAATATCCTCAACTAGTGGTGACCTAATATCTAAGAAATATGAATGTTTATTACATATACACCACAATCTTTGTTTTAATTAAGATGATGCTATCTTATTGAAATGATTTAAAACCAGAAATTGATGGAGAATTAAAATACATGTTAAATAATAACATTTTTAGGTGTCTCATCAAATTGTAGCCTTTTACAGTTTTTTTATATTAAGATCACAATTAGTCAACATAACATATTATTTTCACGAGCTCTTCATATTGTTTATCTTTATTCAATATCAAAATTTAGTCAAATAATGAAAAGTGATTCACGAAAAAACTTTTTGAAAAACTTAATGACTATGCTAATATTCTTTATATAATAATTTCATTCATATCCTTACAAGTTTTTTGATATTGAATCTCAATTAACTTCTATAATTATGAAAACAAGATTTTTCTTTCATCATATATTGCATAAAATTGAAAAGCATATACAAATCAAATTAACAGGTTATTGAGATTGCGAGTTGGTGGAAGATATAAGAAGAGGTAAACCATTAAAAAGTAAATAAAACTATAAAAACTTGATATAAATGAGTTAAATTTTTATGAGAATTATATTACTTGGAGAATAAAAATTTATATGGTCAACACTGATAGTATTGGGATTTTACTTTAATGATGATGATTATGATAAAGTAAAAAATAACATATTGATTATAGTCACTCCGTTAACATGTCCTTTAAAAAAATATCAAATTCATACTTGTGCAACAAAATAATGTAGTGAATGTACTACAACAACAAAAAAATCATTAAATAAATTTAATATTATGAATTGCATGCTCATTATATGACTAATCATGTTGAATGTATTATCTCATCTAAAGGGAATCTATCATATCTCCTAGTTTGGAAGAATGGCACATTAACTAATGCAGTGCAAATATTTATGGAGTTATCAATATTTATTCCATTGAACAATTACTTTTAAAAAATTTAAATGTTTTGGCTGCCTACATTCCTTTGAGGTTATGATATAGAAGGGTCATTAAACGTAACCATTTTCTCTTGTACATCAACTTAGGTTTATAAACAACAAGCATCTTTCTCATAAAAATTAAACACAACCATGTTTTGTCAGTGTTGTTTTTTTTTTAAAAAAAAAAAATTAGTTCTTTGTGGTATGATGAATTACATTCAAGCTTGGTCATATCTATATCGATTACCATGATGGTTTATTAAAGTTTATATAAATCACCTCAATGACTCTTTTTTGCAATCTCAGCCTTCATGATAGATATTTATGTGTTTGTCAATGTTCAAGCTCATGATCAATATAAACTCATCGAATTGAAGCACACTCATGTGCCATTTGCTATAGATACTAACCATTCCAATTTCATCATTTTCATAACTACCCAACTTTTCAAACACATGCACTCACAAAAATAACAAGCTTATACAAGTATGTTAATAACTTATTTAGACAAAATAAGATTGATATTCTTATATTGCATGTCATCAAATTATCAATAAATTATTAATGAAAAAAACAATTGTCATTAAATAAATATTAGAAATATGTTAAATATTATCAAGTATAATCTAAACTAATTTAATAACAAAAAAAAATTAGTAACAAGGACTCTTGATAGTCTGATCTACCATTTAGAGCGAAAGAAGAGTAATTTTGTCGAGATTTAATCGGCATGCAATGGATAAGGGCATAAAGTTAACACTTGATCCCAAGTTAACAATGTCTTCTGAAATGTGTGATCTCCAATAGTATATGGTATAATAAAGCTTCCAGAATCTTTCAATTTCCTTGAAAGTTTTATTTGAATAATGACAATATACTTCTCGGTCATATTCATGATCTCATATGTTTTCAACTTTCTCTTACTACTCATTAAACTTTCACAAATTTTATATAATTTGATTTTTGGGCTAGAGTTTCAATAAATGAGATGTTTACTTCTAACTTCTATTTATGAAAATTTGTGAAGAATTCATCTAGTTTCTCATTATTAAAGTATTGCAGAAATAGAAGATCCATCGGAAATTTACCTTTAGCTTTATTCTGATCTATTTATTTCTCTCCATAGCCTTGGGTAAGTTCTATTCACTCATCTAATTCTCCATTTCTTTTTTTTTTCCCATCTTTGGGTAAAAATTAGTTGTGTACTTCTTTTTGATATTTAGTTATGTTACATGTCGTATATTCATAGTTATTATTATTCTAGTTTTCCTTAGTTGAAGTCATGGTTTCTTAGAGAATTTCATGTTGAACCGTAGCCTTTTGAGGAAGTCATTGCCTTGTTACCCCCCACAAACTCTAAAATTCTCTTGTTTGAAATAATAGTGTAGCTCTAGAGTCATGGCACTTGGGAGAGTCTTGGCTTTGTCACCCCCAAAATATCCAAAATGATTTTGTTCAGAGTGTCTCTATAGCTCCTTCCTACTTTGAAGTCATATTGAGGAATAATTATTTAGATTCACTTCCATATCACTTTGCTAATGAAAAGAAATGATCAAGACATGCAAGATTTTGCTAACAATCATTTAGATAGAGTTTTGGCCCAAGGATGAACACTAAAACTACAAAGGATTTATAAACCTACCTCATCTACTAAATATCTCAAAAAATTCAATTATTTCAATACTATTCATCAAAGATTTCCAAAAACTAAAAATTATGAATTCAACAAATATCTGCCAATTTTGCTAGATACGCAGTATTCTCAACTACTAAAATATATTAGAATATTTAGTAAATTGAACACTAAATAGTGGTTCGCCATATTATTATCATTGTTTCTAGATGATTGTTCTATATGCTACAGCCCACTCTCATAGCTTTCATATGAAAGATTTTTATGATTTCTTATATCCAGATAGTAATACAGTAAGACATTGTTGTTAAGTTGTCTACATTTAATTTTCTTATTCTATTTGATAAATAGGATCTAAGTTCACTGATTAATATAAATATAAAGTGGTGATCTCTCCCAACATTCTTCTATTTTCTTTAAGGGCATTAAACTTCTCTAATATAGCTCTCATCTTTGCTTCAATAGTGGTCAACCTATCCAACTCTAATATTTTGACATGTATTCTCCCAATTAAGTAATCTATTAGAGTTTGATAGTTATTTTTTACTAGCTCATCAAACAAATAATATGCTTCCTCAAGTGATTTATTCATAATAGATCCTATGACGATCACATCAATCATACATATTATCATGTAGTTTAGACCATTGTAGATGTTTTAGGCTTAGAATTACAACTCAAATCCATGTTGATGACATCTCCTCAACAACTCCTTAAAATAGTCTCAAACAACATATAAGTTCTCATATTTCTCTTGCTAAAATTGACTTATCTCACTCTAAAGTTGAGAAGTAAATTGAGGTGTAACGAATTTAGTGAGAAATATACTCACCAATTCATCCAAACTCTCAATAAATCATCATGGTAAACATTAGAACCAACTACATGTTTTACCACTTAATAAAAACAAAATTAATTATAAATTAATTGCATCCGAGCCAACTCCAATAATTTTTACATTGTCGTATAGCTCCAAAAATAATGTGGCATATCCATTAGAGTGTTATGATATCCTTCCTTCATATTGGTGGTGTTGTATCATAACTCTTAGACTCAACTTCAACTCAAAATAATTAACTTCAACTAATTATAAATGAATCATAAAATTATAGTTCATCACTATGGGCTTCCAATATCTCTCAAAGTATGATAGTGGATGGACTATCAAAGAGATTTCCCATCATCTCCTTGAGTCTCTATGTAAATTCCAGTGTCCTCCATAATATTTTTGTAGCTTTTTATTTGGCAAGGTTTTTTCTAATTCTTTCAATTTCTAGGTCCAGTTGGTTTAGCTCAATCCTAAAACTTATGCTAATCAATGATCACTAAAAAGAAGAAAAAGGAAACAAAATATAAGAACACAAATAAAACAAAATAGAACCATACATGTTCAAACAAGTTAACATAACCTAGCTTTTTAGATTCGAGAATATTTTTTAAATGTAATCCTATCCAAACTACTAAAATTGAATTATTCTTTTATAAAAATAATTATGTTAACTCATATTAACCTAATCAAACTAAATAAGTATTGATAATGACATCAAAAACTTATTATAACTTTATTATTCTATTTAATTTAATTAATTAGGTGACATTCCAAATACTAATTAATGAAAGTATCTTATCAACGAAGATTCACAAGTGTATAGATCATATAAGTAGTATAATAGATTTTTATCTAGATATCGATCTCATAGGAATTATGTCGACAATTTGGTTATTCAATAATAAGATAACTCATTTTCAATAAAATAGATGCTCAGATTGCTAAATAATCTTAGATCCATGATTTATTCATTTAATATATGTGATGTCATTAAGTTGTTTAACAAATATTATATTAGACATAGAATAAATGTTAAGGTGTTGTACAATAACCTCTTACTCTAATGGTATACAATATAGTTAATATCATTGAGTCATTCCCAATATTAGTATCCTCATAGTGTTGTCATTGGTATATTATCACCAAGACAATAATTTATTTTTACATGACAGTCATTTATAATCTCATACCTTTTCGACAGTTTCATCAACTATTATTAATGGTTGTTTCATATGCATTTTCTTATTCTTTGTCATCCATTATTATAATGACTAATAATTAATATAATTTGTAAGTATTTATACTTTTAGCTTCGTAAATGTCATAATCACATAATCAATATACATTTCGCTCAAGTTTCACTGATATAAACCATATGAGTAAATATGGCTCATAGGAGTTATCACTACATTACGAGTCATAATATACTCATATATGTTGCAAGGATTATCTATCACTATCTTTCTAAGTAATGATGCAACTCTCATACTAAAGGTATATCCCTTGAAAGAATATTCTATAAAAGTTCCATCCCAATCGAACTGGTCTTTTTAAGATGTGTATAGTAGATTGATGTACGAAAAATTCATATGTTCAACTTCATAAGTATCATACTCATAATAATTAATATATCTAAATTTTAGGATTCAATATATACGTTTATCTCATGAATCACAATTGAAAGAGCTGTTACTTCATTCTTATCATATGCATGAGCGTGCCGTATGATTTATTCAACATCGCTCATCACAACATTCTCACACAAATCCACCAATGATCAAAACTCTAATTAAAGTTATATTTAATCACCATCCATATGTATCCATATAAAAAATAAATCAAATCTTTAATGTATTCATAATTAAAACTATTTATATTATATAATTCAAATTACACAACCCCTAAAATATGATAGTTTGGTGCAAATTTTTAAATCTATCCCTAGTTGTAAGAAATTTGAGGGCTACACCCCTCAACTTTAGGAATTTATATAAATCATGCATCACTTGTTTAATTGTGGAACTCCTAGGAAGTGTAAAATTTGCTTATAGGGGTTATTGTTGTGACTTTTCTTATTGCATGAGAGAGAGAGAGAGAGAGAGAGAGAAGAATTCTTCTTGTGTTGTCATTTCCCTAAATTCACCTAAATCAAATTATGCTCATGTCCTTCTAAAAGTGTGTTCAATTTCAAGGTCTAAGAAACATATTTCATGTATTTTTTTTGCTCATCCGTGTAATGATTTCCATGCCCGAACAAAAACAAATTGAAAAAATAAAAGATGCAAAAAAACTAGTTTCTATAATAGTTTTCATTATTCTCAATTATTTCGAACAATCTTGTGAGAATTAAAAAGTTCATAAAAGTATATGTGATCAGCAAGTAATACAGAAGTGGGTTTAGTATCATCTCCATAGGGATTAAATATTTGTGAAAATAATATAACAAAAATCAACTTCAATTAAGTAACTAAAAATGTTTAAGAAACTAATGATAAAATCAAGTTATGAATAGAATGAGAATTTTAGGATTTTAATAAAAGCAACAAATAAGATAACATAGAGTTAAGGAAGAAATAAATTTATAATGGATTATGGATTATGCTAGAATTGATAAAATCCTTTCAGTTACTTTTAAATTTATATTAAATAAACATTTTCTTTTACACTAGATTTCATATATCACAAGCAAATTTTTCATATATAACTTGCTTTTACAATTTTGTATCTAGGTTAAACATATTCATATGCTAATTCAGTAAAAAGAATACATAATATAATATAAGTCTTTTAGGTTTTTTAGGTCAAATAATATATTCTTATACTACTTATGAATCAATAATTTTAACTTTTTAAGAATTAAGATTATTAAATAAGAATCATTCAACATCGATAAAATAATCTTATCTTTTCTAGAATTAACATTAGCATTGTATTATATTAATATTGGTCAAATAAATGTAAAAAGTTTACAATAAATACAAATCTATAAACATGAGAAAGTTTTCTATAAAAAAAATGACAACTTAAATTGCACCCATTTTAGCATAATAAACTTAGCTTATAATTAAATTCATGTTATCATAATAAGATTTTCATGCATCTTTCAATAGAAATTAAACAACTAAATAAACAAATGTATAAAATTAAATAAAAAAACTATGAGAAAGGAAATAGATGCTTATAATGGTTTCGGTGAAAGTTCTTCCATATATATATATATAATTTTTCAGCATTTTCGTATTCCCATATATGTTTGCCTCTAAAACTATATTTTCTTTTCTTATTTGTCTTTGTATTTTTCTTTATCATCTGGTTCACCTCATGAGTTTTTGTTTCTGTTTTATAAGCTCTCTTAGTTATGAAAATTTCTTATTTTCAAAAGCATGAAATTTCAAAACACCTATTATGTATGCATGCTTTTTCTTTGGTTCTATTATATTTTTCTTTCATTTTGTTTCTTCCTCCTCTCCATTGCTCTCTATTCTTCTTTCTCCTTTCTAAATCTTATATGGTATTCTTCTTCTAGTTTTGTTTTTTTTTTCCTCGTGGTTTCTTTCTTCTTCATGGATTGTTTGCTTCTGTATAATCCTCCCTTAATATATATATTTTGCCTATTGGTTTCTTCATATCATTCCTCTTCTCATAACTTCTATGCGTATCTATTGACACATATATTATCTTGCGCGCGCGCACACACACACACACACACACACATATATATATATATTAGCAAGCATCATTTTCTTTGATTTCTCTTTAAGTTATATCTGAGCCATTATAAGCTAGCATTAATTTTCTAGATGTAATAGCTCATTTTATGCTCATAAAATATACATATAAAGTGAAATTTTTCAATATAAATAAAAAGAACTAATATAGGATAAAAAGATATTAATATATGTATTTGTGTTTGTGTTTGTATTTGTGTTTGTGTCTGTGTTTGTGTCTGTGTCTATGTCCGTGTGTTTGTGTCTGTGTCTATGTCTGTGTGTTTGTGTCTGTATTTGTCTCTATCTATGTATGCATATGTCTTTTTATGTGTATGTATGTTTGTATCTGTGAATGTTTTTGTCTATACCTAAGTCTATGTTTCTGTGTGTGTATGTGTATGTGGTTGTGTCTATGTCAATGTCTATGTTTGTGTCAATGTCAGTGTCTGTGTATGTATTTATGTCTATGTTTGTGTCTGTGTCTGTGTCTGTGTCTATGTCTATGTTGGTGTTTGTGTCTATTTGTATTTGTGTTTGTGTCAACCAGTTAATGTCTATGTATCTATCTATGTTTATGTATTTGTGTATGCGTCTATGTGTCAATATCTCTATGTCTGTATTTGTGTGTTCACATTTATGTTTGTGTGTTCGCATCAGAGTTTATGCATGTGTTTGCTTCTATGTTTGTGTATGTGTTTGAGTATGTGTATGTGCATGTGTTTGAGTCTATGCATGTGTGTGCTTGTGTCTATGTATGTGTCTGTATCCGTATCTGTGTTAATGTTTGTCTATTTTTGTATGTATATGTCTCTATGAATGTGTATGTGTCCATATCTGTGTCTGTGTCTAAGTTTGTGTTTGTCTATGTCGTGTCTATTTATATATTGATGTCTGTGTTTGTATGTGTCTATTTGTGTGTTTGTATTTGTGTCTCTATCAGTGTTTGTCTCTATCTTTGTATGTGTTAATGTTTGTGTTCGTATATGAGTTTGTCTTTGTATGTGTATGTATTTGTGTGTCTGTCTGTGTATGTGATGTGTCTATGTGTTTGTCTGTGTTTCTATCACTATATTGTGTGTGTTTGTTTTGTATTTGTATTTGTCTATTTATATGTTTGTGTCTATACTCGTGTCAGTGTCCATATCTATGTTCATGTCCGTGTTGGTGTTCATGTCCGTGTTAGTGTTCATGTCATTGTTTATGTATATCTATCAATCTGTCTATTAATCTATCTATCAAATTGTTTATTTATCTGTCTGTCTGTTTGTTTTTCTTTTTTTCTATATGCCTGTCTATTTATCTGTCTGTCAACCTGCCTATATATTTATTTGTCTGTCTGTCAATCTGTCTTTATATTTGTCTGTCGGTCTGATTGTTTGACTGTCTTCATAATTTTCTATCTACCTGACTATCTTTCTGTCTGACTATCTGTATGACTATCTGTCTGTCTATCTTTTAATTGACTATCTATCTATTTGTTTGTCAATCAATCTTTCTATTTATTTGTCTATTTAACTATGTGTCTATTTGTCTATCTATCTATCTATTGATCTACATATTAAACTAACTAAATATCTATCTTTCTATATATTAAACTAAATATCTATCTATATATCTATTAGTCTATTTGAATATGTATTTGTCTGTCTATTTATCTATCTATCTACATATTAAACTATCTATCTTTCTACCTATATATTAAACTAACTATCTATATATTAAACTATCTATCTAACTATCTATTTATTTATTTGTCTTTAAATTATAGACAAATAATAATTATTCTAACTCTAAAGATGAATGATTATTGATAATAATTAATAAGCTACAAGTGATTATAAAAAAAAAATTATTCTAACTCTAAAGGTTGGACAAAGTATAAACTATAATTTTAGCCTTGTTAAAGTATGTTTATAAATGAGTTGCATAAAATTATAACAAACAGCAGGCGTGAAGACCTTTGATCTTTTTAGTTCATTTCATTTTGTCATGGCCAACGCCCACAGATGACAATGAAAAGATGATTCAGAATGGAGTATCTATCATGGCAAAAAAGAGTTGATGGGCTATAAATTATAGATTATAACGAGTTGTAACAAGTTCAGATAGAAGAAATTATACAAACTCAATAATTTTTGTGTTTTTAGTGGTGGAGACAATATGATAGTGTATCTATAATTTATGTTTTCATTAATTCAAAAATAAAAACAAATCTCCAAATCAGAAAATATTAAAATTATTTAAGCAAAATCCAAGAAACAAAGGGCATGCATAAATATCGGGGGAGGGGGGGGGGGGGGGGGGGGGGGGGGATATTTATTTTACACCTGCCTCATGCATACACAGCAAAACAAATACACAAATGGTTGTTTGGTATGAAACACCACAACTATCAAGAGCAACAGGATGCGTTGGCAGGCCGCTCCTCTGGTCTATCCATCAGAACCATTCCTGAAGCAGTCAGGGCGGGCTGTGCTGGAGGCAGTTGCTTTGCTGTGCCAATGAAACAATAATAAATTAAATAATTATATGAAAAATTAATTTCCTAAGGAAAAAAATGTACACATTCACGCACAAATATATATTGGGGGGGGGGGGGGGGGCAGGTTGAAGATGTGTAGATAAGATCAAACACATAACTCCTACTCTATAAAGACTGCACCTGAGAAATATCAAACCAAAAACCTATTTGCTCTTGAATAAAAATATTTTTGTCATCCCATCATTACACGAGCTCCACTACACACACACACACATATATATATTACATAAATATTTTTATATAATCACTTATCTCAATATTATTCTTGCTTAAATATAATTAACTTCAAATTTTTTATGAGATCCAATATGCTAGTGATAAAAACAAATAATCATAGTTTCAAGCTAATAACTTACTGAACAAAATTAATTTACCCCAACATACATCATCCACATTGAATCACAAATTCTCTCAAATAAAAATAAAATTACAAAAAAGATCTAACATAACATATTATCATGGATGATATATAATACAACACAAAAAGATCTTAATGTCATACTTTATTCAAGATATGAAAAAAAAAAATTATTATAAAGTTTGTACTCAGTGCACAACACTAAAACTTGATGTATGATCTACGAGATATTAATATCTTAATAATATTACTCTCAGAAATCAAAAAGGATACATCTGATAAATTTCAAATCCAAAATTTATCATTCTTGAACGAAAATACTTACTTTCACACTAAGACACAACCTTCATGAATAAAAAAATATATACATTATATGAAATAAAAAATTAAACAATAAGAAAAAAAAAATTGAAAAAGTGAATGTTCTCAACTTCACAACACATCAAATGATTATTCAAAAATCAAGCTCAAACAAATTTCCCATTGACATTAACCAACTTACTCTGGACAGTGTATTACAATACAGACTTTAACAATGTATATCTTCTGGATCTGCGATCATTGTATATTGGATTCTCAAGCCCTGGGAGTTCTTATCTTATGCATTTTGAATCATTAGATCTCAGATTTATTAGATTTCAGACCTCATTTTCTTTATAAATAAGTAATCACAATGACTTCCCATAACACACGTGGACCAATTGGTAGGGATGTTGGGGGCTCGGGCTCATTTTCTTGGGGCACGAATTCAATCCTCACGGGCTACACCTATGAGGCTATGAGCGTGAGGATGTCGGCGTGCCCCAAGGCTCCGACAACCGTTCGATGCACCAATCTAGCTCGAGAAAACACCGGGTTATAAAAAAGTAATCACAATGACAACTAATCCCATTATTTAATGATCAAGTCAATATAAAAAATACTGATTATTTTTTTTATAAAAAATAATAAATAAAAGACAGTAAGCATCGTTGGTGCCTTGATGTCGGCGTGTCAACTCCTAGTAGACAGTTCATCATTGGTGTCTTGATACAGCTAAGAATAACCTTGGGTGGGCTGATGTATTTATATCAAACTAGTGACCGAGCGCAAAAACAAAAAATAGTTCATCATCTCATGAGAGAATCTTAGCATTGTGTTAGCTAATCATTTTTTCTTATATTCTACTCATTCTCTTAGTCATTATTGATGAGAACATGCTAGATGACCATTATCTCCTTAAACATATAATTCGTCTTGATTCAATCAAAATTGCTAAAAGTGGAAAATCAAGTAAACCTAATGAGGTTTTACTAGAATTCATTTTCTCAATGGAAGCAAAAGCAAGACTCATCGTGCATAACAAAAAAAAATAATTGATACTAAAATTTAACTTCTCCTATTGAAGCTGCTTTTGGATGTAAAAACAAAGGCATACCAGTGACAACCACCAAAAAAATATTTTTATTATATTAATTTTTTTTATTTTTTTTATTAAATGACTTATAATAGAAAATAAAGTGGGATCTAAAAAAAAAAGGAATACTAGGTAAAATATACATAATCATTATTACATATGATATAATATCTAAATCTATCTCAAATCATATCTTTATTAGGTACTCATAAATAAAGTTTATCATATCAAATGAGTCATTTTCACATTAACCTAACAAGCATAAACATTACCATGCCTAAAAAGTCAACTCTCTAGAAACAATTAATTGGACGATTAAAAATAAATATAAAATATAAAAGAAATGAAGAAACAAATTAAAAATTATCATAATCAATAATTTTAGATAATTTTATCATTAGATATTACTATATTTAGTGAATTAGAAAAAGAGTAATAAAAAATGAATAATTACTTATAACATGACTTTAACACAACTCTAAAATTGAAATATGCGACAAATAATAATTACTAAAGATCAAAAAGTGGCTGCTACCATCTTATTAGGTACTCACTGGTGCGTTGTGCACTATTAGTTGAGTTATGCTCCACATATCATTCATAAAATCGAATCATAATATCTTTCACATTCTTTAACAAAACATCCACAGTAGGAACATCATAATAATTATTGAAATAATATTTCACATACTCCAACTTATATTGAGGATCAATAATATTTACAAACAACATCAATAAATTCATTTTATCCAAGTTTTCCCAATATTTATTAAACTTAAAACTCATACTCTCTGTCATCAGTATAAAAAAAAATCTTGACTTTTACACAAATGAGCAATAGAATTTTGAACCATTAAGACCTCAATAAATGATATATTTGCTATGACATACAATGGCCCAGAAAAACACAAGATTGCATTGTAAAAAATTTTAATAAAATTCATAAATATCTTAGCCCTCTCCCAATCTTTATTATTAGGAGACTCACATTCACTCTCATAATTACCTTCATTATCATTATCTCTAAAATAAGCAATGAAATATTTGTCATCCTCTTCAAATTTCTCAAAAGTCTTTTGAAACTATAAAGCCCTCTTCAACATGTAACAAGTAAAGTTCCATCTAGTAGGCACATCTAAACAAATTTGACTCTTGCATTCAATAGCTTCTTTTTCCTCACTAATTTTAAATTTAGTCATCTAGATAGTAAAGATTTAACATATTTCATTACCATACATACCTTAAAAATTAAATCATCAATATCTTTTAAACAATCACAAACAATGAGATTTAAAATATGAGTAGAACACCTTATGTGTAAATACTCATGCTCTAGAATGGTTCACCTTTTATTCTTAGTTTTCCTTTTCAAGTGTTCAATGCAAAGATTATTAGAAATTACATTATCCACTGTGAATGTAAGAATCTTATTTATTCCCCAATCTAACAAACACGTCTCAACTACATTGACTAGTATCTCACCTTTGTGATTTAGAACCAAACAAAAATAGAGAATTTTTTTTTTTAATTTCTCATGCACTATCAATGTAATTGGTGGTAAAACACATATAATTCAAATTTTGCATAGAAGTTCACGTGTCGGTTGTAAGACAAACTTGTTAGGTTTTTAAAACACTCTTCAAGGTTTTCTTCTAATGAACAAAGATGTTCAAACAGTCTTTTACAACTGTGACTCAAGAAGTGATTTTCAAACTTGGTTGAGACACACGCATAAAATGTTTAAACTCCTCATTATCCACATGTCTAAAGGGCAACTCAATAATTATATTCATTTTCGAAAGAGCCCTTCTACAAGATTCTTGATTAAAAGACTAAGACACAAGTTGGTCAGTACCTCCTCCTCTATCTTTGACTTAAAAGCCTAGTTTGCCTTGGTCTTAATTTGTGATCTATGGGGATTCTTTTTACATTGGGTATCTAGATGTGTCCACAAAGAATTAGTCACAATCTTGGTAGAATTAAATGCATATCTTTTTTTTGACAATAATTATATGCACACTTAAGAAATTCTCCTTATTTTGTTTCTATAATGATAAAGTGATTCAAACATTTGACCATTTTTTACCATCTCACTTTTTTTGTTTATTAGCCTTGGATGATGAGATGCCCGCATTAGTAACATTTAGTTGGTCAGTAGGAGTTGCATCACCCACCAACATGGATCCTTGCGCAGTCATCCCCCTCCTCCTATAATGGAGGAGTAGAGGAGAAACAGAGATTATCGGCGGAGGGTTGGAAGAGAAGAAGATATTGACCACGATGGATGCAAGATCAACGCCAGCACCAATAAGATGGACTGAGTTGTCTCCGGTCGACATCGAGGCCTCTAGGGATGTTGGACTAGAGGTTCGAGGTCATTAGGATTGGGGAATGCGAATGGGAATGCCGGCTGAATTGGAGATATTAGGGGGTTAGGGTTTTAAATTTTTAATTTTACATATATATACCTGCCCAGACCGTATTGTATGGTTGGGTTCCGTTGGGCAGTGACCGGCCTGTTGAACTAGAATTACTTATTTTGTGGATCATACTGGACTATTTTAAATTCTAAATTGGTCTAAACCATTATATACATCTAGTTTTGGTCGGTTCGGCAGATTGGCTAAGTTTTTTACACCTTTGAAAATAATATCATACCTTTGTTTCTACATTAAATAACTAACAAAAAATAAATTATTTAAAAAAATTCAGGTACATATAAAATATACGTAAAAAAGAAAAGACATTAATATTACTATAATTCATAGTTTGTACAATGATGTCATTGATCATTATAATAATAATGACTCTAGACTCAACAAAAAAAAAAATAAAAAATATATAATTACTTATGACATGTGTATTTATCACGGAATCTATTATACAATAATTTAAAGTGAGGTAATAAGCAAAAAATTTATTAGATAAAAATATGTCAAAACCAATAGCACCCAAAAAATAAAATCCAATGTAGTATTAAGAAAGTATCCATATAATAAGACAAGTAAATATGATCATAAAATAAACAAACTAGGTAGGTTTAGTAGTGCACTATATAACCTTTGAATCTCAAAAAGATTATCTTAACACATGGTGCAACATTCTACACATCTCTTGAATACATCTCAACCACTAAGAGAAAAATAAGTCATTATTGTGTAATGAAAACACTAAAATGTTATGATAAATAATACCAACTCCACTTGATCAATGTATAGTTTTACTTGTCATGGTCAATCTTTAATAAATATCTGAAAAAAAAAGTGTCGGCTCTCTAAAAATAATATATCATTCTCCCAATAAATGCATATAAAGGATACTAAAAATATATTTGTTTGCTTTTGTCACAAGTAAAAACACTCGCATTGCCTAATAACCACAATACCCACTAAATAGCATTTGTACTAGCAACATCATGCCGCCACCATGAGTTCCACCGAGGTACATTAGAAAATGTTTCTAGAGCATCTGAAATACACCGTCAAAAGATTGGCAGCCACTAAACACCAAGAAAAACACCAAAATACTCACCTGACATAGGTATTTCTAAATTACATTATGACAACGTTGCCTTTTCCACCACAAATTGCCAACGATTACTATCGCCAGCACTGTCAAAGAATTTGCCATCACCCACTCACCCAAACATGGCCACCATTTTGTCGAAAATAAGCCATTGATGCTCTGTTCAACAATCAAAAAGATTCTTCTAGGATTAGAGTTACGTGTTTAGGAAGAATAAGAGAGGGGACAGAAAATAATATAGATCATATATACAATTTTAGTCAGCACACAACTCAGAAACTTCCAAATAATAAAAAAACAACAAACAAAATAAACAATAAATAAAAAAAATAATAATTCAAACCTCAATAATTATCATGTAAAAAAAAATTCTTATAAAGATTAAATATTATAAATTATATCTTGATATGATGACAAATATTTTTATATAAAATTGATAAGTGTTAAATTCAAAACTCAATACATATAACCTCTGATTTTTTAAGATAAAAATATTGAAAAATTAATTTCTCCTAGACCATGAACTAAGCATGAACATTATATACCGGACATAACCTATTCCATTTAATCTTACTATTGCATTTGAATTACTTATTAATAAAATTAACATTTCATATTAATTAAAGTTTAATTGAATTATAGTAACCATTATTGTTCTATCTTAACTCTTCATTATAATAAAAAACATGCACAAACAAAGGAAATTGAATCCAATTTTTGTTTTAGCTCCAGGTCTGATTAATTTCTTAAATTTGATTGAATTCTTCTTTCTGATTGAATGTATTTTCATCAGAAATTATTTTGCTTGTTGAAACATGAAAATGAGATGAAGTATAACACAATAATCTAGATAAGGTGGTAGTGATTTACCTATTTCATGAAAAATACCATTAACGTTGCTTGCAGTTTTTGCAGAGGTTTCCATGAAAAAAAGCCTATTCTCCTCAGCATATTTTTGAGCAGCCTACAGAGGAATGAAAGAAGTCCATGAATCTATATGTATATATTAGCAGCTTAAAGAAAAGTTGCATTGACTCTAACAGCACCCAGCAACAGAAAAAACGTATGCATTTTTTTTATTATCTTCACTTCCCCTTCGCATTTTTTATCATCTTTGCATCGTCAGCTTAAGAAATATCATTTTCATGTGTACAAACTATATATGCTGCAATTTTTGTTGTTTATTATTTTTTTTTTGATGAGAACACTTGACTGACCTATAGGCTGCCCAGATCATTGTTATTGACATATATAGAAGTAAAAAACCCAACATACTAACTTCATCTTTATTACATACAAATATTTTATCTTTTATTATTCCTCTATTTATGCTTGTATTATCACAGTAACATAGTAAAAATGTATGGACTATTATAGAGTTAGGGTTTTCAGTCAAAGTATTGCTACCTCACCATAACCCTAATCTCATATCTTACTAGTGACACATGACCAATTGCTAGGCATGGAGAAGTGATGCCAGCAGCCATTACACGCCATGACAGAGGTGGCAAATGGACCAAGTGGGCTGGCCTAGCCAAGCTGTGCCAGCCCTGCCCATTTTTGGAGGCCCAATCAGGCCACAGTGGCATGCAAGGCACGGCATGGCTTCAGAACTGATGGCCCGGCTCATACCCAGTTCATGCATGGTTGAGCCTGGATTTGCAAGGGCGGACCGGATCATACCATATTTTTCCAGCTTTATTTTAAAAAATTCTTCTATGGACCCCCAGACCAGTTTATCATGTCTGGCCCGGCACGAGGCACAATTGGGACTGACCCGGCACAGCAGGAACCGTGCCAAGGGGCAGCTTGGCCATGCCCGAGGCACGATTCCAAGCCGTGCCGTGACATGCCAAGCCAGGCACGGCTGAACTGGGACAGGCCTTGAGCTACGCCCGAGCTACCTGGCCATTTGACACCTCTAGATGGGTAATGGTCAGCCTAGAATTCAGCCCACATACCCAATATCATGCAGGATAGTACAACCCAAATTGCAAGCCCACCCAAGCTACTTTTGGCCCAAGAGAGAAAATCATGATTGAATAGATATTAAAAGTGTCAAACGGGTTGAGATGAGCCATCCCGGCACATTTTATAGGCAGCCCAAAATGGCCATTGTGTCGTTCTTGGCACGGCACGGCTACATCACAAGTGGTCCGGCATTGGCCCATCGGCTAGACAATGATGAAGCCGAGCTGAGTCATGCCTGGATAGACCAATTTCAGCCTATTTGGGCCAGGTTTGGGCTGGATTCGGGTAGTATAAAAATTTGTTAACCCAAAATATTAAAATTATTAAAAATTTTATATTTTAATTATTTAATACTTAAATAGTTTATAGTTAATTATTAAATTAAAATAAATAGTTATTTTTCTATTTTTATTTTTATTTTATTAAATCAAATAAAACATAAAGTATAATATAATAAACAACTAAAATTTAAAAATTAATAGTGTCTGAATTAATAAAATTAAAATATTAATACAAACCAATATAAATCACAAAAAATATAAATAAAAATTCAAGAATCAAGCCACAAAGTAAAATAACAAAAAAAAATAAACAAAAATAATATTAATATAAATAAGATAAATAAAAATAAAAAATATCATAAACATTATAGCATATGATTAACAATGATATAATATAAGTATTAATGTCTCAATACGTCAATCTTCATCAGTCGTCAATCCCAGCACGATCATCATCAACAATCAACTCTTTCGTTTTTGTTGCAATCCCAGCACGATCATGAATACTCAAGCTCAAATCCTTTCAATCTTTCATGCATAATAATGTCTCAATAATATCTGACCATAATCTAGATATTCTATCCAAAATTATATTCATTGCAACAAAAAAAATAAACTCCGATATTATGCTTGATATCGAAAAAGTCAGTAGATCTCATGTAATCTTAGATAGCACAGGATAGGTGGAGCTATATGATTTTCATTATTGTAAAATATCAAGATTCTTATTATCAAAATATGATATGATTGAGCAGTAATCGATATATAAGAACCGAGATTGCTCGCTCTATTTGACGGTCCACCCCGTCATTTTTCTCTCACTACCAGAATGAAAAAGTCTTCATCTTTAAATATGATATCTATGTTCATACTCGAGTTTCGTTACTACTATCACTATACCTTTTATCATGGTATGTAATGAGTTCGGTCAACTTCTCGTGAATGAACCCTTTAGATTTATTTTCTTGATTCATGCACGAAGATATGTATGTCCAAATATTCTTTATTCATATATTAACCCTAGGATCTATGAAAGTAGCTAAATAATAAAAAGATTAAATGATGATCCAGTACTTTAAGTACTTAAAATCTATCTCTACAACCATATCGCTTAGTGTCGAGTTATCTCTAAACTTCCTAAACATACTACTGATATAATATATGCAGCTAAGTATAATACAAGTCATGATAATATAAACTGACAGACACAATTTGTTGTGTCATAAAAAATTTTTAGAAATTTCATTAATTAAATTCTTATAGCCCAGTCAATATCGTCAATAATAAAAACGTTATTCTTATTATTAACGTAGTTGAATATCACGTGTTCATATTCGACACATGACTCCAACATAAGATATGTGTAATTCTAATGGTATTTCATATCTAAATAACATTTCTTCTTCTTTAGACTCGTAGACTAACAAAAACTATCAAACTCATGTTGTCTACGATGTGTAGAAATAAATTTTAGTGAGTTATGTATATTTTTTAAAGCAGGAAAAACAACCTCATCCTTGTTTGTACTATGAGGTTAATGATGTAACACATGCATCTAGCATGAAAAATCTTTCCAAATGGTTAATTTCTAATACTCCTAACAAACATATTAATCATTATTAAATTATTAGATACTGTTGGACAATTATGCTTCCATAATTGTGATTTAGAAAAAGAGAGCAACATAGAAACAGCAATATACAATATATATGCAATTCACAATCACAATCCAACCACAACAAAATCAAAAATAAAAATAAAACCACAACATAAATGCATGAAATAATGTTGTTCACTAATCATTCAACACGACTAGCTACATCCACCCAAAAATACTAATACATTATAGATTATAACCAAAAATGTTCATAATTCTTTTACAATTTATGTAGCAAAAACAATCACAATAAAATCACGCAGAAGAGGAGGAAGAGATGAACAGTACCACACCACAAAAAATAGTAGAGTGAAAAATATAAAATAATTACAATTTATATTAATACAATTTTCGGTTTAATTCACCAGAGAGGGTCAGATCACTCGGACATGACAAACTCTGCTCCAAAAATTATTTGGCCCACTGAGCAGACAGCAGGACCTCCGTTATTGTGCTATTGATACATTCACAGCCTCTTAATATTTTCTTTCTTACACTTACATAAAAATATTAAAATAAAAACTATTTGATTATACAAAACAGATAATCAAAACCAATTATATATAGCAATCTCCACCTTAATTTATTTTGCATACAGATAAAAAGACACTCATTATAAACAATTAGTCCAATAAGACCTACATTTGATTTGATAAGTTCAATAAGTCAAGACAATGTCTCTACTTATTCAGAGTAACCGGTTTGGTAAACATGTCAGCTAGATTATCAGAAGTTCTAATATTCTTTACTTGTACCCTCTTCTCAGATCGAAGAAAATGATATCACATATCAATGTATTTTGTCCTCCCATGATGCACTTGGCCTTTTGCTAAACAAATAGCACCAAGTTTGTCATAGAAAAATGTTGCAATCTCTTCAGAAAGATCAAGATCTTTGAGAACTTTTCAGTCATATCCCTTTATTCGCAGCTTCAGTCACATCTATATATTATGCTTCAGTAGAAGATAAAATAATAGAAAATTATTGTGTGGCTTTCCAACTAACTATAGAACCACAAACAGTGAAGACATAACCAGTCATAGACCGTCTATTGTCAGCATCTCCTTCATAGTCAGAATCAGAACATTCTATCAGCATGAGTTCAAATTCATTACAAAATATCGAACTAACATCAGAATTCTCCTTGAAGTATCTAAGTATCCTCTTAACAACTTTCCAGTACTTTTAACCACGATTTATCATAAACCTACTCACTGCACTTACTGAATGAGCAATATCAGGTCGGGTGCACACCATAAGATACATGAGGCACCCGACAGTACTAGAATAAGGAATCTTAGATATTTATTCCTTTTTAGATTCAAAGTTAGGAGAAAATTTTAATGATAGATAGAGGTTAAAAACAAATGGTGTCGTCAGCAATTTACAAGAAATCATTCCAAGTCTAGATAAAATTTTATAAATATATTATTTTTGTAAAAAAAATATTTTTTTAAAATTCTATCTTTGAATATTTTCATACCTAAAATTTACTTTGCTACTCTAAGATCTTTCATATCAAATTCAGAACTGATGAGATCTTTCAGTTCCTGAATATCAAATTTATTGCTAATAATAATTATTATATCTACGTAGATGTGTCAATGGGTCGGGCCGGGCTTGCCCGGCCCGCTTTTTTAGAGCACAGGCGTACTTTCGTGCCTGGCCCGGCACAGTTTATCAAAGCCAAGCTCGGCACGACGGGCCATGCCGGGCCGGGCCTAGCCCGATCATGCCAAACCAGGCCGTACGGGCCAAACTAGACCCGTAAAAGGCTGGTTTAAATTTTTTTTTTAAAAAAAAAATTTTAATTTTATATTTTAGTTTAAATAAAATATTATATATATATATATACATTGGATAATATATTAAATTTATAAAATGAAAATTATTAAAATTTAATAAATTACAAAGTTTACATTTTTTATTAAAAATATTATATAAATAAATTATAAAATTAAATATTTAAATTGATAAATTGATAATTATTAAAAATTTATAACTTGAAAATATTAGTAGAGTTTAAATTTTTTTTTATAATTTAAAATTATTTTAGATTATAATTTATTAGAATTAAAATATTAAATTATAGAGTTTTGATTTTTAAATGAAAATTTTAAATAAAAAAATAAATTAAACAAAAAATTTCATTAAAAAAATTATAAAGTCAAAAACATAAAAGCAGACCAAATAAAAAAATGACCAATCAGCCAATAGATACCGAACCAAACAAATACAAATTTCAACGTAACATAAAAATAAAGTGTATAATCAATAAAAAATAAAATATTGAAATCAAAAAACAATGAATCATCATCAATCATCAATCGGCAGATCATGAGCATCATCAACCGCAACATCAAGATCACTATCATATGGATCATCATCATCAGCAATCAACTCATTCGCTTTCATAGTGAATACGGATGCAGTTCCTGTCCATGTCTCAGCTTCAGCAAGATCATGGATGCTAAACCTCAAATCCTCTCAATCTTTCAAACAGACCAAGACCTCAATAATAACTGGTCATAATCTCGATTTCCTATCCAAAATCATGTTCACTGCAACAGAAAAAACAGACTCCGATATTATGCTTGACACCGGAGGAGTTAGTAGATCCCGTGTCATCCTAGATAGCACGGGAAATGTAGACTCATATGATTTTCATCACTGTAATATATCAAGATTCTTAGTATCAGAATGTAATAGTAATGAGCAATAATCAGTATCTAAGTACTGAGAAAGCTCGCTCATATGTGATGGTCCAACCCGACGTTTCCTCCTCGCTAACTGAATAAAAAAATCATCATCTCTAAACAAAGTATCCATGTCTGTAATCACAGTCTCACTACTACTACCACCACCACTATACCTAGTATCATAGTATGTAGACAGGTCAGTCAACTTTTCTTGAATGAACCCTTCAGATGAGTCTTACGGGTTCATGCATGAGGAAATATAAGTCATGATATTTTCTACCCCTTCCACCTTAACCCTAGGGTCCATGCATGCCGCGAGATAATAAAAAGATGAAACAGTGGACCAGTACTTTAAGTACTTGGTTTCCATCTAAGCAACCATATGACTAAGTGTCGGGTCAGCTTGATACTCCCTAAATATGCTACTAATGTTGTATTTTCACCTGAGTATAATGCAAATCCTGTGAGTATAAACCGACAAATACATATTCATCGTGTCATAAAAATCTTTTGAAATTTCATAAATAAAATTCCTGGAGCATAGTTAGTGTCGTCAATAATAAGGTCGTCACTCTTACTATTAACGTAGTCAGATATCACGTGTTCGTATCCAACACATAACTCCAACATCTGGTACGTGTAATTCTAACGGTATCTCACATCCGATTGAAATTTCTTCTTAAGATTCACAGACAAATAGAGACTATCAAACTCTTGTTGTCTGCGAGGAGTACGAATATATTTTAGTGTATTACATATATTATTCAACACATGATAACACACCTTCATACATGCTTGAACAATCAAGTAAATCAATTGACACATACATCTGATATAAAAGATCTCTTCTAATGGTACATCTCTGATATTTCTAACAAACATGTTAATCGCTACTTCATTATTAGATAGGTTATCGAAAATGATACTAAAAATTTTATTTTGAATTTTATATTCCCTAAAGATTTTTATCATACACTCAAAAATGACCGGGTTATCATAAGGATAGAGAATCTCAAAGAATCCTAAAATTTTTTTATTCATAATCTAGTTAGAATTCACATAGTGGCTGGTGAGATATGCATAAGATAATTCATCGTGACTTGTCCAGATATTGGACGTCACGGACATCACTCCACTATATGTCATAAATTCTTTAATTATTTTTTATTTTTCTAACTTATACAATTTTAGTATGTCATTCTTAGATGTGGACCTAGGAATCCTACGATAAGCAGGCTGAAAATATGTCTACATTATGTGCACTACCCTTGAATCTTCCGAAAATCTGATCTGGTTACTCATCAATGTGATAAGTCTGATCATGTTTCCCTACCTAACTCGCTAGAGTATATGAAGGGAATAAACTTTGAGACTGAACTCGATCCAGTCTCAAAAAATACAGTGTCAAGTTAGGTTTGCCTATGATCTAATGGACCATGTTTTTTAATGCATAATTCGACATGTCTCTTAAGGTGTCCAGTCTCAAACGAACTCTTATAAGTTAAATTTTTCATACAATATTTGTACTGTTAATTCTTCCTCCTCACTCCTAATATTTTTTTGTTTTATTATATTAAAATGAGTCCGAACTACAGAGGTCTTGTTTTTTTTTAGATATTTGGGTTGAGACGACTGGAGAAACCAAAGTTTCAGCAGTATCAGACCTCTGTGTAAAATTTTCATTTTCTAAATTTAAATATGTTTCATTAGTATTTATCATTTTTAAGAATTTTTGTTAAACAATACACTTATGTAGAGACTAGATGATGGATTTTAGATTTAACTATTTTAGGACTAGAAGAGAGACTAAGAGAGAGAAAAAAAAACTTAGAATAAATTACCCAGTAAAGCAGTGAGGTCGATCACGTGCACGATGCACCATAGTCTAGCTCAAAATTTAAAACCCGAGTTGAGATTCCTGAAAAACGGAGCCAAATGACGAAATCTCGAGTCCCGAGAAAGAGGAGCACGCGTTTTGAGAGAGTGAAAATGTGAGATTTGAGAATAAATAGTTATAAAAAATATAAATGTTAAGAAAGGTGGGGAGGATTTTATAGATTAAAGAAGTTATTTTTTAAAAAAAATAAGTATTTTTTTTGTTTTTTTTTTAATTTTTTTTATAATTTAGGGGGCAGAATCATGATTGTCGTCGAATTCTGCCCACTAGCCGTTGGAGGCGAGATCCAACAGCTACATTTTAAATTTTTTTTTTTTGCCCATTGTGGGGGGGGGGGGGGGGGGGGGGGGGAATCGGATCGGGTTTGGCGCGACCGCGGGTAGGGTTTGATTGGACCCGACCCACGATCTTTTTGTGCAGGAAGCTAGGCCCAAGTCTTCGAGGGACGAGGGTGAGCCATGACTCGTGAGAGAAGCCAAAAGCCCAGGACTGTGAGTGCGAGTCTTGTGTGACCCCGACCCATGCTGACGAGCCTTGCCACTAGCCACCGAACCTTGCCGGATCAGGCACGGCACGAGGCCCGATTGGCCTCGGCCCGGCCCGGCAAAATTGTGCCTTGCCCTGGCATTGCATGGGTCCATAAAAATCATGTGTCGGGCTGACCTAGGCACGATGGAACCTTGTCGTGCCTCTTGCCGGGCCGGTTGACACCTCTACATCTACATACAATAGCAAGTAGATATATAACTTATTCTTGTGCTTTTTGAAATAAGCACAGTAATCATGATCATACCTATTATATCCATGACTAGTCATGAAATGATCAAATTTCTTGCACCATCGACGGGGAGAATGATTAAGTCCATAAAGGGACTTCAGAAACTTGCACACATGGATTTCCTTGCCTGATACCTCAAAACTCTCATGCTGGCTCATTTAAATTTCTTCATCCAAATCTCCATGAAGAAATGCAATTGTAATACTTAGTTGCTCAAATTTGAGATCCTGATGTGCTACAAATGCTAGAAACACCCTGATTAAGGTATGTCTAACTACATAAGAGAATAGATTATTATAATCGACATCCTTTTTCTGACTGAATCCTCTTGCAACTAGACGTACCTTAAACTTTACACCACCAACTCTAGAGGCATCACTTTTTTATTTGAAAATTCATTTGCAAGAAACTATCTTTCTCCCTTTAGATTTAAGTATAATAAGCCAAGTATCATTCTTATAAAAAAATTCAATCTCTTCATTCATGGCAAATAACTATGACTCAAATTCAGAACATCTAACAGTATTCCTGAAGAAAGATGATTTAGGAATATCAATCTCTTCGACAACTTGTAGGGCAAACCCTACAAATTCATCAAATACGAATCTTAGAAGAGTACCTACATTTACCCTCCATGGTCTATCCCTTGCAATGCAATGGAAAATAGACTCTTCATATGCAAATTCAGGATCAAGTTCAGTAATAAACCTAACATCATTTTCATGATTAGCTATTGTTTGTCTAGAGACAACAGACATCCTTCTTGAAGTTACAGATTCAGATTTTAGTTTCACCTTAAGTTCAGCTTGAAAAAAATCAGGTGATTGGATAGGACAATGTACTTATCTTAAGATGACATTTTAATCAAATGTAACACTCATAGAGAGAATCATTCTCTTTTCAGTTGGTGACCAAATACGGAATCCCTTGACTCCATCACCATATCCTATAAATATTCCTTTTCTTGCTTGTGGTTCAATTTTCCCATCATTTACATGATAGCAGACAACACACCCGAACACTTTTAGATTGAAATAATTGGCAGGTTAATCAGTCCACATCTCAAATAAAATTTTAAAATTAATTACACTATATGACGATCTATTTATCAGATGACATGCTATATTAACAGTTACAACTCAAAATTCCTTGCATAAGCATGAATGAGAGAGCATACATCTAGTACTCTTCCGAAAAATTTAACTTATTATTTCAGCAATATCATTCTGATGAGGAGTATCTCTAACAGTTTTATGTTTCGCTATATTTTTGTTCTTATATAATTCCTCAAATTCAGACGAACAAGATTTTAGACCATTATCTGTTCGTAATAGTTTAACCTTCTTTGGTGTTTGATTTCACTAAACTAACCCACTACTTAAGCTTTATAAAAATATTTCAGATTTATGTTTCATCATGAATACCCAAGACATCCTTGAGTAATCATCAACTAAATATAAATAAAATCGAGCACCACCAAGAAATGTGACTCTAAAAGGGTCCCAACAGTCAGCATGGATATAATCCAAAATACTGTTTGTACAATGTATGACCTTACCAAACTTAGTTCTATGTTTCTTACTAAAAATACAATGATCACGAAAATTTAATTTACTGACTCTATGACCAACAAAAAGATTAAGATCAGAGCTCTCCAAATGTGACGGTAATAGCCACTATCACTGTGGAAGCTATCAATGTGAATAGCATTTCACTCTTCTGCCCTTTCAATATGACATCATCTCTTCGGTGAATATTTAGTGTTCCCTCACCACCACTGAATGTGCATCCATGATTATCCAAAATACCAAAAAAAAAAAAAAATGAGATTCATTAATATTTCAGGAACATACATTACATTAAAAAGTGAGATTATTCGGCCATCATATGTTCTTAGTCTCACTATGTCATTTCCAACCACCTTACACGAGTAACTATTCCCCACAACAGCATTGTCAGCTTCCTTTATATCATATTTTTTGAACCACTCCAAATGAGCGCTTATATGGAAAGAAGCCTTAATATCCAAGATCTAAAAATCTGATCTTGCAATCATTGTGGAGGTTACCAGCACAATGTCTACTCCAACATCCAAGTCATCGAATGCCACGGCAGCAGCGGGTGGGAGATTAGGCTGACCCTGCTGTTTTAGCCTTGCTTTCTTCTTCGGCATTCAATTTTTCTAATACCCATTTTGTTTGCAATAGTGACAAGTATCATCCTCATTTGGCCTATTCTAGAACTTGTTCCCCTTCTTATTGAATGGAACGGGTTTTGGCCTCCTATTTATCACCACCAATCCATCCGAGTAATGCTCTGTTCTTTTAATAGGAGACTTTTGTCTCATCTCTCTAGAGTGTAGGGCAGACCAAACATCCTCCAGAGTGATCTCCTTCCCCACTATAAGAGATTCGACAAAATTTTCATATGAATGAAGAAGAAAGACTAAGAGTAGAAGTGCAGCATCTTCATCTTCCACCTTAGCATCCACACGTTTATGGTCCATGAGGATGATATTTAACAATCCAGATGCTTCTTCAAAGATATTCCCTCTTGCATCCTTAGTGTGGACAGCCTCCTCTTCAACATAAACATATTCGTTAGTGATTTAGTCACATACAGGGATTCAAGCTTGAGCCACAATCCTGCAGCAAATTCTTCATCTACTACCTCAGCTATGACTTCGTTAGACAGGCTTAACAGAATGGTGAAGTGAGTTTTTTCTTCACATCTCCATGCCTCAGCCTCGATTATTCCAAGAGTGGTAGCAGTATGAAGACCGAAGCCTTGAACAAGAAGACTCCAAATATCAAAATTCTTCATATGCGCTCTTATTTTAATCTGTCACATATTAAACTCATTTCTATTATTAAATTTCTCGATTGTGGTGTTTAGGGTTCCATCTATTTTAACATAATATCATTTGTTTTACAGAAAAATCACAAATCTAATAGCATAATTGCTCGAAAATCTCCAAAACCCACTCTGATACCAATTGTTGGGCAATTGTGCTTCCACAATTATAATTCAGAAGAAGCGAACAACAGATAAACAGCAATAAATGATATATATGCAATCCACAATCACAATCCAACCATGACATAATCAAAAATAAAAATAAAACCACAACGAAAATGCACAAAATAACGTGGTTCACTAGTCGTTCAACACGACTAGCTATATCTACCAAAAAATGCTTATGCGTTACGAATTATAACAAAAAATGTTCAGAATTCTCTTGCAATTTATGCAACAAAACAATCGTGATAAAATCACGCAAAAGAGGAGGAATAGATGAACAGTACCACACCACAAAAAATAGCAGCCCAAAAAACATGAAATAAATATAATTTATATTAATATAATTTCTGGTTTAATTAACCAGAGCAGATCGAATCACTCAAACGAGCTAGGCTCTGCTCTAAAAATTGTTCGGCCCACTGACCAGATAACGAGATCTCCGTTATTGTGCTATTGCTGCATTCTCGGTCTCTTAATATTTTATTTCATGTACTTACATGAAAATATTAAAACAAAAACAATTTGATTATACAAAACTGATAATCAAAATAAATTATATACAGCATATGCATTATCAAATGTGATATTAAATATTTTATTTTAATTTTTATATTTTCTAAAAATTTTCTTCATGCACTCAAAAATGATCAGATCATCACTAGGATGAAGATTATCTGAAAATCCTATTATTTTTTTATTTAGTATCAATTTAGAATCTAAATAATGAACGGTGATACATGTATAAGATGCATCAACGTGACTAGTCTAGATATCAAATATCATGAATACTATTTCAATATAATCCCTAAATTCATTAATTATTCTTTTTTTAAGTTATAATATTTTAGAATGCCGTTCCTAGATGTAGACTTAGGGAATCGTACGATATTGAGGCTTAAAATAAGTTTGTATAATACTGACTACTATTGGATCCTCCGAAAACCTAATCGAAAGACTTATCATGATAATCAGTTTGGTCATGTCTTTCCTCTCTAACTCATTGTGGTATATGAAAGGGATCAACATTGAGGCTGAACTAGATCCAACCTCAAAGAACTCACTACTAAGTTGTATTTGCCTATGATATAATGCATCATATTTTATAGTGCATAATTTGGCATGCCTCTTAAGGTGCCAAAAAGTCGGGGTGAGGCGAGGACAAGGCATTGTTCGGGTCGTGCCGAATTTGCTTGCCCACGAGCATGAGCATGGGCATGGGTTTAGACCTTGTCATGCCAGGCCAGACACATCCATTTCAGACCATGCCTCGGGTAGAGCCCTAGCTTCCCGGCCCATTTGACACCTTTAATAAAGATGTTACTAGGCCAAGCAACATGAACACAATACCATGGTTGTGAAAGGCATGCCTAGGTTAGGCACAAGAGGAACCTTAGACATGGTCTCGCCTTGGGCACAAACAAATTTCCCTAAGGCATGAAGTTTTTCACAGACAAGACTTGTTATATTTGATTATATTTTTAAAAACATATATGTATAATATGATACGCCTTCCATAAAAAAACCCACGGGTTAAGAGCATTTTATGCCTTAAGACTGAAGAGGCCTTTATGCATTAGTACATATTGCGTCTTTCACAACTATGCATGACACAGCACGGCATAATTCAAAAGCATGCCTTGACATGTCGTGGGCTAGCCCACGACACAGCTTAGGCCGTGCTAAGCCAAACTTTTTGGCATGAGAGTCGTAGTAGCGCATTACCCAGTACAACCCATTCGTACTAGTTTTGGCCATGCTAACCTGTGGCACGTTCCAAGCTAACAAAAACATGACCCAAGCTAGCCTTGAAAGAACTAAGCTATCTTGGAATGAACCGGAATAACTTGGAATAAACCGAGCTAGCCTAGATTGAACTGGACAAGTCTGACCAAATGTGATCCAGCTTATCACAATCCAATATAACCTAACCAAAATACATACCAATGACTCATACAAGCCTACAAAAAATAAGTCGTGTCGGCACGACACGAACTATTTAACATCACTATGCCAGGGTGATGCCATAGGTTAGTTAGCCATGTGACACTAATGACCCAAGTTAAACACATGATTTCAAGTATCAATTTTATTTAGATTCACATATATCCAATTAACCTGAAAGGCCGACTCAAGTTCAGCACATGATTCACCTTTTTTTAATAGATGACAAAGGATCTAGTCAGAGTCGATTTGTTACATTGTCATTTGAATATCTCAAATTTGAGTTTTGCATGCAACTATTCTAGTTGTTGAGATAGCAATCATATCAATCAATAGTAATAGTATTTTGACCATTGAAAAAAATTCAATGAGTGACTAGTTTATGTTCTATCCAAAATTAAAAAAAAAAAGTTAATTTAATTATTTATATAAATAACTAGTAAGTGATTAATACAAATACTAACACATCAATCTTATAATAATTTCACAAAAATAATACTTAAATGATTAATCTTGAAAAATTTTTGTGTTACATACATATATTAAAGGTCATGTATTGATATGATAACAAATAACTTTATCCAAAGAGAAATACCTCATACTCAAAATTCATCTGACATAATCTTTCTGATTTTCTATAATTAGATTATCAAGATATTAACATATCTCACACTTCATATTAAACTTTAAAGTATGACCCTTATACATAAATAATATCAACACTTAAATTAATTCTTCTAAATACAAAATTATCATTAAAAAGTTTAACAATAAAACAATGATCAAATCATATATCACGTATACTATTGATATAATTAATTATTTTTCAAATTCTCAAATATAGAATTACATGAAGATAAATTTTAAAATTCTCAAAAATATATAAATAGAGCTATACAACATGAGATTTTGTTCAAAAATTATAAGCATAATAAAGTAGAAATTTGCACAAGTTCTAACTGGATTCTCATTATCATGGAAATAAGATCCACTACCAAGATTTATACTTTTCTTAGAAAAAATCATCTCATAAAAAAATAGATAACATACCATTATTTCTATATTAAATATAATGAATATAGAACTATGATACTAGTTATTTATGTATTTTCTTGATGTGGTCACTTTTTTAAAAAATAGTTGTCATACTAATTAAAATACTAATGATATTTTATTATAATAATCAAGCATTTTAATATACTATTATTAATATGATATTCCATTAAAAAAATAAAACATATTAAGATTAAGTATTCCTTCAAGTAAAAGAAAATTCAGAAAGATTCTATAACTATAAATTATGCAACTATCAGTAAATAGAATGAAGATATCTACACAATTAAATTTAGAAAACCACCAATATTTTTTCTCTCATTCAAATTATAACTTTGTTTTTGTCAAATATTTTCATATTTTTTTTCTTTTTCTGGGTGAAAAATAGTTAATATGCAGGTTACACTAATTTTAATATATATGTGTTATTTTTTGAAATTAAGAAAAACACAACATTATATTCTCTTTTTTTTATCTCTCTCTTATCGCTCACCATGAAATCCCTAAACCCTAACCATGCACAAATATGAAATTGAGATCAAATGGGAAAAGATAAAGAATTTCTCAGGCAATGTTTAGCAATACAGAATAGCAAATGCAATAAAACTTGAGAAAAGTTGATCAATCACTTCATCTAAGCAAGGAATGCATAACAAAACTATCCACTAAAATAAAGATTGATAGATGTTATGTGACTCATTTTTGTTGATGCAATTAGCTTGTAAAAATTACAGCTAAATAATTGGCATTTGGATATCATATCCGATATGCTAAGAAATCACACATCGATTTGTTATTCTTGCAAATTTTTTAAAATGAAATTGTTTGACCACACAAACTAATTAAGAATCAAATGATTTGACCAATCATACAATGGCAAGGCAAAACCATGTTGTATTTCTCAGTTCTTTGTCATTAACAAGAGAGACTTTGTTTGCCTGATCTTTACAAAATCTCAATCCCCAAAACTATATGTTACAACATTTATATATCCCAATTTTTTATATTCTCTTAGTAAATACATTAATATTTTAATAAAAAGGCTCACATTGGGTTGAGTGATCATTATCATTTTTTATATATATATTTTAGTTTCATTTTATTTAATAATTAATAATATCCTTTTATATTTTTCACCACTAAAAATGTTTATATTTAATTTAGCAAGTCTAATATAACTATTCAAACCCAGCATAAATTATGTCATCATTGCCACTCCATTATCATGACTTGTCTAACACTGCCATCATCATTGTACCACCACCAATAGTGCCCTTGCGTGTTGATTTTTTTGTACTTGATTAATTAAAAATTAATTGAATTGATGTCAGTGTAACATATTTTCAGATGTTTATTAAGTGGATACGTAAAATGCAAATGTTCAGATCTATCATGATTAATTACTCATGAATTTTACATAATATAAATTGTTGTAAACATAAAAAAAAAAATACTTTCAATTATAATTTATTCTCATTTCAGTAGGTTCGGGTGATGTTCAATCAGGTCGACCCAAGTATTGAGCTTATTTTTTTGATTTTTTAAATGTTCTATAGATTTTTGTGGTGATGGTTGATAAATTGAATATAAATAACTAAAATAATGGAATAATACATTTCAAGAGATTCGTGAAGATATCTACTAACTGTTTTGTTATCTGAATATATTATACAACATGCAAGATGTTATGTCAGCTCATGGTATCATTATTTTCATCACAGACTAAGTAGATATATAATACAATTTTTGAGATGAACGGGTTTGAACTATAAAAGCCTACAGGGTCAGAATAAATCATTCTTACTAAATTTATTTCACATATTTACCTATAGTGTTCTTTAAAATATTCCTAGTAGAAATAGATATAATTATGAAAGTAAAAAGTGTAAAATGATTTCTTTTTATATATTATGGTACTTCTTGTATGATAGTTTTATTGATTTTCATAGTCTTATTATGAGTGATCGTGTCTCTTGCTAGATTAGAGATATGTCATTAGACAGTTCAATATGTAGGGGGTTGAAAGAGACCCTAAACAAGTAAAGAGAATACCAATTGTAAGAGGCAAAGATAAAAACACAGGATCCTTAGTACAGCATACACATTACAATAAAAGTTAAAGCAGATAGAGTTGTTGGATATTATTTTAAGATAAAAGATAAAGAACAATAAATATTATTAAGAAAGATAGGTCAACAACTAGAATTATTCAAGTATCTTCAGAGAGTAATACAACAAAAAGTAGTTCAAGTCAAATATGTAATCACGACTCATCCTCTTGTTTTAGATAACTTCTTAAGCATCAATAATTACATCACATGCAATTATTCCTTGTTTATTATTTTTTTCTCTTTACTCATTTAATATTATTAGAGCTAATGATAATTTATTTAAAATTCTTATTTATGAAGATATTCACCATGATATTTTGTTCCTTTCATGTTTTCTATTTATACTTGGATGCCCAAATAATATTCTTTCTATTAATTATTTTTATAAATAATTCAATTATAATATTATTTTTCTTCAAGTAATATTGTTTTATAGAATTGAAGCCTTCAATAAAGACTTCCTTTGATAATGAGCATGATGACTTATATGTTAACTTTTTTGTGATTAGATATTTTAATAGGTACTTAAATAATATTGATTCATTACTTATTCTTAATTTCATCATTCATCTCTAGTCAATCCAAGAATTTCAAATCTAAATATTAAAGACATCTCTACATTAAATGATATAACATGTCAGCTAAGAAAATATACCAATATTTTTTATCATTCCAACTAAACCAATGTGGACATTGAAACATTCAATATAATTCACTCTCACATCTAAGAATGTAATAGAATTGAGATTTGATATAATTTAAAAACTATTTTACCTTTATTAAAGGCTACTTTCTTCGCTTGATTGTTTCTCTTTGTTTGAATCTCAAATTTTTCTATTTATTGACTATTTCATAAAAAATTAAAAAATAATTTAATAAAAATACAAAATTATAAAAAATAATTATATCTTAAGATATATGCCTGACATGTACAATATTTACTAGTTTGATCATAAATCATACATCAAACTTCATGCTCTTGTACACTAGCATAAAATTAGATCATATAAAATAAGTATGATACTTCTATATGATAAAAATATTCTAATATATATTTTGAGATATGTAATTGTAATCACAAACTATCTGATCAATTAAATAACTTTTTTTATAAAATAATATTTAATTTATCTCTTATAATTGTTGGTATTGCTTGTTTTATTCTAAACATCTCTCCATAAAGTAATAAGATGATACCCAAGATAATATAATATAGTTTTTTTATTAATCTAGTACCTTTAAAATTAAATATACTATCCTGTAGTATTTATGAGACATTTGGATTTCTTATTCTTTTATATTCCTCTGAAGTACCATGTAAGCCTCCAAATAACAAATAGTGTTACCTCAAAGTTACTTTTGAACTAGGTTGAAAACATGATGAATCTTATTTCAAGTCATCGAACATACTAATAAGTATGGGGTAAATAAATTCTAAAGTGAGATTTCTTTAAAAATGAAATCACTCTATAGTCTAGAGGTATCAATTGAGATGTGCTTGGCTTACACTTCCCAAATTTTTTAGTCCAAATAGGGCCACCATGTTATGTCGTACACGATATGATTTTTCCCTTTGAGGCATGATATGCCAGCATAGCAGCAAAGAAGGCAAGCTCGGCACAGCTTGATGGCCCAGCTGAGGAATTCAACATTTCCAAACCATGATTCATGTCAAGTAAAACTGGCATGACCAAGCAAGCCTCAATTTAGTGACTGACCCAACCCATGGCTAATCCAAACTATTGCACTGCAATACAACCAAAGCCCCAAGCAATGGACATAACACCAGGACCAGGCAACTTGAGCTAGACAAACCACATTAAAAAGGCTAATGTAGCCAGCAGGCTTGTTGCAGATATTTAATATATTAATGATATACATATATATATATACATATATACATATATAATATATATATATATATATATTAGAATTAAAATATAAATTATACTGCAAATATGATTAATATAAAATATATTAAAAAAATAATCAAATCTGATCTTGAAAATATAAACCTAAATTAAAAAATACTCCAAAAAATACATGTCAATCAAATGTCACTATGTATTATTCAGTCTTCGGATCAACACAGCTCAAAGTCTAGATATTATCATATTTATAAATATCATCATCAATTTATAACTTTTTTACTTTATCTTGAAAACTTATGTATGAATCCTCTCAGTCTTTTAATCATTGTAGAAGTTCAATGAAATTAGATCATAATGTTGTCCTCTTATCTAAAATTATATTCAAATTCAAACAAAAATAAACTGAGATGCTATGCAATACATTGGATGTGTTAGTAAATTAAATATTATTTTATATAACACAAGAAAAATAGATTCATATGATTTTCATCAATTTGTTATATTAAAATTTTTCATTTTAATTTAGAATAAAATAAAACAAAAATCTATATCTAAATATCTCAAATAGTTTATTCATATTCAAAGGATCTCATAAATATTTATCCCTAGTTAATTAAATCAAAAATTTATCATCTCTGAATACGGTGTTGATTATCATACTCAAAAGCTTACTACAACTATCAAACTTATTTTTATATAAGTAATCTAATTATTCATTAATCTTATCCTATATATTTTGTTGTTGATTTATGCAAGTAAATATGTATTTGATAATATTTTTGACATCTTACAAGTTAATCATAAGATTCATATAAACAACCAAACAATAAAATATACAAAATTGGAAATTAGTATTTTAAATAATTTTTCAATCTTAAAAGTCAAAGTATTAAAATCTAAGTGTTATTTAAATTTATTAAAGAGAATATTAATATTACATATGTAGTAAAACACAATACGTGCAATTTAAGTATATATAGATAAATATATATTCATCATAATATAAAAAATTTAAAGAATTTAAAAAATAAAATTAATATATTAATCTAATTCGTCAATTATTATTTTTTAAATTTTACTATTAACATTGTCGAATATTAAATACTTGTAGATAACACATTAAATCCAATACATAGTATGTATAATTCTAATAATATATTACATCCACTTCGTATTTTTTTTAAGGACTACTAAATTATATAGTGTAAAACTTGTATAGTATGTTAGGTATATTTATATAATTTAGTATATTTCAAATATATTTTAAAATTAACTTGTACGTTAGATTTATTATGTGACACATATATCTAATATAAAAAATCTCACATAAAAAACTATTATTTAACTTGCATTCCTTAAAAATCCTCAATTGACAGTATTAGATTGCGATGTAATAATAAATATTTTATTTTATATCTCGTATTCCTTAAAATCTTTCAACAAATAATTATATATAATAGAATCATCATATGAATAGAGAATCTCATATAATTCTAATATTTTTTATTTAATTTACTTAGAATCAACAAAACAGAGAATTACTCATGCAGATTCACTTTGTATTCTAAGATTATTAATTATTTTTTTTATAATTTCTCATTATGTTAATCATACTGATTAACCTAGAGATCCTAGAATAAATAAATTTGGGGTGTGTGTGTGTGTGTGGGGGGGGGGGGGGGGGGGGGGGGGGGGGGTGGGTGGGTGAGATATAATAGTTTATGATTTTCTCAAAATATAATCAAAATACATGTTATCAATGAATTTAGTCATATATTCCATTGTATACTCATGACAATAAATAAAATAGATCTATAAATTTCAAATTTAACTATTAGCAAAAATTTCATCGCTCATACTTAGTTAGATTTGCATGTAATCTAATACATTAAATTTTTTGTTATATTATTCGATATAACTTCTAATATGTCCAGTGCCACAAATACACCTACAAATATACACTTTTTGAGAATATATACACGTCATTGAACTTTTAATGATGTCCTTAAAATTTTTATTTTTAATTATCTTAGAATAAAACTATACTACAAATATTAAATTATTCTTATTTTTTTAGTGCAATCTCTGATCTTTTGGTTTAATTGTCATTATTTTTATTTAGGACTAACTAATTTAATGTATCATTTTTTATTTTTTTAATTGTCATTACTTTTAATTGTCATTAATTCTTATTTTTTATTTAGGAGCTAAGACTAACTAATGACTAATAGATAATTCAATCTCGGATCTTTTGGTTTAATTGTCATTATTTTTATTTAGGACTATATCATTTTTATAAGATTCACTTTTTTTTATTTAGCATTTAGAATGTTTTGAGTAAAAGAAAAATATATTTTATTCACATTATTGTACTAGAAAAAAAAATAAAAGAAAGTACCTTAAACCTATGTCCTCAACAAGGTGTTAAACAAACCAAGCATTCCTAGAACAGACAACAGCCTAGCCCGACCCAGCATGATTCAACCATGTCAAGTTAGGTCACCCCATGGCATGATTCGTGTCATGCTGGGCAGACATGAGTCATGCCTCATTCCAATCCAAGCACAACCTGTGTGCCTAACCTAGTGGTATGGCAAACCAGCCAATGTGACTACCTGATAAGGCAATCTTAATATTTTTAAAACAATCAGTCGCATAAGCCAGATGTGCTTACGTGGCCAATTATAATTGGCCAGCCATATAAGTCATCTACCAATTGTATTTTCATGCAATGAGTTTCACAAGCATCAATCAACACATTCATGCACTCGGTCATGCTACTGCACCATGTTGGGCCGGTGGAACGTGTCACCATGCAATGCCTAGCAAAACATGAGAATTTTAGCATATCGTGTCTGGCAAGGCACGATAACAAAGTTGTTCCTTGCAAAAAATAGCTATGTCAATACTGCATGACCCATTTGATATCTCTATCAACAAGTTCATAATTACCAATTATATTGCTCGGCAACTAATATTAATTTACCCATAAACATAATTTATTATTTACATAATATAACAATATAAATAAAAGAACACTTTATGTAATTAAGCTCAAGCTGGCTTTATAATATTTTGAAAGGAAGAAAAAATAGATTACACTTTGAATATTAAAAACAATAAAAATTAACGTATTTATAAAAACTTTTTAAACAAATAAAAAAATAATTTGTTAGAGTTTTTTTTATATTTTTTAGAATAAAAATCTAACAATTTATATCCTAGTTATAAAAAAAATTAATTTATTTGTATTTATGATAAGATCCCACCAACTCACTGTCTTGTCAAAAAGACACCATTATTATGAACCTACATTTCAAAATGGGGTGCATGCATTCGGGCACCCCATTATTAAATATCATTATAATAAAAGTGCATGAGTTGACATGTCATTTTAACTAACATGCCAACATGGCAGGTGCCTGGCAAACACACATTGTACATGTTTGTGTTAATTATGCCTAACACAACAAGAGACCCAACCCACACAAGTCTAGTATGGCATGAATCATATCATGGGTCAACACAAGGCATGACCAAGCATGGCTTTTGATCATGTCATGCTAGGCACAATAATTTTGTGTCATGCCTCAAGCCAGGTTCGGGTCACTTAGCCCTATTGACACCTCTACTCTAATTTAATCGAGCCGATAACTCATAAGTAGATTTTCTAGTCTTAGTTTTGAGTGAATTGTAAATAATGAGGCATTATTTATGATGTTAATCTTCTAAATTTATTTATAATAATTATATATAACACTCAATTTTATAAGTCTTTTCATACTCATTTTTTTCTATTTTATACCTCTTTCATTATTTCTCTTTATAAAACCAAAATATTCAAATCTTATTTTGAAATAATATCTTACCAAGAACAATATCAGACCATAATAAAAGATAAAAATACTTTATACTCTAATAAAACTTCTAAACTAATATAATAGCTATTGAAATAGTCTATTTGATATTGTAGATCAATATTAACCATGAAAACAATCTTTATTGAAGATAAATCATCTGAAAATGAGATTAATTATGATGTAATTTACTCAAATTATTAGTATAGTATCGAGATATTTTCAATGTAGTAACCAAGATAATCTTGATATATATATATCATTGACACTTATAAAAAATAATACTTTTATTAGATGTCAAAAATATTTTTTTTCAAAAGAACTCGAAGATTATAAACTAACTTTGTATAAACTAAAAGTCTAAAACAATTCATCAGGGCTTGATTTGCAAAATTTTAAATGACAAACTTTTTTTGGTTTGAACATGTATAACTAATTATTATTAGTTTTATTAAAAAAGTTCAAATGATATATTTATTTTATTAATTATATATGTAATTGATATTTATATTATATAAGATGATATATTGAAGTTGGGAATTACCCAACTCAAAAAATAGTTTCAATTACAATTAAGAAAGATTAATTTTATGAGATATTTTTTTTTAAATAAAAATGTCTATACCAAGTTTATAACAAAGATATTATGTTATCACAAAAAAATATATACAATTAATATTTTTATAGAAATTGAACTTCTGGGTTGTCCATCACCAAAATATCCTAACAGGCTAGGTAATGATTTATTATCCAATATAAATCATCTTGTTGACTCAACTACAAATAAAATAATAACAAAAAAGATTAATTATTTAATTATTATAAGATCATATGTAACTTATATAACAAGTATAATTAATTATTTTATAGATTCAACACGACAAGTTATCTTGATGTAGCTCTTGGGATACCTAAACATGTTAAAAAATTATCAATCATGATATATCATTCAATAATCATGGACAGCTTTAGGTAGTCAATTTTTAAAATTTTAATTAGTTATCAATTTGCATAGAAATTAGATCTATTATATATTATTATATTTTCATAAAGATAACCTTGTTTCTTAAAAAAATAAAAAAAAAATTAATAATCTTGCGTTCTAATATTAAGACTGAATTCAAGACAATAACAATAGCTACTTGTGAAATACTTTTATTTAAACAACTTTTAAAGAAAATTGAGTACTTATTATGATTTTGTTATGATGTCAAAACTTTTTATTTATTACACGGCCTCAAAAACTCATTGAATAATAATCTATTATCTAATTGAATATTATAAGTATACAAATTATATAAGTAATAAAGTGAATTTAAATTCAACTATCAATCCCACTAGGATTGTATAAACAATTTGATTAGATAATAATAAAATAATGACTACTCGAGTTGAGTAAGTAATAGAGTTGACTTACTTTCTTTAATATAATGATGCTTTCTTTAGTATTTAGACAATGTTGTCTATGTTTGTCAGACAAAAAATAAATAAATGTCGAAATATCCTTGAGCCCTCTTGACATACAAAATGGTTATAATTCTTGAATTATTACTACTAAGATAATCCCCTCGTAATTTTATCTTTAGTAATTTATTACTAAAATGATATTTATCATTCATGAGTCATTTGCATTTCTATTATTAAGCAATGCGTCACATGTAATTTATTATTATTTTATATTGAATATACTCATGACAATTAACATATATCTTTTATCGAATCTCACTCATACAAGTCATACAATAAAAAATAACTCGCAAGAATATCATTACCATATAATTCTCTTCCCCTTGCATGTATCTTATGACATACTTGTCGTCATCCTCCAAAACTGACACACGACACACAATATGATAAAACTTTTGTCAGATATTCTACTTACTCCTAGCATTACTTGAATGTCAGTTCTTCTAAAAAATGCACAATAAATTAGTCATAATTATATTCATATTTTTTAACTTTGTAAGTATCATACAATAATGATTAAACATATCTTAATCTCAGATTTTTACACATAAATTTATCTAGCACATTAAAATTAGAATAATTATCACTTCCATCTTAGAATACAGCAGGAATGTCTTTCATGACTTAACTAATCACCAACCGATGCACATATACCTATGATACCGTGAAAACTTTAAATTTTAATTATAAATAACAAAATTTATTTATCAACATATATACCATAACATTACCATAAACATAAATTTTATAAAATTGAATAAGTATTATACAAAGACATAAAATCAATCTTAAATCTCAATTTAATTTGACATTTAGTAAAGATTCATATTAAATATACTGGGAGAATTCGTACAAAACTTTAAGTTAAAGTCATAGCACTAGCTTGAGATAGCGACTTTATTATCTCATTAGATCTTCCTTGTAATACAAAAAATATGACAACAATTAATTTCACAATTAATTTTATAGAGTTACAACTACGGAAAAAAAATACTAAAACTACTTCATAAGATAAAAAAATATGTAATCAAGTTGTAACAAATAATAATAATAATGTGATTCTCCATTGTTTTACTCCCCTCTAAGTCATCCACTAAGTCTACTAATCTTATCCAAAATAACTCAAATTTTACTAATATTCATTATTTTTCTCTCAAAATAAATATTTAATAATATCTCTCCAATAAATAATTAAATATGCACACATACAATAATAATTTCATATTAAATCACTCAAAAAATTAATACATGAAATGATGAACAATACTCACTTGGCCCCCTCACTACTTTTTATTGTCATAGATAGACAACAAGTTAGACAACCACTAATCTAATATTTCAAGAATATACAAAATAGATATAAATATATTATTTTTTCTGAGGAAAAAAAAATTATGATAAAATTATTACTACTTACATTCATATGATAGATCAACTAATTGATATATTTATAAAAAATTTGAAGAGATCATAACTTCTATATCCGCTTAGCTTTGTGTACTGGATATTTAACCAACTTGACGAAGATATTATGATTTTTCATTGTAACAATTTTATGTAAATATTTTTAATGAAAAGCATGCAACTTGAGAATTGTCCATAACCTTTTTATTTTTATTTATCATTTTTAAATTTTCTATTGCATATTATTAAGTTTAGTTTTATCATTTACATTTTCAATATTTTTTTATTTTATCAATCACAAAATTAGCCGATATCATTTATTCTTGTCTGAAAGAATAAGATGTAAGAATCAAAATGAAGCTAATAGAAAAAATAAAAAGCTTCCATCTAATTCTTTACACTTGCCACAATAAGGGAATATTGCACATCAAGAGAATATTACACCCTTCACATCTATTTTGGAGGATCTAAGGAATTCATTCTCATTTGAAGATTAGTATTAGCACTATCATGAACAGTTGGCCTCCAACTAGGTATAAATCTAAGTTTACAAATAAATAAATTCAAGACTAGGATAATGCTCAAATTATATAAAAAAATTCAAAATGCATCACTCCATCAACATGTGAATAATGTTTAGATGAACTAATAAATATGATATCTAAAAATTCAAAAAATATGCCACCACAAAATATGAGAAATTGCAATCCTTCTAAGAACTAATCTTCCATGAAATAAATAGTATGATTATTGAATTTATTAGTACATTGATGAGGATCATCAAAAAGTCTCACTTTTACAAAACTCAAATAAAAAAAATTAATAATAATTGAAAAAATTTCTTGATAGAATTGACAAACTTCAAATGATAGCCAGGAAGCTAACGGTGTCGAACGGGCCGGCCCGGCCCGGCACATGAAAATCCCGGGCCCGGGCCCGTGACGGGGTAAGGCACGAGCCGTGTCGTGCCTGACCCGGGAGGGTTCGGTGCCCGTGGCACGGCATACCAGCACGGGTTCGTCCCATGTCCCCCTTGCTTCGCCCCTCCCGCAAAAAAAACCGCATGTCGGGTCTGATTGGACACGACCCACGGTCCCCCGAGCCGACCCAATTCTCCCCTCCCCCAAAGGGCAAAAAAAAAATTAAAAAAAAAATTAAATTTCATCCCTTGGTTCTCGCCTCCAACGGCTAGGAAGTAGAATCCAACGGCCCTCATGATTCTGCCCCCTAAAAAATTCAAAAAAATGATTTTTTTTGAAAATAAATATTTTCTTTAATTTATACATTCCACCTCTCCCTCTCATAACATTTATGTTTTTCAGAAATATTTTTTCTCTCAAATCTCTCATTTTCTCTCTCAAAAATCTTGCTCCTCTTTCTAGGGACTCTTGATTTCGACATTCAGCTTGGATTTTCGGGAATCTCAACTTGAGTTTTGAATTTTGAGCTTGACTGTGGTGCACCGTGATCGTGACCGACCATACTACTTTTACTGTGTAATTTATTTTAAGTTTTTTTTTTATTTTCTCTCTCTCTCTAGTTTCTCTCTCTGGACCAAAAATAAAAAATTTTAAAATCAGACATCTACGCTCTAAATAACTATTCTGATTAACAAAAATCCTAAAAAATGATATATATTAATGAAACATATTTAAATTTAGAAAATAAAAATATTACACAGAGGTTTGAGGCTGCTGAAACTTTGTTTCTCCAGTCGTCTCAACCCAAACTTCTAAAAAACGAAAAACTAGGAGGACTTCTGTAGTTTGGACTCATTTTAATATAATAAAACAAAAAAAAATATTAGAAGTGACATGTAAGAGTTCGTTTGGGACTTTTAAGAGTTCGTTTGGGACTTTTAAGACTCAAAAAACGAAAAACAAGAAATGACACAGTACAAATATTATATGGGACTTTTAACATGTAAGAGTTCGTTTGGGACTGGGCACCTTAAGAGGCATGCCGAATTATGCACCAAAAAACATGGACAATTAGATCCTAGGCAAACCCAACTTGGCACGGCATTTTTTGAGACTGGATCGAGTTCAGTCTCAAAGTTTACTCCATTCATATACTCCAGCGAATTGAGTAGAGACGTCATGGCCAGACTCATCACATTGATGGGTCTTCTGATCAAATTTTCGGAAGATCCAAGGGTAGTGCACATCAAGCAGACATATTTTCAGCCTGCCTATCGTAGGATTCCTAGGTCCACATCTAAGAATGACATACTAAAGATATATAAGTTAGAAAAACAAAAAATAATCAAGAAATTTATGACATATAGTAGAGTGGTGTCTGTGACGTCCGATATCTGGACAAGTCACGATGAATCTTCTTATGTATGTCTCACCAGCCACTATGTAGATTCAAACTGGACAATCAATAAAAAAATTTTAGGATTCTCTGAGATTCTTCATCCTCATGATGGCCCGGCCATTTTTGAGTGTATGATGAAAATCTTTAGGAAATATAAAATTCAAAATAAAATTTTTAATGTCACATTCGATAACGCATCTAATAATGGAATAGCGATCAACATGTTTGTTAGAAATATTAGAGACGCACCATTAGTAGAGATATTTCATATCAGATGCATGTGTCACGTAATTAACTTGATTATTTAAGCGGGTATGAAGGTGTTCCCCCGCATTGGATAATATAGATAATGCACTAAAATATATTCGCACTCCTTGCAGACAATAAGAGTTTGATAGTCTCTGTTTGTATGTGAATCTTAAGAAGAAGAAATTTCAATCGGATGTGAGACATCGTTGGAATTACACGTACCTGATGTTGGAATCAAGTGTCGGATACGAAAAAGTGATATCCGACTACGTCAATAGTAAGAGTGACGATCTTATTATTGACGACACTGACTGTGCTTCAAGAATTTCATTTATGAAATTCCTAAATATTTTTTATGACACGATAAATATGTGTTCGTCGATTTATATGCCCACGACTTGCATTGCACTCAGGTGCATATGCAACATTAGTAGCATGTTTAGGAAGTATCGTGTTGACCTGACACTTAGCCATATGGTTGCAGAGATGGAAACCAAGTACTTGAAGTACTGGTCCACTGTTCCATCTATTTATTGCCTCACTGCATGCAGTGACCCTAGGGTTAAGGTGGAAGTGGTAGAAAATACTCTGACTTACATTTTCTCGTGCATGACCCTGGAAGAGCCACCTGAATGATATATTCACGAGAAGTTGACTGACATGTTCACATACTACGATACTAGGTATCATGGTGGTGGTAGTGAGACTGTGATTACGGACATTGATACCTTGTTCGGATATGACGATTTTTCCATTCAACTAGCGAGGGGGAAACGTATGGGTGGACTATCACATATGAGCGAGCTTTCTCGGTACTTAGATACTGATTACTGGTCAATCCTATCACATTCTGATACTAAGAATCTTGATATATTACAGTGGTGGAAATCATATGAGTCCACCTTTCTCGTGTTATCTAGGATGACACGGGATCTACTGACTCCTCCGGCGTCAAGCATAACATCACAATCTGCTTTTTCTGTTGCAATGAACATGATTTCGGATAGGAGATCGAGATTACGTCCAGATATTGTTGAGGTTTTGGTTTGTTTGAAGGATTGGGAGGATTCGAAGTTTAGCATCCATGATCGTGCTGGAGCTAGGACTGGGACAGGAAGTGCAGCCACATCCACTGTGATGGCGGAAGAGTTGATTGCTGATGATGATGATCCATATGATACTGATCTTGATGTTGCGGCTGATGATGCTCATGATATGTCAATTGACGATTAATGATGATCTACTATTTTTTGATTTCGATATTTCATTTTTTATTGATTCTACGCTTTATTTATACGTTACGTTGAAACTTTAATTTGTTTGGTTCGGACATTCGGTATCTAATGGTTGATTGATCATTTTTCATTTGGTTTGCTTATGTTTTTTTTTACTTTTAAATTTTTTTAACATAATTTATTGATTTATTTATTTATTTTTTTTTTGTTTTAATTTTTCATTTAAAAATTTATAACTCTATTATATAATTTTAATAAATTTTAAACTAATTTTATATTACATTATAAAAAAAATTAACTTTGTAATTTTAATAAAATTTAACAATTTTCATATTATAAATATATAATATTATACCGTATCTATAATTTTATATATAATTTAATAATAATTTATAATTAAAATAAAAATTAAAATAAAATAATTAATAAAAAAAATTTTTGCTGGCTCGAGCGGGCCGTGCAGGGCCCGGCTTTTTTTGACAGTGTCGGGCCAGGCACGGCACGAAATCACGCCTGTGCTCAAAAAAATGGGACGGGCTGGCCCGGCCCATTTGACACCTCTACAGTAAGCTACTAAAGCATCGGACTAGTAAACCTCAAGCTTAGATGCAAAATATACTTTAATTTAATTTTGAAAAAGATGCAACATAAGTTTTATTAAATTTCCTATATATTTTTAAGAAAAAAATGTAAATATTTTGTCATTTATCTATAAATCAATGTCACTTTGTTGGTAATTCATTCATATTAATCTGTGACACTTTGATTATATCATAATTAAAAAGAATCATATTTTGGTGGGGTAATAAACACATTCACCCACATGGATAGATTGCGTTCAAGACAATTAAGCATATATTTTTTAATTTACACAGGGTAAGAATAGAGGTGTCAAACGGGCCGGGCCGGTCCGGCCCGGCAGGAGGCACGGCATGGTTCGGCCATGCCTGGGCCGGTCCGGCATGATTTTTAGCCGTGCCCAAGTCATGCACGAGCCGTGCCGTGCCTGGCCCGGCACGCCGGCACGGTTTCTCCCATGCCGGTTAGGTTTCACGCGAGCACGCCGCACCCGTGGGCGTGACCCAGACCCTCCCGAAATAAAGCTCGCTGGTCGGGTCTGAATGGACCCTACCCGCGGTCCCGACATTTTGACCCAATCCCAACGGGAAAAAAAAAATTCAAAAGCTGATTGAATTTCAGCCGTTGGATTCGACTCCAACGGCTAGGGGGCAGAATACAACGGTCCTCGTGATTGTGCCCCCTAATTATATATTAAAAAATCAAAAAAATATATAAAAAATATCTTTTTTATATTAAATTAATATCTTTAATCTATAAATTCTACCCCCCTACCTATAACAATTATGTTTTTCAAAAACATATAACCTCTCAAAATTTTCTCTCTCACATAAACCGTGCATCTCTCTCTCGGGCCTCGAAATTTTGCATTCGGCTTGGATTTTCGTGAAACTCGACCTGAATTTTGAACATCAGAGCTTCCTGCGGTGAACCTTGCACGTGACTGACCTCATTGCTTTTACCGGGAAATTTATTTTACGTTTTTATTTACTCTCTTTTTAAAGCTTCTCTCTCTAGAAAAACTTAAAAAATGACAAATACACATGACACGTATTTAAATTTAGAAAATGAAAATCTTAGTGTTACACAGACGTCTGCAACTGCTGAAACTTTGGTTTCTCCAGTCGTCTCAACCCAAAGTTCTAAAAAACAAAAAACTAAGATTTCTGTAGTTTGGACTCATTTTAAAATCATAACACAAGTAAATGTTAGGGTGAGGAACTTGAAATGGCACAGTACAAATATTGTATGAGACTTTTAACATGCAAGAGTTCCTGTGGGACTGGGCACCTTAAGAGACATGCTGAATTATGCACCAAAAAACATGGACCCTTAGATCCTAGGCAAACCCAACTTGGCACTACATTTTTTGAGACTGGATCGAGTTCAGTCTCAAAGTTTACTCCCTTCGTATACTCCAGCGAGTTGGGTAGGGACGGCATGGTCAGGCTCATCACATTGATGGGTCTTCCGATCAGATTTTCGGAAGATCCAAGGATAGTGCACATTATGCAGACTTATTTTCAGCCTTCCTATCGTATGATTCCTAGGTCCACATCTAGGAGTGACATACTAAATATATATAAGTTGGAAAAACAAAAAATAATTAAGGAATTTATGGCATATAGTGGAGTGGTATCCGTGACGTCCGATATATGAACATGTCACGATGATTCTTATTATGCATGTCTCACGAGTCACTATGTAGATTCTAACTGGAGAATCAATAAAAAAATTTTAGGATTCACTGAGATTCTTCATCCTCATGATGGCCCGGTCATTTTTGAGTGTATGATGAAAATCTTTAGGGAATATAAAATTCAAAATAAAATTTTTAGTGTCACATTCGATAACGCTTCTAATAATGGAGTAACGATCAATATGTTTGTTAGGAATATTAGAGACGCACCATTAGGAGAGATCTTTCATGCCAGATGCATGTGTCACGTGATTAACCTGATTGTTCAAGTGGGTATGAAGGTGTGTTCCCCCACGTTGAATAACATACGCAATGCACTAAAGTATATTCGCACTCCTCGCAAACAACAAGAGTTTAGTACTCTCTGTTTGTCTGCGAATCTTAAGAAGAAGAAATTCCAATCGGATGTGAGACATCGTTGGAATTACACGTACCTGATGTTGGAATCATGTGTTGGATACGAACACGTGATATCCGACTACGTCAATAGTAAGAGTGACGAACTTATTATTGACGACACTGACTGTGCTTCAGGAATTTCATTTATGAAATTCCTGAAGATATTTTATGACACGACGAACATGTATTCGTCGGTTTTACGCCCACCACTTGCATTGCACTTTGTTGCATATACAACATTAGTAGCATGTTTAGGACGTATAGAGCTGACCCGACGCTTAGCCATATGGTTGCAGAGATGGAGACCAAGTACTTGAAGTACTGGTCCACCATTTCATCTCTTTATTGTCTTGCTGCATGCATGGACCCTGGGGTTAAGGTGGAAGGGGTAGAAAATACCCTGACTTTCATTTCCTCGTGCATGAACCTGGAAGAGCCACCTGAAGGGTTCATTCACGAGAAGTTGACTGACATATTCACATACTACGATACTAGGTATGGTGGTGGTAGTAGTGAGACTGTGATTACGGACATTGATACCTTTTTCGGAGATGACGATTATTCCATTTAGCTAGCGAGGGGGAAACGTAGGGGTGAACCATCACATGGGAGCGAGCTGTCTCGGTACTTAGATACCGATTACTGCTCAATCCTATCACATTCTGATACTAAGAATCTTAGTTTATTACAGTGGTGGAAATCATATGAGTCCACCTATCCCGTGCTATCTAGGATGGCACGGGATCTACTGACTCCTTTGGTGTCGATCGTAGCATCGAAGTCTGCTTTTTCTATTGCAGTGAACGTGATTTCGGATAGGAGATCGAAATTACATCCATATATGGTTGAGGCCTTGGCTTGTTTGAAGGATTAGGAGGATTCGAGGTTTAGCATCCATGATCGTGCTGGAGCTGGGACTGGGACAGGCACTGCAGTCGCATCTACATCCACTACGATGGCGGAGGAGTTGATTGCCGATGATGATGATCCATATGATACTAATCTTGATGTTCCGGCTGATGATTCTTATTATATGCCGTTTGACGATTGATGATGATCTGCTGTTTTTTTTCGATGTTTTTTTATTCATTGTATTTATACGCTTTTGTTTGTACGTTGTGTTGAAACTTATACTTATTTTGTTCGGACCATCAGTTTCAAATGCATGATTGGTAATTTTTCATTTGTGTTGTTTAATTTTTTTTTAATTTTTATTTATACTAACATAATGTATTGATTTAATTTTTTTACGATTTAAATTTTATTTTAAAAATTAATAACTTTAATATATAATTAATAAATATAATAAAAGCTAAACTAATTTAATTTGATAAAAAAAATACTTTTCTAAAATTTGTTTTTTTATTTAATTTTTATTTTTAACATTTTTAAAAAAATTTATATTTATTAATTAATACTCTACACTTAAGGCTTAAGCAATATAATTTACAATATATAAATTTTTAAAAAAAAAACAATATTCTGCCTGTCCGTACGGCCTCCGGCCTGCCCCTGCCCTGCCTCTCTCTCACTCTCAGTGACTCAGTCTCAGGACTCGGGCTCAGCCACTCGGGTCAGCCTCTGCCCTAGCCTGTATGGCCAGGCCGGGCCAGAGCGGGCCGGGCACGGGCACGGCACGCCCTGCCGTGCCTACGGGCCGTGCCGTGCCTGGCACGGCAGGGTAGCACGATCGTGCCTGTTAAAAACGGGCCGAGCCGTGCCGGGCTGGCCCGTTTGACACCTCTAGGTAAGAATTGCCATGACATATATCTCACTCAAATGCATGTTAGGTAAATTGCTTGTGCACTAAGTATGACATATATGTTTTATTTTATGGTGATGAAACTCTCTAAATAGTAACTATTTGACTACATTTGTCTCATTACTAGTTTATTCTTAGTTTAATTATTCTTTACAAGTCAAATTGAGACTTATGAATCCAATTATTAAAAAAATTTCTTCATTTTATATGAGATATCATCTAAAAAATTATCTAATATAATATTCTAATGTTTGTCGAAATTCATTTTATATAATTCATAAAAATATTCATAGGCACAACAAATTCGATATCTATGAGATATAGATATTTTATTAACATATTTGGTGATTGCTCCAAATTTACAAGATTATATTATTTTAAAATGAACAAAAAAATTATATATTTATATATTTTTATAAAATAATAAAAATATAATTTTAATTATGATATAAAAATTTTATGAGACAACATATAAGAATATGAATTTATTAATATTGTGATTACTTTCTCAAAAAAAAAGAATAAAGCAAAACACCAAATATCCAATTATAACAACAAAAAGTAACTAATCCATTTGATATTTTTTTTCATTTTTATTAATATGGCATAATTTAGATATAGATAAAAGTAATTTTAGTTTTCCTCATTGTATATCTACTTGTACATGCTTTGTACCAAACCTCTTAGCTCCTATAAGAGTGAGTGGCATGTAGACCTGACATGTCTAAGACATTCAGAAACAATTATAACTGAAATGATTCAATTTAAATATAGGGAAGAGCTAATATCTGCTCTTAATAAGTTGATGAAGTTTCTGTCATTGTGCATTAGTGAACAACATATGTGTTCAATCATGTTTGGCATTTCTCGTATTAGATTCTGTTCTAAAGCAATGGCATCCCAGATAGTTAAATTCTCGAACAAGCCCTTGAAGTTGATTCCATTCTCCTCCCAATTGGGTCTGAACTCATAGAATGCCTAAATTTAGCACTTAATTTGAATCTTACTTTTGCCTCACTTTATTTAATCAAAGATCGGTATTACTACCTCACCTCACCTAGCCTTACCTTCAAAGACTGCAGACTAATTTTGAGAAGAAGCCTACTTTTTCTTCTGCTTTTTCGCATGGACTTGGACAATTTTAATTTAAAATGAGAGATGTTTCTCCTCGCAAATAAGCATTCCATTAAAATTATAAGACTTTTACTTTTCCCCAAACTACAGAGATATTACAAATCCTCCATCCTAAATTCCATCGCCGAAACCATTTAGTTCAAAGCTCTAATGATTCAATTAATTAGTTGAAAACAAAATCCTCATTGAAAGCAGCACTATAGAGGGTGAAATAATGAAACCAGAAGGCCTGGCACCCCTTGGACATCTCAGCCAAAGCACATCATATCATATAACAACAAGAACAAAGAAGAACGAAAAAATAATATAAGAGGTTATCAGATATGCTTTCGTAAAATACTTTATTACTCAAAAATATATAATTATTGATCATCTATGATAAAAAGAATAATTGTTAATGCTAATAGTATCTTGTTTGAAATGATTTTTTCCTTAACATTCTTATTTGAGCTCCACATAATTAATATCATCTCATTAAGCATCTTCTAAAACAGTAGAATCTCACTTTTAACAAGTTTCAGTTTATGATTCCTCTACCCCTCCGTGGCAATACAAAATGCTAGAAAAGGACATGCTAGGAGAAGACAAGTTTCAAATTCAGATAAAAAAAAGTTTAAACTTTAGTTGAAAAAAGTTTATTCCCCAGATACTTTTTTATGATCATACATTTTCACATGTTTTTGTTTTTGATCAACTTGATTTGACTGATTATTCTGATGAGAGACTAGATACACTTAATCTTAAAATATACTAGAAGAAAACATTTTATGCAACACACTAATCAATCTCTAGTGGAAGCAAATGACATTAGAAAAAATTTCACCAATTCTAATCTTCTCATTACTCTTTGAAAGCAATAGCAATTTTATAATCAACAACCTCTCATCATGGATGATAGTAAGTCATGTTAAAAAGATATATATCCTAGGAACTAGCACCACAATTATCAAGAAAGTCTATTATTTGTTGTTGGCTGGTATGCACCATAAACACTAGTCATGATTGGTAGCTAGAGAATTTACAAAGACATTAGATAAATTAATAAAATATTTTTGTTCTATTGACCAATATTAACTTACATTTGGATTCTCGTTTTTGAAAATGACCTACAAATAATCAGTTTATTAACTTCATATGTACAATGCATGTTCACCAAACTCAAAGAAAGATATATTTATGGAGCAGCCACTTAGATTTCAAGATGGACATGCACTAATTTGTGCAAACATGTTTTGAATTGTGTCTCACACCTGGACATGAGCAGATAGCACTAAAGAACCATTGGATGTGCATTTATTGAATATTAGAGTATCCATAGAAGATATATAAAGTATTACTCACTCATGACAAGTAGAATTTTAATTAGAGTTAATATTACCATTTTGCAAAAAAAAATTTCTTTAATAGTTCACTGTATGTATTAATACTTATACTTATATTATTTTTTAAGATTATTGAATTTCATTATCATTAAATTTAATCTTATGATTTCTCTCAGGGATGCTAATGATGCGAGTCGAGTTCAAATTTAACTGAACTTGAGTCAAGTCATTAACATTTCTATTCGAACTTACTCGAGCAGAGCTCAACTAGACTCATTAACATTTCGAGTTGAGCTTACTCAAGTTGAATTTTGACCAAGTTTTGATCGAGTCAAATTCGAGTTATCTTGTTTCATTAGTATCCCTAATTATTATATATCTAATTTTAGAAGAATCATTGTATGGAATATATATATATATATATATATATATATATATATATATATATATATATATATATATATATATATATATATCACATTTATAATACTAGCTTATTAAGAAAATTAATTATTTTTAAAATAAATATATTTATAACTAAATAAATAATAAAAATTTATTATTTTTTTAAGAATACAAAATATGAATATATTATTTATGATATTCATGAAAGTAAAGATATCAAATTTAAAAAAAAAACTTTCAAAATTTTATCTACAAAATATTTTCTAGTTTCTCGCGAGTTTTTTGAGTTGAGTTATAAGTTGCTCGACTCGACACGTTAACATTATAAGTTGAGCTCACTCGAGTAAAGTTTTGACCAAATTTTGTCCGAGTCAAGTTTGAGTAGCTCGCAAGTTATCTCGTCTCATTAGCAGCCCTAATTCCTCTCATCCATAGTTATTAAAGGGGTGTCTAAAGCCAAAGCACCATCACGCCCAAACAAAAGTGGTTTTCCTCGTCTCAGCCCCTCCACAAAATATATTATTTTCAAAGCCCCCCACAAATTAATTATTTCATAAGTCTCCTCTCCCCTCACAAATTGTGTATTCTCTAAATCTTCCCCTCACAAATCATGTTTTCTCTAAATCTTCCCCTCACCTTTCTAACTTCTAAAAATTATAAATAATATATTTGATATCTTAAAAAATATATGAATTGGAATATATAAATTTCATTATTTTATTTTAGAGTTTTAAATGCTTGTAATGGTGAGAAATAGTAATAATATTTAATTTTCATAATTGATATTATTTAATTGATTGTATTTTAAAAACATAGAAAATATAGATAATATTTAGTAAAAATATATACTTTACATATATATTAAATAGAATATACTTCATAAAAAATATATGTTAATTGTGTCTTACGCCTCAAGATCACACAAGATTTGTGCACCTCGACATATCTTGCATCTCAAATAATTATGTTTGCTCTCATCCTTATAATATCACAATAAGTTAAGTCATACTCTAGTAAGGGACAAAAAATATATAATAAAAAAGTTTATTCTTCTAACATTTCTTTTTATCTATCCAAATCATATATTTTTGTTCCTAATCAACATAAGTTATCTAGTTGTATTGATGAGAGACCAAATACATCTTATGTTAAAATATATATTAGAAGAATTATTATTCACTCACTTATTAAACTTTTAAAGAATCAAATATCATTACAAGATATTTCATTACGTTGATCTTTCGATTACTTTATTAAAGAAAACAATAGAGATATAATTAGAATTTATTCAACATAGATGGGTAACCAGCATTGTGTGAATAGTAAATATCATTCTCTTATGAAACCTAAAAATAAATATTTTATTCTTAAAAAAAATGTAGTCATTTGAAAATAAATATTAATTATGAAGACTAGTCCTAATTAGAAGAAAAATCAATTTAAAACTCGATTAATGACTAAACGATTTATACAAACATAGAAGATTAATAAGATATTTTTTTTAGTATCAATATGCTTCTATCAAGATTCTTTTTTTTATTTTTGATGATGACTTATAGGTGATCTACATATCAACTAAATGTCAAAAAAGTATTTCTTTATAAAAATTTAGAGAAAAAGGTCTTTATGGACTCTCCACTTAGTTTTTGTGATATAACGATATTAATTTAGTTGATTGATTATAAAAAAACCTTACACAAACTAGATCAATCTCTAATACATAGGTGTTAAAGATTTTATCATCAAGAAAGAATTCTATCTCAACAAAAAAATATAATAAACATTATAATTATGTTTGCCCTCTTGGGTGATACACCCACTAAGAATAAGAGTGAACAAAGAGTTAATCTTTCAGTTGACACATACATTTCTAGTAATGCTACAAGATAAAAAAAATTATAATAAGTTTTAATTATATGATAGTTATCGAATTGGGTGTGTCACATATTATCAGTACAATTAGTTATATTCTAGATTTTATTAAACATTTTCATATGTATAATATTCTTTGCATATTTTGACAAGTTAATGAATTGTCAAGAACTTGATCTAGTTTTAAATTTTTATGGATCACAAGCATGATATATTAGTTGATTATTCTAATTCTAATTGAACTCCAAACTTACCTAGATTAAAGATCCATAATAGAATATTATATGTTTAAAGATTAATTTTTATCTGCTAAAAAAAATAAAAGATAAGTATTCCCTTGTTCATCTAGTATAGAAAAAAAATATAAAGTCAGTATCACAATCACTTGCAAGTTTTTAGTATTTGAGACTTAATAAGTTATTTTTTTTAATTTGAAATTTTATTACTTTTTACTATAACAAACAAATAGTTAGAAACGTTATTCTAATTTTATCTTTTACAAAAAGATGAAATATAATAAGATTAATTATTATTTTATTTGAAAAAATATATTAGATAAATCAATTACTACATCATATATTCATACTTTAGATTAGTCATCTCATGAAGTTTACATACTAACTTAAAAAAGAATGTTAAAAATATTTTTTTTTCATTTATTCTATCTTGAGTTGCTTTGATATAAAAACAAATAATTATTTCTTTAAATTTAGATATGAGATTGTATTTAAATTAGTAATTAATGATGACATTTATATTTTGTATATTTAAAAATTTTACATATTTCTTTCAAATGAACACAAATAATCAATTTCAACATCATAAAAGAAAAATTATTCTAGATATAAAAATGAAAACTCATCTAAACTCCTAGGTCATAATCACCTCGCCTTAATTTTATGAGGTATAACTTCTGAATTTAAAAAAAAAAAGTTTCTTCAAACAGAAAACTTTAAAAATTCAATTTCCTTAAAAGAAGAAAAATATCAATTTAAAAAAAAACACACACACAAAATCATTTCAATATGTAAGCAAAATGAATAAATAATAATAAATAATCATCAAAGGAATGAAACTTGCCTCAGTTGCTATCTTCCTTGCTTCTCCTAAATCAGCTTTGTTCCCAGCTAGTGCAAGCACCATGTTTGGATTACCTATTGTACAGAGAACATATTAAAACCAAAATCAGATTAATGTGATCATAAACCCACAACAAGCTGGAGCTCAGAATTGATTCATGTAAAAACAAGACCAAGAAAAGGTCAGATTATAATTTTAGCGACAAGAGTCATAAACCAGCCTGTTTTTTATGAATTTAATATAAAAATTAATTTATTAGAAAATTAAGATAGGTGTAGTAGTTTTTCCATAAAATTGGTCATATTTAATCATTGCTGTGATTTTTAAGAAAAGTATCCAATAAAATTTATGGAAGTTTAAATTACAATATATTTTGCAAAAGTAAACAAAATGTTCAGATATCATATATTTTTTAAAAAGAGATGAAAAATAATTGATTATGCTGAAAATATAAAAACATATATGAAATTATTAGTAGAAATCCAATTATTTTAGAAGGGAGATAAAAGTTAATGACCTTAAAGGGAGACAAATTCACCATACACAAAATGATTTGAATATACAAAGAGCTTTAAAACCTAGCTCAATGTAGGTCATCAATCACGCAAAAGATATCAAACATGAGCCATGATAAAGAACAAATTTATCCAAAAATTAATAGCGATACTACTAAAATTTAAAAAAAACTAAAAATACACAAAAAAAAATTGACAGAAACAACTTGAAGAGTTGATGCAAAAATTAATATCATATGAATAAAAATCAAAATAAATATGTAAAGAAATTGGTATTGAAATAATGAAAAATATTCATAACATAAACTTTTGTTAAGAAAAGTTCACTTATTATGGAATTCTTTAATTATACAAAAGAGAGATCAATACGTATTGGAGTATTTACATTAGTATATATGATTGTATTTATATTTAGTTTATATATATATATATACACACACACATATACATATATATGTCAAATAACTAATCTATTTCATATTGACTTTCAATGAGGATCAAGATTTGACAAAGAATGAGAATTCATTTCATTGTCAAAAAAAGACTTTCATCTAATATCTCATCATTTTTAAAAAAAATTAACTTGCATCCTTATAATCTAGAAAGCATGGACACAATGATATGATACAGACACACCACGTTTACGTGTCCGATATGTCACGTGGCGTATCGGAAACACATGTCAGATACATATCTGGCGCATATTTATTATGGAATCGTTCGATTTAATATAAAATCAACGTGCCAAGTCTTACGACAACTCCAACAAATCCGAGTGTCCGACGATGCCGAGTGGCCGACGATGCTAGGGTTATCTTAGCTTCGGGGTTTCGAAGCAGTAATATGGGGTTGTGCGGGAGGGGGGGTTTAGAAGCAATAAAATGGGAAGGATTTAAATCCATTATTTTAATTTTTAATTATTATTGTTTAATAAATATGCATAAATATAATAAAAAATTATTTTGAAATATGTAATATAATCTATTTTAATTTTAAATGCATGATTTTAAGTATAATGAGTTGTAAATGCATATTTTTTTTTCATGCATAATTATACAATACAATGAGTATAATGAGTTTTAAATATGTGATTTATTCTGTTTGAGTTTCATGTTAGTAAAAATAATATTTAAGATTTTTTTTGTTTATTTAAATTACTTTTTAAGGATAATATTTATATTTATTTTATTTTATCAATGTCGTATCCTAGTCATATCTGTATCCTAGTTTTTTAAAATTTGTCGTGTCCTCATATTCTGTCATGACGTATCTCTGTGCCCGTATCCGTGCTTCTAAGCTTATAATGACGAAAAAAAATTTCATTAAAATTATGATCCACAGAGCAAACAATAAAAAAATTATTAGTTAATGATTAGATATAATGGATAATATATTAAGAATTTAACCCAGCATAAAAACTAGATTGGTGATAAGGACAACTTAGATGACAAAGCAAAGCCATAAAATAAAAATAATACAATAAAAAAAAAGTAAATATAACATATTTAATTAAGCATAAATTAAAAGATGATACGATATGATTACATGTAGGAAGAATTCAATTTACTTCAGAAGCATAAAAAATAACATGTCTGATTACAAATAATAACAATTTTGTTCTTAAAAACAATGATCTTGCAATGAAGTAAAAATATTTATTAAACAATTCAATTAAATTATTCTAAGTATGAATATATGTGACAAAATATTCAATATTTATTAATATTATTATTATTATCAATCAATCATTTTTCTAATTATTATGGGTTAATTTTAGTCTATATGAATCTTTCTAATTACTCAATCTTATAATATATAGCATCATTAATCTTCACATATTTACTTAAAATAAAATTTAAGTATTTAAAATGATTAACTTTTAATATTCCTTTTTTTTTCATATTTTGATAATGATATCATTATCATTCTTAACCTAAATAAACCGATACATCGAAAGCGATAGGTCATGCATGTCTCTTTCGACGTCGCTTTAAAACAAAATTATTTTTATGTAACCATAAAATTTCATTCAAATGACTACAAAACAAAAATCAGTTGGCAATCAAATTTTTACATATTTAAATTAAAAAAAATAAAAATATATATATATTATTTTAAAATAAAAAATTCTATAAATATAGAATATAAATATTTAATTTTTTTCTAATTCATTTTTTCTCATCTCTTCTTTTCTCTCTCTCCTCTTTTATGTTGTATGTTTTGTTTTAATATTTGTTCCAGTCTCTTGATTAGCTTGTTTAGAAAAAAAAGATAGAATATAACTACTGCTCAAATAAAATTTCATTGTAATTGTACACATTTATTTTTTTTATTTATCAAATCATGTAAATAATTAATAACTTTTATAATTTTTAAATTATTAAAATTTAGAAATATAAATAAGATAAAAAATGATAGATAATAATTTTAAAGATAACTATTTTAATTTAGATAATAACAACTACTCGATTTAAAGGTTTGAATCTGAAACTACATTATTTCTAAATGTCTCGACCCATTTGCCTAAAAAACTAAAACTAGACAAACTTTAATATAATAGAAATACTTTAACATAATAAAAAATAAAATTTTAGGAATATCAGATAAAACTGACACTATATATATATATAAAATAAAAATATATATACATAAAGAAGAATTGGTGATACTAATCACCTTAAGAGATATGTTGATCAACGTATTAAAAAACATAATCCATTAGAACTCAGACAAATTCAACTAAGTGACGATACATCAATATTATGCAGATATACATTTAATTTGTTTATCATGATATTCTTAGATCTACTAGTAAGGACATATTAAAATATTATAAATTTAAAAAAAATTAATTATTAATAAATTTTTAAAATATAGTATAATTATATAAGTAATGTTTCATATATATAATAGTCATGATGATACATCAATCACATACCTCACTATCTACTATGTAGGTTCAAAATAAAAAATTAGTAAAATAATTTTGATTTTTTATCAAATCCTTCATCCTCAAAATAGATCAATCATATATGAGTATATGATAAAAATCTTTTGAAAAATATGATATTCAGAATAAACTTTTTAGTATTATATTTGATAATGTTTTCAATAATGAAATTATCATTAGTATATTTATCATAACAATTAGAGACGGGGCAGTAGATAAAATTTTTCATGATAAATATTTATGTCATGTAATTAACATAATAGTACAAGCAAAAATAAAAATTTCTCTCATATTAAAAAAAATAAGAAATTAACTAAAATATCTTATGATACATAATAAATAATAAGAGTTTAACAGTCTATATTTATTAGCAAATATAAAAAATTTTCAAATATATATGAGATACCATTAGAATTATACTTATCTAATATTAGAATCATATGTTAGCTTTGAACATGTGATATCTGACTATGTTAATAATAAAAATGATAAAGTTATTATTAATAATTTAGACTATATACATGAATTTTTTTTATAAAATTTCTAATAACTTTCTAAGATACGCCGAACATATGTTCATCTATGTACACTCATATCACTTACATTACAATTGGATACATATTCAATATTAGTAATATATTTAGCAAATAAAAAGAATAGCATGCATTTAGTATTATAACTATTGAGATGGGAATAAAGTATTTAAAATATTGATTCTCTATTCCAACTCCATATTATTTGACTTTCTATATGAACCTTATGATTAAAATGGAATGGATAGAATAATACTAAAATAAATATCCATTTATATGAAGCATACAAATGACTTTAAAAGTTTTATGCATAAAAAATTAACTAATATTTTTACATATAATGATAATAAGTACAATAATTTTAACGAATCCAAGTATGAATATATTTGTCAAAATTCAAAGACAATGCATTTTCTATTAGTTAGCAAACAACAGGATAGTCTGTCGAATAGATACAGGTTGTCTTGATACATATATACTAATTACTATTCATATCTAATTATATGATGATAAGCTATGTTGCACGGACACGGATACAGAGATACAACACGGCAGGATACGGGGACACGGCAGGATACGGGGACATGGCAAATTCTAAAAAACTAGGATACGGATACGACTAGGATACGTTATGATAAAAAAGATAAAATTAAAAATAAAAATTATTAATTATAAAATATTATGTATTTTAAAATAATTTAAAATTCTGTATTTTAAAATAATATAAAAAAAATTTTAACCCTCTAACACCCCCCCCCACCACCCTCCCTTTACAGTTTTGATTTTCGAACTCTCCCCCCTCCCGATACAGATTCCAAAACCCCCCATTTCCTTTATAGAATTAGGTTACCTTAGGTATTGTCGGTGCCTCGGCGGTGTGCTCCTCCCCTCACCGTTTGACGCAATGACAATTGACAACTATTTCTCGCAATCGGCTTGTCGGCAACTCACTATCGGCGGTGTGCTCTTCAATTTGTTGGATATGTAGGAGTAATAGTTAATATATAGTGTATTTCTGAAGCGTTAGAATCATAAAAACGCGTCAGCTGGTAAACAACGCGTCTGTAGGTAAACGACGCGTCTTTTGTTAACGACGACTGTTTCCGAACAATGCATCGGATATGTCTTTGACGCGTATCCGATACATCACGTGGCGTATCGGGCACGTATCTGACCCGTGTCCGAACCGTGTCCACGTGTCAGACACGTGGACACGGCGACACGGGTTGGACACGACGACACGGTAGTTCCTAGGCGTATCCGTGCAACATAGATGATAAGAATGTTGATATTTTGAATTGATAGAAATTATACAAATTTACTTATATCATACAATCTAAGATGACCTATGATTTACTAACCCCTCTAGTATCTAGCATAATATTGGATTCTACTTTTTTGTACCTATTAATATCATTTCATATTGGAGATTTAGAACATGCATAGATATCAAAGAGACACTCATTTGCTTGAAGGAATGAAAATATTCAAAAATAAGTATTTAGAATAGTGTGACCACCATTAACACTACCTTTATAATCATACATGATACTTATCAAAGAAAAAATTTATAATCATACATGATGATAATCTATATATATATACTACCATATTACAAACTCAAACTAATGAATAATGCGATGATGATACATATTTTATTTATTTTTCTATCAACTTTTATTATGTATCATATTTTATATTATATTTTTTTCATATAAAATTTTGAGTTGGATTGACTATAAAATATTTATTTTAATTATTAATTTAATTTTTATTCATTTAAATTTCTAATATAATGTACTTTTTAATTATATTATTTTAATATGTAATATTTCTAATTAATAAATAATTAAAAAAAAATAATTGTGCATTCCAACTATCCATAATCAATACGACCCAACATGATTTAGAATCAACCCTGCACAAAAATATCTGGCTACGAGCCAATCAAGACATGGTGGGCTAAGTCATTGTGATCTCATGTCATTTCAGCACTATAGCTTAACTAAGCCACAAAATTCAAGTCATCTAATACAGCATGATTCATTTGACATCTTTAAGGGCACCCAACCTTTATATATATATACAAACACAGACACACACTAGCCACAAAGTAGTTGGAATGGCTAGATATGTAAGTTGCAACCTTTGAATTGCAAGTTCAAATCCCAATATCTACCTCAACGATTAGGATGTGGTTGCTTGTCTTTTCCTAGGGCATGGTGATTGGCACACAACCCAATTGAGTTGTGCATCCCACCAGCCACAAGATAACAATGTGTGTGTGGGTGTGGGTGTGTGTGGGGGGGTGGGGTGTGTGTCTGTGTGCGTGTGTGTGTGTGAAATTTTTAAAAAATAAAATTATTTTTTTAATCAAAAATATAAATATAAAATATATGAATATCAATAAAAATAAATACAATTTAAATTAAAATTTTTAATCTATATACATAAAAAATACAAAAAAAAAAGACAAATCAATACACATCAATGCATCAACAATAGCAATAACATAAACATAATATCACTTTCTTTGTTTTGGATCATCATGGTTAAAAGTCACGGCATCATCATTTTCCTATATGTTATCAATATTTTCTTATATGTATTCTCACAATCTTTTAAGAATGAGATAATTTGTAATTATGGCGGATTATATTATGCTATGCATATATTAAATCACATTCATAATCACAGAAAAAAACAAAATTTAATGATATGCTAGACATTGAAAGAACAAATAGATAACATAATATTTTAGATATTATAAGAATCAAAAAAGATAAATTTATATGATTTTCATAAATCTCATTATATTAAAATTTTTCATATTATTATGAAAACAAAAAATAATAATAATCAGTATAAGTATTTCAATAGTTCATTCTTATTTGACAGACATCTTTATCATTTGTGCATAGCTAACTGAATAAAAAAAATATCAGCTTCAGATATAGTAACTATCTATGCACCCAGAGGCTCGCTAAAATTAACAAAATTATTTTCATAATATTTAAATAGATAATCTACTTATTTATAAATAGTACCTTCTAGTTCTAGTAGTTAGCTCATGAAAATGGATATAAATTTGATTGTATTTTACATTCATTCGATCTTAATTACATAATCCATATATGCAACTATAGTATAAAAAGATGAAATACAAGATTAATATTTAGATAATTTTTTTTAATCTTAATAGTCATCGCACTAAATGTGAATAGTATTTATATTAGTTAAAAAATTAACATATTAAATATGAACATAAGTAACATATAGATCATGGGAGTATATACCAACAAATATATAGTCATCATATCATAAATAATTTTGATAAATTTTAATAACAAAAATCATATATTCTAGTCTAATTCATTAATTATTATTTTATTTATTTTATAATTAATATGATTGAATATCACATATTGATAACCAACACATGAATCTAATATTATATATATATAATTTCAATGACATCATGACATCCAATTACAATTTCTTCTTTTTTCATACTAACTTACACATGTAAATGTCTTTTGTTTTCTAGGTATCCTAATATATTTTAATATATTACATATTTATTCTAATGAGAACAAAATATTTAAGTTTTCTTGGACTATTGAATTCAGTATGTAATGCATGCACGTAACATGAAAAATTTTAACTAAATAATCATTTATAATGATATTTTAAAAAATTATTTCTTACAACAGAATTAATTAAAAAGTTATCAAATATTATGTTGAATATTATAATTTATATCTCATATTTCTTAAAGATTATCAACAAATAGAGGTATTAACCGAGTCGGGCAGCCCGAGGATGTCTCGCAGCATGGCCTAATTTAGTTGTGGTTGGCTTGACACGGCATGGTCAAGAACCGTGGCAGGCTCTAAGCCTTGCTGCCCCATGGCATGGATCACAATTCATGTCGTGCCTCATACTGGGCTAGGCATGACCCGTGTGGCTAGCCAAGAGGCAAATTTCACCGGCCTGAAAACCCAAGACCAACTAAGGGTCAGGTAAATCCAATCAGGTAAATGCCCAATGGGAAGGGTTATTAATTTTAAAAAAAATCCTACCACGTAAATCGAATCTTGCTTACGTGGTTAATTGCAATTTGTCAGTCACGTAAGAAGGCCACCCTTTCTATTTTCATGCAAGGGGTTCTACAAGGATGGTCTGGCACAATCTGGCACGGCCCTGAACTCAATCATTCCATAGTGTCATGATAGGTCAGCCAAATAATTCCAGTATCATGTCTAGCACGACATGAGAATCATACCATGTTGTGTTTGGCACAACAATGTGGTAAGGTCATGCCTAGCAAAAATGAGCTATGCTGACAAGGCACAGCCAGATTGACGTCTCTATCAACAAATTCTTATATATAACAAAGTAATCAAGAGAATAAAGAATTTCAAAAAATTCTACTATTCTTTTATTTAGTTCTAATTGGTATCAACAAAGTAAGTGTTAGAGGTGTCAAACGGGCCGGCCCAGCACGGCACGGCCCGTTTTTCCCGTGCCCAGCCGTGCTACCGTGCCGGGCACGGCACGGTTTTTTAAATTCGGGCACGGCACGGCCCGTGGGCACGGCAAGGCCGTGCCGTGCCGTGCCGGCCCGCTCGGGCACGGGCGCACGGCAAGGCAGGGCAGACGGGGCGGGGCGGGTCTGTTTGGACCCGACCCGCGGTCTTTTTACCGGGGGCGGGGCCCGGTTGGGTCACGAGTCACGACTCAGTGAGTCGTGACCGTGAGTCGTGACCGTGAGTCGTGACCGTGAGTCGTGACCGTGAGTCGTGACTCGTGAGTCGCGACTCACGACTCACGACGCAGGCACGCGGGCCGGCGTGCCGTGCCAAGGCAATAGCCGTGCCGGGCCAGGCACGGCCCGGCACGTGGTTTGTTCGCCCGGGCCCGGCACGGGCCCGGGAACGTTTTTTTATCTTGCCGTGCCGGCCCAGGCACGGCCGAACCGTGCCGTGCCTCGTGCTGGGCCGGGCCGGGCCGGCCCGGCCCGTTTGACACCTCTAGTAAGTGTTCTAATTTCATTAACAAGTAATTATTTATTTATTTTATAATTTTTTTATTGTCAGTAATCCTTCAATAGATAAGTTCGAAGTATTTCTATATTAAATATTTTAGACTAAAATCTTTTAAAAATTTAAATGAAAATCTCATATTAACTAAAAATTTAGTCATATATTTTCTTACAGACTCATGAAAATACATAAAATAAATTATAGATCTTAAAGGTGATCAAAATTCAATAATGCTACAACTTAGTAGAATGTGTTTGGAATTCAATAAACCATATTTTATGATACAATATTCAACATATCTCTTAAAGCATTCAATCCCACTAATACTCCTTAGTAGAATGTGTTCATACTTAAGATATTCATTTATAATGATATTTTTTAAGTATCAAGATAGGATAGAGGTGTCAAACAAACTAGATAGCCTGAGCACAGCAAGATTCAGCAGTGTCTGCCCTGGCATGGCATGGTCCAAAACCATGTCACCTCATGGCAAGGTTCATGTCATGTTGAGCCAGTGCGAGGCATGCCACAGCTCATGTCGTGGCACAGCCCAACAGCCCGATGACCCCGAGATCAGCAACAATCAGGTTCTAGGTCACGAGTCATGTCTCATCGCGCCACAGTCATGTCTCACGAAATGGGCTTCCAACATGGACAACAACAAGTCGCGCCAACAATATCGATGTCACCCTCAACATTAATTAAAAAAATATTTTTTAATCTTGATTTTCTATAGTTATTGAATTGAATTCAATGGATACATATGCCAAAATCTGATGGTTGTCGTAATTTTGACCTATTTAATTTTAAAAAAATTAATAAAAAATAAAAAAATATATTTTTTAAAAAATATTTAAATATATTTTTCTGTATAAATATAAAAGAAAATTTAAATATTCATTCTAAATTTTTTCTCATGTCTTTGTAGCTCTCAGAGTTTCTCATATTTATGTCTTTTAACTTTAAGTATAATATAGTTTTTTCTAGTATATCATTTTGTAATATATATATATATATTAGTCATACATTTACATATACAATATATGATTTTTTTTCTAACTTTAAGGTTGCATGATTCACGTTGGTGTACTTTTCAGCCTATGCAGCTACAAGACTGCGAGTACAACACAGCAAGTTGGTTGCGTGAATTCTTGACTCTGAAGGTTAGAATTTAGAAAGAAATGATGTGCAGATATGATAATAATTTTTAAATATTTTTAGTTAAAGTGTTATTTTAGTACATAGGACTTAATAATATATTTTTATACCTTTTATATTTTTTTTATATAACTAAATGAAGAAAAATATCACATAGTATATTTAATAAAAAAGAGTATCCAATTAACATAGACCTAAACGCAAATAAAAATAATAACGTTACAAAAAAATCCAAGACAGAATCTATTTTCTCCAACAACTTTGGTCCAAACACATGTCACCTAAAAAACAAAAAGCCAAGTGAACATTAATAATTTAGACACAACTTAAAAGAATAAAAACTAAAAATTCTAAGAGTCTTGATTAAGAATTGACATTTTATATATATATATATATATCTATGAGACTGGGCACCTAAAGAGACATGTCAATCAATATTAAAAAAAATATTAAGCATTAGACCTTAGAGAAACCACCTTATGAATGAGATCTTTTTAGTTGGATTAAGTTTAGCTTTGTTTAGCCTCTTCATAAATCACAATAATGTTGATAGTAAAAACATTGTCAAACTGATTATCATAATGAGTCGCCCGATTAAATTTTTAAAAGATTTTAGGACAATTAGTATATACAGACTTACCTACAATATACTTATCATAAGTTTCCTAAATCCAAATATAAGAATAACTAAATAAAATATCATAAATTAGAAAAAAATAATGAATAATTAATAAATTTAAGAAATATAGTTGAATGGTGTTCATGATATCTAATATATAGGCTAATCATGATGATACGTCATTTGTATGTCTCACTACTAACTATATAAACTCTAAATAGATGTGTCAGACAGACCTGACAACCTAGCCCCAGCCCACGGCACGGCCCACTCGACCGTGCCTAGCCCAGCATAATTCAGACAAATGCCCGTGTTGGGCTAGTTCACGACACGGCTCGAGTCATGTTGTGCATAGGTCTACCGGGCCAAGCACGTCCCGGCACCATGGCCCAAGGAAACAAAATTCGGAATGACCCAAATCATGTCAAATTTGATATTTCATCTAAAATGAAATAGTCATTAACATATTTGTTATGACTATTAAAAATGGATTATTAGAAGAGATTTTTTACTTTAGATATTTGTGTCACATCATTAACCTCATTAAACAAGTAGGGATAAAAGTTGTTTACCCCACTTTAAAAAATATACATAACTAAAATTTCTTCATACGTCTCGCATGTAATAAGAGTTTGGCAGCCTCTGTTTATCTGCGGATCTAAAGAAGAAAAAATACCAATTGAATATGCGACACCATTAGAATTACATATACCGTATATTAAAGTCATGTATTGGATACGAACACGTGATATTAAATAATATTAATGATAAAAGTAATAAACTTATTATTATCGACACTGATTGAATTACAATATATTTATTTATAAATTTCCTGAAAAATTTTTATGACGTGACAAATATGTATTCGTCAGTTTATACTCTTATGACTTGTATTGCACTCAGATGCATATACAATATTAGTAACATGTTTAGAAAAATTAGAGATGACCTGATATTTAGCAATATGATTGTAGATATAGAAACTAAATACATAAAGTACTGATCAATTATTTCATCTTTTTATTATCTAACTGTCTATATAGACTCTAGAATTAAGGTAAAAATGGGTAGAGAACATTTTGACATACTTAACCTCATGTATAAACCAGAAAGATCAACCTGAAAGATTCATTCATGAAAAATTAACTAAGCTATTTACATACTGTGATACTAGATATGATAGTAGTAATAGTGAAGCTCAGAGTACAAACATGAATATCATATTCGAAGATGATAACTTTTCCATTCATGTAGCGAGGGAGAAACGACGAGATGGATCATCGAATATAAGCGAGCTGTTTCGGTAATTAGATACCAATTACTGATCAATTCTATCACATTCCAATAATAAGAATTTTAATATTTTATAATAACAAAAATTATATGAGTCCACTTATCTCATGCTATAAAAGATGACATGGGATCTATTAATTCTTCTGATGTCAAGCGTAGCATCAAAGTATGCTTTTTCTGTTGCAGTAAATTTGATTACAGATAAGAGATCAATGTTATAACCAAATATTATTGAGACATTAACATGCAAGAAGAATTTCGAAGATTCAAGATTGAGCAACCAGGATCATGATAAGTCTACATCAAAAGTAGAAAAATTAGTTACTAATAATAATTCGTGAAATATTAATGATGATTGACAACTAATATAAGAATAAGATTGAGACAGTGATGATTGAGCTGAGCATCTAAGCCTATTTTACTATATACGACCTACTACTATTGATATATTGATACTAATATCATCATTGATCATATGCTAATGATATTTTTTTACTTTTATTTTTTTTTTGGATTGACATTATTTTTATTTATTTATTTTTTATAATTTTACTTTGATGTTTGATACATATACTTATATTTTAATGATTTGCATTAATTTTTATAATATTTTAGTTTTATTAATTCAAACACTATTAATTTTTGAATTTTAATTGTTTATACTTTATGAGTTTATGTTTTATTTAATTTAATAAATTAAAAATTAAATAATTAATTATTTATTTTAATATAACTATAAACTTTTAAATCTTAAATAATTAAAATCTAAAATTTTAAATAATTTTGAATTCTAGATTAAAAATTTTCCAAACAACATGAACACGGCCCAAACAACCAAAACCCACCCCAACCCCAGCTAGAACGAACTAGATCAGGCCTGTCCAGACACGACTTGACCTGAAATACTAAAAGTTGGGCTGACGGGTCATACATGGCCGTGTCGAGCTATGCCAGGCCATGCCGGACTGGCTATGATGAAGTTGTGTCGGGCACAGCATGGTGGCCCAATTGGACGACCTAAAAATGGGTTGAGCCTGCCAGAGCCAGCATATTTGGTACCTCTAATTTAAAATAAAAACTTAATAAAAAAATATTATGATTTTTTTAGATTCTCCATCATCTTGATGATCTTGTCATATATGAGTGTATAAAACAAAATTATAGTGAATATAATATTTAAAATAAAATATTTAGTATATTTTTCAATAATATTTTTAATAACAGAGTAAATATTAGTATATTTATTAAGATTATAAGAGATTGATCATTAAATAAAATATTTCATGTTAAGTATATGTGTCACATGATTAACCTCATAGTATAAGTGGGAAAAAAATTTATTTTTCCAGTACTAAAAAAATAAAAAATTTACTAAAAAATCTTATAATGTCTAGCAGATAATAACAATTTGACAACCTATATTTTCCCTGTAATGGCTTAATAAAATTTCAAGCGAATATAAAATATTATTGTAATTACACATATCTGATATTGAAATCGTGTATTGGTTAACAACAAGTGATATTCAACTATGTCAATAGTAAGTATGATAAACTTATTATTGAGAATTCTGACTGAAAAATAAGAATTTTATTTATGAAATTCTTGAAAGTATATATTCATCTATAGTATATATGCAATATTAATAACATATTTAGCAAGTATAAAGGTGACTCTGCATTTATTATTATAACTATTGAGATGAAAACCATATATTTAAAATATTAGTTGATCATTTCAACTTTATATTGTTTGGCAGCCTATATAGATCCGTAAATTTATTTTGAAGGGATAAAAAATATTTTTACATTCATATTCATGAGCATTAACTAGGTTCACCAGCCTGAATAATTTATTTTAAAAAATTAACTAGCTTATTTTCATATTACGACACTAAGTATAGTAGTTGTAGTCGGACTCTATATGGATATGAACACCGTATTTAAAGAGAATGACTTCTTCATTCAATTAGTCAGGAAAAAATGACAGAATAGTTCATCAAATAGGAGTGAGTTATCTCGATGCTTAAATACTAATTACTACTCTATTTTATCATATGATGATAACACGAACTTGAACATCTTGCTATGATGAAAATTATACGACTCCACCTATTTTGTACTATCTAAGATGACACGTGATCTATTAGCCCTTCGATGTCTAGTGTAGCATCAAAATCTATTTTTTCTATTATAATCAATATCATTATAGATAGGAAAGTTAAGATTATGATCAAATATTATAAAGACATTTGCATGCATGAGGAAACAGGAAGATTCGAGATTAGACATTCAAGTGAAAGAACAAATGATAATGACGAATAATAATTAATGGAATATGAAAATCAAGAATATTGAAAGCACAAGTAACATCTTCAAACACATTCAAAATAACGACAATGACGATCTATATCTTCATCCGCAACATCATACACGAGACACTGGTTGATCATTATTCATTGATGATTATTAATTCATCATTCATGTCATTCATATAATCTATTACAGTACCATATTATTGCTTATTTATCTTTGCTGATTTATTTTTCATATTGATAAATACACTTTTGTGTATTGTACTATGATTTCTCTATTCATAACTTATGTAAGATATATGATGTATAGAACATGTATTGTATTAAATATTGAATTGAATTAGATTGAACTTTAGCCTTTGCAAATTTTTTTCCAATTTAAACTTTTTGTTGTATTTTTTTTAATTTAATGCACACATTCATCTTTTTAGTTAAATAAAATTATATTTATATTAGTCATAAATAATTTTACTCTTAGGCAGTCATAGATCTTAGAATTTACATTTTAGAATAAGGGCAAAAAAAGACCAATTTATAACTCATGCATCGTGCCTTCCCCCTTGGTCCTTGCCACTTGGCCCTTGTGCTGCCCGAACTAATTACCAACCCAAAAAGGCCCACTTGGCCCTTGCCACAACTATGTCGTACTAAGCCGGCTGGTGTGGTTCCCGTGCCATGTCCAACATGGCATGATGGCACAGTAGTGCCGCACCCAAATGGGGCGTGCCGAAAAAGCAAGGCACATTTGACACCTCTAGGTAGAGACTAACCTATGATTTTGAGAAAACTCATTCTTAAAACATTTGATCAGATTATCAGTGTTTAAATCCATGATTATCTTATTTTCATAATATTCACTAGTATTTTTCATTTTAAAATTTTAATTTTTGAAAGTTTTTGAAAAGTTTATTTTTGTTATTACTAAATTTATATGGTACAAAAATAATTAAAAAATCACATGTCTTGCAAAAATTTATACTTGAATCTAAAGCTAAAAAACCACAAGCTTGTAAACTATAACCACAAGGTTCATTCATTAATATTAATTTATATAATTATATTTCATGTTATATTATTACAAATATTAAAAAATACATGAATAATAGTATAATTTAGATTTTAAGAATTTGAATGAAATAAAAGTTAAAAAGAGAATAAATTATAATTTTAGTATGAAAAATATTAAACATTAACAACTTATTTATAAATAAATTTTAAATAAAAATAATATTTTTTTTAAAAATGATACATTTATTTTAGTAGAAATTAGAGGTGTCAGCATGGGCCGGGCCGGGCCGGCCCAGCACGAGGCACGGCACGGTTGGGCCGTGCCTGGGCCGGGCCGGCACGTTTTTAAACCGTGCCCGGGCCAGTGCCTGGCCCGGCACGGGTTCTTACCATGCCGGTTTCACGCGGGCACGCGGGGGCGTGACCCGGCCCCTCCCAAAAAAAGACCACGGGTCGGGTCTGATTGGATCCCGACCCGCGGTCCCGACTCCCGACCCAGCACGGCACGGCCTGCCATGCCTACGGGCCGTGCCGTGCCCGGATGTTTTTAAACCGTGCCCGGCCCGGCACGGTAGCACGTTCGTGCCCTAAAAAACGGGCCGGGCCGTGCAGGGCCGGCCCGTTTGACACCTCTAGTAGAAATCCAACATTTATTGAATTTTGCCAACAATATTTGATCCAAAATCCAACTAATGATGTTATATTTTTTTTTTAAAAAAAATCTTATTTTATGATTTTGAATCATACATGACAGTGATATATATCATTATCGCTGACGACCATCAAAGGTCGTCATTGTAAAGGCAAAGGAATTTTTTTTAAATACGGCATGTGCACTTCACATGCCGTATTTAATAAATTATAATATAAATATGTATGAAAACTTCATTCAGCTAATTTTATTAAATCCAGTATTAACAGGCACATGCAAAGCGCGCACAATGTCAAATGCACCATGTCATGCCATACACCATGTCATTCCATGCATCATCACGCGTATTCATCCCAACACAACATGCCATGGATTGTGCCACAGACCAGCCCATGCACAAAGCAAGCACTACTTCTGATCGTTACGTGCCAAGCAAGGCTTTTTTGGGTCATGACACAAAACTAGGCTTTTAACACTCATTCAGTTGAACACTTATAGTAATTATAATTTTAAATATCTCACTTATTCTTATAAATAAAAATTATAAGATTTTATTTTAATTCATTTGGTATCTTTTTGATCCTTATGATTTTGATAAATAATATAATCATCGAGTTTCTCTAATCTGTGTGTATTTATTTTAACTACATATTTAAAGATTAATTATCTATCACTTACAATATTTCAATTTGGATATGTGAACTTATTTTTTAAATGATAAAAATACTCTCTCCTTAACATCTTTATCTTTTCATGTGATTTGATTGGCCAATATTAGCATCAATGGATATACAATAATCAAAAAATTATTCAAAAGATAAATTCATCACCATTACCAAGATAAAGTATTTTAATTGAGTGAGTCATGAAATTATATCTTATAGAATTATTTGACCAAGTAACCAAGTAAACATAATATTTTTAGTAGAAAGAAGACAAACATTGAACAAAAAGTGTCCCTATGCAAATAATGACAATTTTGTTCTTAAAAACAACAATCTTGCAAATCAAATGCAAAGACTAGATAAGAAGTTCAATTAAAATATGTTGAGCATGAGTATAAGCGACCTAATATTTAGTAATAATATCAATAGATATACAATAATCACAAAAAAAAAACAGAGAAAAGAATTCAACAGTATTATTAAAATAAATTACTTTAATAGAGTAAATCATGAAATTATATTTTGTGTCAATTTATTTGACCAAATAACCCAGCAGAAAAAATTATCCTTATGCAGATAATGAAAATTTTGCTCTTAGAAGCAACAATCTTGCAATCAAGTACAAATATTTCATAAGAAATTCAATTAAACTACTTTTTGTATGAGTACATGCGACCAAATATTCAATAATAATAACAATAGATATACAATAATCAAAAAAATATCTGAAAGAAAAATTCAACAGCATTATATTACATTGAATTATTTGAGCGTATAATTCATCAAAACTAATATCTTTAGTAAAAATAACATAGAACAAACATGATAATAAAACAATTAAAAATTAAAATAAAAAAAATCACAAGATGAATGAATAAACACAAATATTACCTTGAAAATACTCTAGAAAGATGGTGATTCATAGTCAGCCATTAAAAATTATGCAATATACTTTATACCAAATAATTTACTTTATAAACAAGCACAGAATTGTACTGTTGCATGTTACAAAGGCATATGGCAAATAATAATTTTTTATGAGTTACAGAGCTAATGATCCATGAGAGCATGTGACTCAATGAATCAAATAATCATTTGATATAATCCGAATGAAAAAAAAAATATTTATCAAATATTTAGTATCATCATTTATAATTTAAATATGATATTCAAAAGGTAAATATCCTTCAAACTAAGAAGGTTTTGGTTTAATCTAGCAAACCAATGAGTATTATTGGTGTGAATTTTAGTTTGATTAGGATAAATAATGATTACACTTCGCACATTTTATATTATATATACAAGACCTGACATATGATTAACATTAGATATTACTAATATTAAAGTTAATAAATATTTTTTATCATGAATAATCATTTGCCATTGGACATTCAGCAAAACATGCGTTTACATTGAATGTTAATTATTTTTATCATGGAGCAAGCTGAATTTATGCTTTCCTACTCCAAATGATGATAACATTTGGAGTAAGGAAGCATATATCACTATTCCAAAAATATATATAATTACTATTTAAGTAGCCAAAATTAAAAAAAAAGTATACACAAAATTTAAAATATTTAAGATTGTGTATTAGCTATTATAATTACTATAATACCTTTATTATTAATAAAAAAAATATTACCTCAATATTTAAAAAATATCACATCAAAAATTTAAGTTGTGACTTCATCATGATACAAATAATGTATATATCGCTATCATATAGCAACATATTATATATTATATATATATATATATATATATATATATATATATTAATTAATTTATTTTATTATACAAATCATAATTCATGACAAGATATTTGTTGTTAACAAATTTTTTGATTATTATTTTGTTATTTTTTATATGCTGAACTGATAATTTTTAAAAATAATAAGGGCATTATATTAATTAAAATTGTTAGTGCATAAAATCGTATTTATTTTTAGTTTTGGTACATTAAAAAAAATATTTTCACTATTAAAGTAGTAAATATTTTTTTTTGGTAATAAAACATATTTTCTCAAAAAAATAGTGTTATATAAGAATTTTCAAATATATATATTTTCATTGATATGCTCTCCTATTCAAAGAAATTTTAAATTATCATAATTAAAAATAATATTTATTATATAAAAAAATAAAAAAGACATCATAAGTAACTAGAAAGATTTCATAAGTGATTATAAATTTATTAACAATTTATGTATATATTTATAACAGCACAAAGATATAACTTCAAAATTTAATATTGTATTATTTCTTTGATAAATAAAACTCATGAAATAAATAATTCAAATAAAATAGAATATTATAGCATATGAGATATTACTAATAAATATAAATGATATTTATATAGATTGGATGATGAGTAGTATACTATTTATTATTTATTATTTTATTTTTATTATAACATAATACTAAAAAAATAAATATAACACAGAACAATATTATCATACAAGCAAACTCTTATAGAATAACCAAAAAAAAAAAAATCATTCAACACATATTAGGTACTACCACCAACATGACAATAAAAAGATGCATGACAAAATAAATAAATAATAATAAACCATAAAATTATAATATTTCACTTCATGATGATTCACACAAACCCACAATACCAAACTTAATTAAAAAAAGAAATAAGATCACTTGAAAATATTTATGAAAATATTTGATGATTTACACTATTGTCTGAATATATATTATAGCACTTGAATTATCCAAAATCTTCTCCCTAACAAAAAAATAGTCAACTCATATTTACTTCATTTGCTCATGGAAAATCAAATTTGAAATTATACATCTTGTTGTCTGACTATCATAATAAAAAATAATATGAAAAAAAAATAAATATTTAATCTTATCCAGTATGTGATACACTCAAAATATCTCACAAATAATTACTATAATCACTCTTAGCTAAATATTTATATTGAATCGCAAAATAATTATTTCTCTTATTTTTTTAAGAAACAAAATTGCTTTCAACAAAAACACAAAACAAATAGTATACATTTTCTATGTGCATTTTGATGTCTAACCCAATACTGATTACAAGTTGTCATGATCATAGTTATTAAAGACATTCTTCAAATTTGCCTAAAGCCAAGGTATAACAAGACCCATGCAAAAACACTCCCGCCTTGCATCAGGTGCCTCCACTCAATATTATTTGAATTTATTAGTAAATATGATAACTTCATAAAAATAACATCATATTGAGAATCAACATGCTCAGAAATAATTAACAAATAATTTTATATACTAATTGATGGTCTAAACATGACTACAAATAAGAAATAAAGAATAATAGATTCAAGTACAACTTTTAAATTCATACTTTTTTGAGTGTCATTAAAAAATAAATGCTAATCAAAAAAATAATATTTATACTAATTAAAATTCTACTAATAAATAATAAAAAATAAGGATGCAACTCAAGTGAATTGGGTTTGGCTGAAGGTCAACTCAAACACAACCCAAATTTGAAAAAGATCCACCTCAATTACCCACCCCAAGTTTTAGCATGATTTCGTCAACTCTAACCCAACGAATTTGACATTATGAAACTCAAGTTGGGTTCGAATTTTGCCAGATTTGATAGGGTCAATTGAGTTGGTTCGAGTTGCATCGTCCGTAGTAATAAAAATTATAAAAAAAAATTAAAATAAATTATATAATTAAAAATATTAAATAATAAAATTAAGAAAATTGTTAATTTTAAAATATTTTTCTAAAGTCTCACGTTTCTATAATATGAAACTTACATAAAAGTGTCAACTGAGCTAGGCAACATGAATATGTCACAAGGCACGGAATGACCCAGCCCAGATCGTGCCTAGACCAGCCATATGCAAGCCCATGATATGGTTCGGCTCATGTCAGACTATGGTTCTTGGCCGAGTGTTTTAAGAAACACGACACAACAAAACTCTACACATCAGCCCATGCAAGTTGATTTTAAAACACTCCCATCAAATTGATGAATTAGATGTTTTCCTAATTTCCCAAAAATATGAGTTACTATGTTTATAAATAAGACTAAAACTGCAATTAAAGTAGGTTGAATCGGGTTGAGGGTAAATTCAAAACTAACCTATATTTTGTTTGAGTAGAAATTTGTCAACATGAGCCCAACCCAAACCAGAAAATACTCCAACCCAAACCTGATAATTTCTCAGGTTGGGATGTAATTACTAAGGTTGACCCAACCAAAACTACAACCTCATAAACAATGTGAGCATATTTTACCCTAAAAAGTGATAAAATCAAAATAAATATCCTCAAAATTTTTAAAATATAAACTAAATAATGTCTCTAATATATAAAATCTAAAAGAATATATATTTAAAAAAAAATAAAAGATAATATCAATTGAAAATGTAATTTATAATTAAAATTACATCATAAAAATATTTTGAAATACTCTTTCAAGTAGCAGTGTCCAAATTATCTTAATCAAATGTATATTCTTATATTCAATAACCTTTTTTTATTGTGGTATGCCAATATAGGAAATATGATATATGATCATATGATATATTTAACAAGTGTTGAATCAAATTGATATATATTTTAATGTATTATCACTTCTTTAATTTTTAATATTTTCATCCAATTATTTTTAATCATTTTATAAAATATCTTTAAAATAAAAAAAAAATGTGATATATCACAAAAAATATATATTCATGTATATTTTTTTTTGGTAGTAATGAATAAAAATGATCAAATACCTAAGATTCTCTTTGGTCATATCTTTCTGGTCAAATCGTATAAGATAGGAAACATTATATTGAGTTTTCATAATTAATAAATCTCAAAATCTAGAGTTAAATTAAATAATCTAACATGCTCAAATATCTTAAAATGGGTATTACAATCGAAAAGAAAAATATAATCCAACATGTATAATCTCAAATAAAATCTTTCTCAAATTTAGATATCCAATGGGCCAAGCAGCATAAGACAGGCATAAAGCATAACACAAAAATGTCATCTCTAGCACAACAATGCACAGTCTTGTGTTGTGCTAGGAAGTGTGTCTTGCAAGGTCAGGCCCACGAGGGATAGAATGCATACCATCCATGGAATGCTTTAATAAATTCGAGCAAAATTGACATGAACACAAACGCAAATAGACATGAAGCATGCATGTCACTCACTTATCATAATTGAGTGTTAAAAAAGGGACATGTTAATACATGCACTCATTTTTAAAAAATTCTTTTTTAAATGCCTATCATGTACCACATTTAAATTTGTAGTAGCTTGTAGCTTTTTGTTTATCAAAATGTACTTTCTGACAACCTTACCGACAAGGATAATGACTACTAGATGAAATCCAATGAATAAGGATAAAAATCCAATGAGTGCTAGTTTTTTGTGCAGTAAATATAAAACAATATAATAAAAAAACTATTCTTTTATTATTAAATTTTTTCTATAAATTGAATGTTTACATTTACAGTTTTTATACTGAAGCTTGAATCTCTTCTTTCTCTCTCTCAAAAAAATCTCATTGTGTAATAACGAGCCTCTGAGGACGAAGATCAACACAATATTCAAAAAAAACTAATTTTATGATTTAGTTAATGAGAAACAAATAATAAAGAAATTTATCAAATATGAGTAAGTTGTGAGATATTTAAATAGTAATTAATACATATTATCCCAAAGTAATATAAAAAATTTAAATATTATGAGTTAGTAGAAATCATACAAATCTATATTTTCCATATTATCTAAAATAATACATAATCTAATAACTCATCGTATATCTAGTATAACATCGAAATACATTTTTTCATTTACTATGAATATGATATTAAATAAGAACAAATTATGATAGTTGAGCCATGACTCATGGGACACAACCCACTGCCCATAGAACACATTAAAGGTGTAAATTAGGCCGGGCAGTCTGGGCACGACCCACGATATGACATAGTTCAATTGTGTCTAGCATAGAAATTACTATATGAAGCATTGCCTAGTCCTGGACTATACCAACCCATTGCAAGGCTCATGCCATGATGAGCCAATGTGTATAATGCCTCGTGCGAGGCTACGCACAACACAAATACCTAAACTGATGGCACAATCCACAAGCCCAAGAAGATGGAAAAGGCTGTGGTTGGGTCACGAGTCACATATCAAGTCCTATCGAATGACTGCTCGACGAGGTAGGCTTTTTAACTGGCCAGATAAGCCAAATATTGCTTAAGTGGTCATTCACAATTATGTAGCTATGCCCCCCTTACCCACCCATGCTACTCGTTGCAATTTCACGAAACCGGATCCAACAGAATAGATGTGTCAAACGGGCCGGGCCGTGCCGGTCCGGCACGGTTTAAAACCATCCAGGCACGGCATGCCGAGCCATGCCGGGTTGGGAGTCGGGACCGCGGGTCGGGATCCAATCAGACCCGACCCGCGGTCTTTTTTTCGGGAGGGGACGGGTCACGCCCACGCGTGCCCACGTGAAACCGGCACGGGAAGAACCCGTACCATGCCACGGAACGAGCCGTGTCGGGCCAGGCACGGCACGGGCACGGGCACGGTTAAAAACCGTGTCGGGCCGGCCCAGGCACGGCCGAACCGTGCCGGGCCGGCCCGATTGACACCTCTACCACAGGAACAACGATGGGCACAGTCTGTCATTTTTCATGTCGGCCCATTTAGCAAAAAAAATTTAAAAAATAAAAATTATATGTTATATTATAATAGCCATCAAATTGATTTCAATATATACTATAGTTAGAATCTGGTGAATATCATGATCCTGACCTATATTAAATTATAAAAAAAATAAAATAAATTTTTTTTTAATAATTTTGAATTTTCTCTCTATAAATAGAGAAAAGAAAATTTAGAATTTAATTCTAAATTTATTTTCCTTTCTTTGACTCTCTCAGTCTCTCTCAATTTTGATTGTCTCTAGTCTCTCCTTTGAAATAAAAATTTTACATATATAATTTTTTTTTATTTTGATTTATTATTTATGCTTACGCATATGAGATAGACAGTGGTGTAGGTGTGTCTGTGCAACACTACAACTTACCTCAAGGTTAAAAATTATAATAAAATAATTTGTGGTATGATATTAGTTTTTTGTTATTTATTTGTTTGAGTTTTTTTTTACTTTCATCATTTATTTAAAAAATAAAATTAGTTAAAAATTATCACATAATGGATTTAATAATAATAAATATGATTTTAACATAGATTTAGATAATAATGATAATTATACTAAAAAAACTAAGGTAGAAACTATGTTTTCTCCGATGTCCTCAACTCAAACTCATATATCATCTAAAAAATAAAAAATAATGTGAACATCAATAATATGAATACACTTAAAAATAATAAAATCTAAAATTATATGGATGCCAATGAAGAATCAACATTATTAATATATATTTTTTTATATATATATATAATAAAAAATATATATACATATATGAGTGTGTATAAGACTGTGTACCTAAAGAAACATCATTCGAAGTACCAAAAAATATGATACATTAGATCTGAAACAAACTCAACTTAATGATATGAACCTTAACCAAATCTAGTTCATATTTGTTGATACTTTTTATATAGCACAATAATTTAGGAGAAAAGAAATGGCCAAAATAATTATAATCATTAATCTTCCAATTAGATTTTTAGAAAATCATAAATAATCAGTATTATGCCAACTTATTTTCATCTTGTTTATCATATAAATTCATAGGTCCACATGTATGAATGACAAAATTAATTTATTATAAGTTAGAAAATTAATTAATAATTAACAAATTTATGAAATTTAATAAAATAATATCATTGACATCTAATAGTTAGACTAGTCGCGACGATACATTATTTATATGAATCACGGCTCACTACATAGATTCTAAATAAAAACTTAATAAAAAAAATTATAATTTTTTGAAATTCTTTATCCTTATGATATCTTTGTTATATATGCGTGTATGATACGGATCGTTAGAGAATATAAAATTTATAATAATGAAATAACTACTGGTATGTTTGTTATGACTATTATAAATGAGTCATTAGGTAAGATATTTTATGTTATGTGCATATATCACGTAGTTTAACTTATAATATAGGCATAAATAGAAATGATTTCTCTCACATAAGAAAAAATAAAAAATTTAATAAAAAACCACAAGATGTTTGACAGATAATAATAGTTTAACAGTATTAATTTGTTTGCGGGAGTTGAAAAATATTTCAAACAAAAATAAGATATCATTTGAAGTACACTTACTTAATATTAAAATCTTGTGATGACTACTAGCATGTGATATCTAATTAAGTTAATAGTAAGAATAATGAGCATATTATTGACAATTTAGATTAAAATACAATAATTTTATTTATAAAATTCTTATGATTTTCTAGGACACGACGACCATATTTTCGTCTGCATACACTATCAAATTTGCATTACACTTAAGTACATATGTAATATTAGTAGTATGTTTAGCAAGTATATAGATCACTTTGTGTCATAGCTATTGAAATGAAAACTAAATATTTAAAATATTAATTTTTTATTTATTAAATTCTTATGTTTTTCTGGGACACGACGAACATATTTTCGTCTGCGTACACTATCAAATTTGCATTACACGTAAGTACATATGTAATATTAGTAGTATGTTTAGCAAGTATATAGATCACTTTGTATCATAGCTATTGAAATGTAAACTAAATATTTAAAATATTAATTTTTTATTTATATTTTATATTGTTTTACTATCTATATGAATCATAAAATTAATATGAAAATGATAAAAAATATTTTGATAAATATATCGACATGTATGAGCCATGTACATCAACCTATAAAATTTATTCATAAAAAATTATTTGATTTGTTTTCATATTGTAACACTATGTATAATAATGATAGTCATGCTCCAAGTACAAACATAGATATTATATTTGGAAATGATGACTTCTTTATTCAAATAGCCATAAGCAAATGATTGAGTTGTCTGTCAAATAGGAACGAGCAATCTTAACACTTAAATATCAACTACTACTCTATCTTATCATATGATGATAATAAGAATTTATATATTTTATTATAGTGAAAATCATATATATCCATCTATCATATACTGGCTAAGATGACATGGGATCTTAGACTTTTCCAATGTCTAGCATAGCATCAGAGTATTCTCTCTGTGGCAGTTAATGTCATTTTAGATAAAAGATAGAGATTACAATCAAATATCATAGATACACTGACATACATGAATGAATTGAGAATATTCAAGATTTAACATATAGAATAATACATAATAAATAAAGGTGAATGATAATTCATGGTATATAGAGATTGAGGATATTAAAAATACTAACATCTTAAAACACATTCATAATAATGATGATCTATATCTTCATTCTTGACATCATATTACATACATTGATTAATCATTGATGATACTAAATTCATGTGATACTAATATTATGTCACAATACTAGAGCTTATTTTTTTAGCCATTTTTTATCATTTTGATTTATGCACTATTATATGTAGATATATTGGATATTGGATTAGTTTGTGCTTTGTAATATTTATTATTTTAAGTTTTGATTAATTTTTATAATTTGATTTACACCTTATTTATATTATTCATTTGTTTCATTAATGTTTTATTGAAATTAAATAACATTTTTAATTATTTATTTGAGCCAAACAAAATATCAAAACATAATCTAAATTTTTGAGTCCCAATCATGTTAACATGATTTATAATTTAAATTTACATTAAAATTTAAAACTTGAAAGTAAAGTACAACAGTTAAGTTCAAGTCCAACAATAGTGAATACAGAATATGGCAAAAAAAATGGTCAGTTCATGCTGGCCCAAACTAGCACAACTCACTACAAGTCCGACACATGGAAAATGTCGGTCAATCGTGTCGTGCCAAACCAACTGACTAGTTCCTATGTCATGCTGAACTAAAGGTATCAAACAGGTCAGGCAGCCTGACACCGACCGAGGCACAGCCCAATTCAATCATGGCTAGCACGGCATGGCATGATTCAAACACGTGCCCATGTCGGGTCAGCTCACGACACAGCTCATGCCAAGACATGGCTAGGTTTACCGGGTCTCATGCCTGGCTAGACACGACCTGGTACCATGGCCCAAGGGCACACAATTTTGACATGACCGAAACGATATTAAGTTTTTGGAAGATCAAGAGTAATCAGTATTATGCATACTTATTTTTAGTATGCATATCATAAAATTCTTAGGTCTACATCTAGGAACGACATCTGACCTAGCCATGATGATATATCTTATACATGTCTCACTGCTCACTGTGTAGATTCTAAATAGACACTAAATAAAAAAATATTATGATTCTTAAATATTCTTCATCATTATGATAGCCCAGCTATTTATGAGTGAATGATAAAAATTTTTAGAAAATATTTTAAAATAAAATATATAGTATCATATTAGATAATGCATTTATCAAAACAAAAGTCATTAACATGTTTATTATAACTATTAGAGATATATCATTCAGAGAGATTTTTTACATTAAATATTTGTGACACGTCATTAATCTCAAAGTATAAGCGATGATGAAAATTATTTTCCTCACTTTTGAAAATAAACATAACTCACTAAAATTTTTCTTAAGTCTCGCAGACAACAAGAATTTTATAGTCTCTATTTATTTGCGGATCTAAAGAAAAAGAAATTTCATTCAGATGTGAGACACTGATAGAATTATATATACCTTATGTTGGAGTCGTAGATGTGTCAAACGGGACGTGTTGAATTAGCCCGACCCATTTTTAGCCGGCCTGACCATGCTTTTGTGTCGGGCCAAGCACGGCACGATTACTGTACCATGTCTTGTCTGGCCCGACATGATTCTGTGGAGGTCAGCCCCGCACGGGCATGCAGTACGAATCCGCTAGGTTAGGCACAGTCGAGTCGAACCCCTAATTTTAAAAAAATTAAGGTTTATTGGCTCATGCCGAGGTACCGTGTTAAAGGGCCACGGCATAGTGCCGAGCCAGGCACGGCACGAGGCCCGATTGGCCTCAACACGGAACGGTTGGTCCCGTGGACCGGCACAGCATGGGCACGAGCACTGAAAATTCACGTGTCGTGCTAGCCCAGGCACAGCCGAATCGTGCCGTGCCTCATGTCGTGCCTTGGGCCGGCCTAGGCCGGCCCAGTTGACACCTCTATGAAGTCATGTGTTGGATACAAACATGTAATATCCAACTACATTAATAGTAAAAATAATAAACTTATTATTAATGACAATGACTGGACTATAAGAATTTCATTTATAAAATTCTTGAATATTATTTATGACATGATACAAATTTTTAATATATTTAAGAAGTTTAAATATGGCCCGACACTTAAAGATATGATTGTAGAGATAAAAACCAAGTATTTAAAATATTAATCCAACATTCCATCTCTTTATCGTTTAACTGTCTGCATAAAACCTAAGATTAAGGTAGAAGAGATAAAAAATATTTTAGCATACATATCTTCATGCATGAACAAGGAAGACCAGCCTGAAAAGTTCATTCACGAGAAATTAACGAAGCTCTTTACATACTACGATATTAAGTATAATGATAGTAATAGTAAGGCTTCGAGTATGAATATGGATATCATATTCAGAGATGATAACTTTTTCATTCAGATAACAAAAAGAAAACGATTGGGTGGATCATCGAATAGAAGTGAGTTATCTCTGTAGTTAGATATCAATTACTATTCAATATCCTATCGCATTCTAATAATAAGAATCTTAATATTTTATAATAATGAAAAATCATATGAGCCCGCCTATCTCTTACTATCTAAGATGACATGGAATCTAGAGGTTACAAAATTGGCCCGACCCGGTGGGCTAGCCCAGTCCACCCAAAATTAGGATCGGGCTGGGCAATTAAATTAGTTTTATTAATTCAAATAATGTTAGTTTTAAAATTTTAGTTGTTTATACTTTATGTTTTATTTAATTTAATTAATTAAAAATTAAATAATTATTTATTTATTTTAATTTAATTATAAACTATTTAAGTATTACATAATTAAAATTTATTTTTATTTATTTTTGAATTCTGGAAAAAAAATTCTAAACAGCCTGAACCAAGCCCAAACATGGCCCGAGATCTACCCGAACATCAAAACCCCACCTCAAACCCGATCCGAACGAGCCGAATCTGACCTATCCAAGCACGATCCGTCCCAAAATACTAAACGGTGAGCCGGCAGACCATGTCAAACCATGTCAGGCTGGCTGTGATAAAGTCGTGTCTTGCCCAACACTACTCGGTGGCCCAATTGGGCCACCTAAAAAAAGATCAAGCTGGCCCAATTGACACCTCTAACCGAACACGGCACAAAAATCATATTGTGCTAGGCTATGTTGCATGGACACGAATACGGATACGGGGATACGACACGGCAGGATACGGGGACACGACAAATTTCAAAAAAACTAGGATACGGATACGGCTAGGACAAGACATGAAAAAAAAATTAAATATAAATATTATCCATTAACAAAAATTTAGATAAATAAAAAAAATGCTAAGATATTTTAATAAATAGAAATTTAGAGAGCTTAAATAAAATTAAAATAAATTATTTGTTTATTATATTTTGTATATATATTAAACAAACAATAATAATTAAAATATAAAAAATATATATTTAAGCCCTCTAACCCCTGCCCCCTCTCGTTACAGCTTCTAACTCTCTCTAACATATATTTTAAATATAGTATTTTAAAATAATTTAAGATACAGTATTTTAAAATAATTTAAAATACAGTATTTTAAAATAATATAAGATACAGTATTTTAAAATAATTTAAAATTCTGTTTTTTAAATTAATTTAAAAAAAATTTAAACCTCTAACACTCTCTCTCCCCTCCCCCCTCCCCCCTCCCCCGTACAGAACCTTTTCCCCCCTCCCGAACCCCCCTCCCCGAACCCCCCTCCCGAAACCCCCTCCCCTCCACCCAATTTTCCGAAACCCCCTCCCGAAACCCTCTAACGACGCGTCGGTAGATAAACGACACGTCTAGAGGTAAACGATTGTTTCTGAAAAACTCGTCGGATACATCTTCGACGCGTATCCGATACGCCAAGTGGCGGGTCGGACACGTATCCGACGCGTGTCCGACCCGTGTCGCCGTGTCCACGTGTTCGACACGTGGACACGGCACTCCCTAGCCGTATCCGTGCAACACAGGTGCTAGGCATGGCACAGAAATCATATTGTACTATGCACGACACGGAAATCATACCGTGCTAGGAATGGCACGGGAATCATGTCGTGACGTGCCAAGCACGATACGGTGAGATGACCATGCCACATTGTAACAGGTGATGCCAGCATAACACGGCCCATTTGACACCTCTAAGACACATCATAGCCCACTGGTTACACCCAAACTAGTGTCAATGACCACTACTCAGGCAAGCCATTGGCTCATGAATGCAGCTTGATGCCTATAGCGGATAACCTAGGTTAGCCACAAACCAGGACAAGCACATAATAATTCTTGAGGCCCGATTGTGTTGGTTATACATAACTAAAACCCTACCCAACACAATTAAATACACCAAACATGCCATCGAGTCGTGTAATACTTACCTTTATGAAAGTCATAGCACAGCATAATTAACCTAAAAGATTTGGGACTTTCTGACCAAGCACAACCCGATGAACACCTCTATGCAAAGTCTCTCAATCCTACAAACAAGCATCAATGAAAATAAATACAATGTCGACTTTGATTTGTCTAATAAAGTTACGATTAATAAACTAAAAAAATAATAAAGAATAAATAATACACAAGAAAATAACAAAAACTTAAACTAGATATTATCATATTTAATACCTTTCAAATACTTATTGTTGGCTATAAAAATATTTTTAGAACATAAAAAAATATAATAAATAAAATATAATTACAAATAATATGAAATATTTGTTCATATATCAATAATTTAAGAGTCTAATATATATATATATATATATATATATATATATATATAATATATAATCTATTTTGATTATCTATTTTATATAATCAAATTATTTCTATTTTAATATTTTCATGTAAGTACAGGAAAGAATATATTAAGAGGCCTGGAATATAACAATAACATAATAACGAATGTCTCACTGACCGGTTAGCGGGCTAAAGAATTTTTGGAGCAAAGTCTAGCCCGTCTGAGTAATCTGACCCACTCCAGTTAATTAAACCAAAAATTATATTAATATAAATTATAATTATTTTATGTTTTTCGGACTGCTATTTTTTGTGGTGTGGTACTATTCATATCTTTCTCCTCTTCTACGCAATTTTATCGTGACTATTTCTGCTGCATAAACTGTAAGATAATTCTGGACATTTTTTGTTATAATCTGTAACATATAAGTATTTTTTGGTGGATGTAGCTAATCGTATTGAACGACTAATAAATCCTATTATTTCGCATGATTCTGTTGGGATTTTGTTTTCATTTTTGATTCTGACATAGTTGGATTTAAAGGTGTCAAACGAGACATGTCGGGCTTGGTCGGGCCATTTTTTTCAGACGCGACACAGTTATTGTATCGTGTCGTGCTTGACCCGGCACGATTTTGTGGAGTTCAGCCCGGCACAGTCCCTCGGCATGATCCGTGGAAAGTTTCGACGGATTTAAAAAATTATGGTTTGGCATGCCCGAAACCCTAATTTAAAAAAAATTAGGATTTCGGCATGCCTTAAACCCTTATTTTATAAAAAACTAGGGTTTCGGCGCCCCCGTAACCCTAATTTTTAAAAAAAATTGGTTTCGGTACAATGTCGTGCTAACGGGCCAACGTACCATACCGGGCCAGGCACGGCACGAAGCCAGGTTGGCCTCAGCACGGCACAGCACGAGCCTAAGCACAGAAAATTTTCATATCGTGCCTCGTATCGGTCCAGGCCGGCCCAGTTGACACCTTTAGTTGGATTGTTATTATGGATTACATATATATCGTTTGATGTTATTTCTCTGTTGTTCTCTTCTTATGTATCACAATCGTAAAAACACAATTACTCAACAATATATATATATATATATATATATATATATATATATATATATATATATTATCTTAGAGATTAATTTTATATATTCCTCTTTAGTAAGTGCAAGTCATGGTGAATGAAGTATGGGAAAACACTAGATAAACCTTTTAGTCAAGCTGTCTCTCTTAATAAAATATAAAACTATTGACCTCCTCTCTAAAAATAATATCTAATAGTTATCTATAATATGCCTCATTCTTCTACATGTTGAACTAAGATTCTTCTTCATCTATATTTATTGTAATAATCTTTATTTATAATATGTCAGAAAATTCTAATGCCTTCAAAAAAATTTATCCCAAATTAAGATTTTTGCAAACCCAAATTTCCATTTTTTTCCTTTTTTAATCTTGTCGAAATCCTAATTAGAGTGTCTGCCCAAAACACAGCCCATTGGTGCTTCATAAACACCACCATGTGCACCTCTACCATGCTCAGGCACATCACCACATGCCCCTTTTCCCTTATCAAGCACAACACTATGCACACCTTTGTCTTGCTTACATGCCCCACATGCATGCTTGAAGAGAAGTGAGTACCACCACGTCGCACATTGTACTTGGTATGTAAACCTCATCCACATAATGCATGTGGACATTATGCTAGTACAATCCATGCAATTCTAAATCTTAGGTATGTAAACCTCATCCACACAAACTTAGGATTAAATTTTTCCTACGATCAACTCTAATATTATGTTAAAAAATAATACTAAAAAAATAAATATAATAACTCGATGATATCATCATCCAAGCATACTCTTACAAAATGAACAAAAAAATTAATGTAACTCATAAATTAGATACTTTTATCAACATAATAATAATAATAATGAATAATAAAATTGAAACTATAATTATTGTATGTTTTGCATTTTATTTATGTATTTCTTTTTTATTTATCATTATCAATTATGTATATTTTGTTATACTTTTTATTTCATCATAATCTAGTGATATGGTTGAAATCTACTACATTATTTATGTATGACATCTAAGTCATCAATATTTATATTAATACATATATTTAAGACAAACAAATATTTATTAAATATTAAATCAAATCAACTAAATTTTATTTCAACTATTTAGAATAGGTTATATGAGTCGTGCTCTTCAAATTCACTATATTAAAAACTATATTGACTCTTAACATTTTAATTATTTAATCTTATTTTCAATTTATATTTAATTGCTTATAAGTCTACTGTCTACCTCTATTTTGTTTCTCTTTCTTCACCCAAATAAATTCATACTTCCTAACAAATATATTATGAAGCTTAAATTGGATATGTTGAAATTATCTCAAATAATTTTTTCTTATATTATCCTCTATAAAAATTATTTCAATATTGTTCATCATTACTTCATTGTTATTTATCTTTCTTTAACTTACCATACATTCACATTATCATCTTCATCTTTGTTATACTTATTTATTATATATATTAACTTCATTTGTAATTTTTTTAATACTTGTCTATCACATAGAATGCTTAACGTTGTTATCCATTTATTCATTCAATATTAATTATATAAGATATATCTCCATCAAGTACTCTATTTTGCTATAAATTCTATATATATTTTTAAGCTAAAAATATATATAGTATATGTATTTGAAAGAAAAAAATATGGTACAAATATTTCAACATAAAAAAAAACATAGCATAACAGAAAATTACAAATAATAAAAATGATAATATAGATTAGATGATGAGTGATAATTATTTATTATTTTTATTTTATTGTATTATTCGCATTTTAATTAGATACTCTATTTATATTTATCATAATTATTTATGTAAATTTTTTTCATATTTTTATTTTTATTTAATCATAATATAGCAATATATTTTAATCATATGTATAATATTTAATCCATTGATATTTACATTTATAGATATATTTAAAACAAATAAATATTTACTAAATATCAAATTAAATCAAATAAACTACATATTATCCCAATAATTTAGAATAGATTGTATAAATTATACTCTTCAAGTTAATTCTATTAAAACTATATTCACTCCTAACATTTTACTTGTTAAATTCTTGTTTACAACATTCACTTAATTTCTCTTCAGTATATCAGTAGTTCTTTTGCCTAATATATTCATACTTCCTAATATATTACAAGGCTTATGTTGAATGTGTCCAAATTACCTCAAGATATTTTTTTATATTATCCTAATTCCTATATAGAAACTATTTTAATGTTGTTCCTAATAACTTTGTTTCTAGTAATATCTTTCTTAGACTAATTATACATCGACAACTATGTTATACTCAATCTTTGTATATATTATTTCTTGATTGACCACCACTCAATTTCATAAAGAATAGATTGATTTTCTAGTTATTATATAAAATTTTTCTATTATTTATTTGGTATTCATCTATCATATAGAAAGTTTGAAGTTGCTCTCCATTTGATTTATCCAATTTTAATTCTCTGAGATACATCTTCATTATTTTTTTTATATTTGCTTAATATAGACCTTATGAATTTGAAATATTATTAAACTAATATTTTAAATATTCACTCTTTTTATGACTAAACCTAAATTACTTGGACTCATGTTATATTGCAAGCTTCTAATTACCTACCTAACCCTTTTTATCTCATTAATTAGTATTATGTTATCTATAAAGAACATACATCAAAGTATAAGTATAACTTTTTGAATTTCACTTATTAATTCATCTATAATTAAAATAGAAAAATTAAAAATAAATATAATAATCAGTGAAATCTCACAATTACTAGAAACTCATGACTAACACACTGAACCAATTTACCTGACAAGTATTCACTCATTAATATATTTGATATAAACTTGTTTTTTTTTATTTTTTACATAAATTCTATCAAATTAAATTTATTAGAATTTATCATAAAACTTTGAATTAATAAAAAATATACAAAAATCTTTTTTTTTATTTTCTATATATTTCTCTATTAATTATTTGACTAAGATAAAAACTTTACAAAAAATCTACTTAACATTAATTCAAATGCATTGTTTGCGGTCATTATCTATCTTCTTAATTAGTGCATCAAGCACTCATCAAAATTTTCATAATATATTTCATAAGTTAAATATCCCGATAAATATTGTAATATAAAATATCTCATCTACTTTTATACATGAAAATTACAATATTTTATTTTCATTCATCTAATATTTTTTGATATCCATGATTTTGTTAAATAACTTAGTCGTCCATAACATACAAGCTTCACCCATAACCCTTTCAAATTCTCATCTTTTTAAAAGTTTTCCTAATTACCCTAAATCTTATCTTGACTGTATATCTAAAATAAGTACTAACTATATTTATATTTAATTAAAAAAACATGTTGCTTAAGACATATACTTAAGGTGAGGAAGGGTGTTATGCTTGTGTGTGCTTTCCACATTTTAAAATTGATATCTTATACAAAAATTGTAACAAATTAATGTTATGCAAAAAAAAAATTTTATGATACTTTATGACATAAGAGTGAAATAAAAGAAAATAGATATTAAAATATAGTTAAAAGAAAAAAAAAATTAACCCAAATTGACTTAATGTAAGACTTAATAACTTAAATTATGACTCAATTTGCAATTATAAAAGAAAATATTAACTTTTAAAAATATTAAAATTATGCAATTATAAAACCATGCATATTAATACAGTAAACAAAGTATTGACTATTGTAACTTAAATTAGGAATGAAATTATGTAAAATATAAAAGCAGCTTAATAGTATTGGCATTGGTCCTTAGAGTAATTTATAACTAATAAACAAGGCATCCTCAATGACACTAACCATTAGTGTTAGACAATATGTACTGAGTTTATCGTCAAACATTTGAAAAATATTAATTGTCTAATAACTAACAAGGAAAAAGATAAAATTGTAGCTTGTGTACAATTTGATTGACACAATTCTTCAGAAATGTAACGACCACATAGCAATTATCTTGAATAAAAATACTTGTGACTTCTCATAAATCACACATTCTTAAGCAAGCAAACTATAACATGCGACAGAACCAATCTGGCACAAAATAATTCCTCAAATGTTTTTTTTTTGCCTTAGCTTTGCTTTTCAGATAGTTTTGTTTTAACTGAAAAAACTCCTTTTTATCAATTCTCTTTGTTAATACATTTAATTATATTATGACAATAATATAATTATTAAAAAAAACAAAACTAAAAAAAGAAATGAGGTGCCAATAAGAAAGTAGAGAGATACACGAGCACAATCATACACACAAGTGATTGAACAAACAATCAAATAACATAAAATACCTTGTTTCCGAAGCTCTTCCACCCATATTTTTGCCTTATCAAATGAAGTCTGCAACAGAAGAAAAAAGGTATTTTCAACATAACAATTGCTGAGCGTGCTGGGAACATCATTAAAAGGTTTAAAGAACTATTTAAAGCAATGGATAATTATTTGCAATATGAAACAAAAAATATATCATTTACTAAAACATATTATTGAAAGAAATTCTCATTGTTATTCCTAAATTCATTATAATAACAATTATAAAAACACATGATATTTTAATCTAAAGAATATTTAAGCCAACACAAGTGAAATCTATAAACAATAAAAAGTTAAACATCTTTATAATACAAACACTAACAACATATATGATATCACATAGTTAATATGAAAAAAATAAAATTATAATTAATAAATTTAATCATTTTAGTACTCTCATTTAGTACATATAAATCAAATATATCAAATTTAAAAAAAACAATGTGAAACAAAAGTGTTCAATGACTTTAATGAAAAAGTTTACTAGTTAATTTCTAATAATCACACCCAAATTATAAAAAATTAAGTCATGAATATTTTTGGGAAAATTATTTTATGAACTTATGGTGCATTATTCTCAAAATTATTGAATTTTAAGACTGTTTGTCATAAATTAAAAAAACATGTCTTCAACAAAAAAATATGTATTCTTAGGTACAATCTCGTATGAGTTGAAATTTTAAGATAAAAATGTCCCCAAGGCTACCACATCATAAAACTTAAAATATAAAATTGTAAATATTTTATATAAAATATTTATATAAAATATAAAATAGAGAGGATGTATGACTGCACCTACAAAATAAAATAAAAAAAAAAATACAAGTAAATATTGACATACACGAAAACAATAATACTAAGAATTAGAAATATGATAATTCAAACAAGACAAAGTAATATTATGTTTATATTACTACAATTAGCACTACATTAATGTATTTCATTTCAATTTTTTTTTTGTATTTTATTTATACATATAGATTTATATTTTCAATTTAAACTTAGTATTTTTTTTATTTTATATATTTATATTGATATTCAATTATTAATACACATTGTATTTACAATTTAAATGTTAAAAATAATTTTATTTTAAAAGATTTCATTTGCATATATATATATATATATATATATATATATATATATATATATATAGAGAGAGAGAGAGGGAGGGAGGGAGGGAGGGAGGGAGAGAGAGAGAGAGTGAGAGAGAGAGAGACAGAGGCAAGGCACCAAGTACCCAATGGAATTTACAACTCACCTGTTCAGACTCCATATCAAAACATAAGGCTAGGGGACCTGTCCCTTGGCCCCTAGACATGGGGCTATTGGCTAGGGCAGGCCAGGTGCTACATAGCTAAAGTTGGGCATTGGTGATTGGCAGCTTACCTAGGTTTGCTTAAGTTAGTCGCAAGTTGTACCAAGTACGAATCATGCCGGAACCAATCATGAAGGGAGTCACCCGAGTCCAACCTGACTAGTCATGGTCTGGCATGCTCTATTTGCCCAACCGATCTAACGAGCATTGTCGGACCTCCTTTCCTTGCAGTCATGTGGGATGACACGACTCAAGGTGATAGGATATGTTGCATCTGATATGTCATGATGGCGAGGACGAGCATAAAAATACAAGTTATGTCAATCTCGCACAATCCACTAAACACATCTATTATATATATATCATGTTATATGTGTGTATGTGTGTGTACAACATTATATATAAATATCCATATATATAAACAAATATTATATTAAATGCACAAAGCTCTAACTTTAACACATAATCTCAAAAAAATGCTTATATATATAATATTTATATATGCATATACATTATATATTTAGCATTATATGTTTACATATATTTATACATTTATATACAAATAGCATTATATGTTTACATATATAAATTATAAACATATAATGTTTATATATAAAGATATAATATTATATATATACATATATACATATATATAATGTTTATATATAACATGATACATTTATATAATATCATAAATATTTTATTATAAATGATCATTATGTGTTAAAGTCCTTTAATTTTTTCACAATGAATTTTGATTTTCTCAATGTAACTTTTGATCTTTTTACAAGCTTATAAATAGGTCATATCATAATAAAATATAATGATTCATCTTTTTTTTTCTCTATTTTTTTTCCTTTTTCTTCACAACGCATTATTAGCACCAATTTATTGATGCAATAGACTATTTCTGATATTTGTCAAACTTTTTGCTCCACTCCAGGTTCGAACCATTGACCCTTACTATACTATTGTTCATTTTTGACCACTATATTAATTTCTTATTATACTTTTATTTTATTATTCTATAACTTTATGGGATCAAATCCAAAAGTATTTGTTATTTTTTCAATTTCACGTGAATTCCTAAAGAATTGACTATAGTACAAAGTTTCAATAAAACCTCTTATCTTTTTGAATTCTTCCCGACTTCTCATTGCAATAATTTTTGATAAATTTTGAACCAACCCTTTGAATTATAGAGTCACTCCTCATAGTCACAATTCCAAATGCTTGTTTACCACAATCTTTGACTTCATAACAAATTTTTAAACCACTATAATTTCAAGGTACAAATATCATTTCTCTTCGATTCCTACAAAATCTATATTAATTTATTCTAATTACATTTTGAGCATTTTTTTTATATTATCTTTATTACATTTTTTCTTAATTTATTATTCATATGTTTTCAGTATATGTCTAATCTCACAAAATAAGAATTTATTGTCTTTGATATTTCAGGCAATAACTATTTATCTTAATTTATTATTCATATTATTTTCTGCATATGTCTAACCTCATTGTAAAAGACCCCTTGGTCCTCTAGCAAGGTTTTAAAGAATAATATAACAACTAGAAAACAGTGATACTCCCCAAAGCAAAATATGATTGGTTGCACTTGCAACTTGAAGACTTTAAGTCTGTTAGCAAAAACAACTTTATTTAAGATTAGTTCATAATTAAAACTTTGTGTGGAGAACATCATTGATAATGATATCCTCAAAAAAACTTTTACCACTTATCATGCCTATAATATGTTCCTGTGGTAGAACATCGGTTACCTAAATATTCTAACTTGATTGCATATCTCTTTGTGGTTGAAAAAAAATAATGAGTTTTTGCTTTACAATCATCAATCTCATCCAAATGGGTCTAAAACATTACTTGAAATAAATACTATTTTTGTCTCCCTTCATCACCACAAACAATGTCACATAAATGTGCCGAATAAAGAAAAATGACAAGGACATGATGGTGTTCGCAGGTGTGGCCGTGTTTATAATTCCAAACAATATACCATTGATTCCTTCAACAATAAGAAAGGCACTTCCAATAAAAAAAAATTTCCCAATTCATAGGCAACCACTGGTCAGAGTACAACTCAATGCCAACAATCAAATGATTGCTATAGATATGACATGATGGATCATTAATCACGTACTTGTCGTATGATCAAACATTTGGTTAATCTCTACCAAGTCTCAATCAAAGGCAATGGCATGAATGTTAAAATCAATTTCCTTGATAGTGATGGTGATATGGATCTGCCTCCTTTTAATGTTTCTAATTTCTTTAAAGATTTTAATTAAAATATTTCTCATCTAATTGGCGATAGGCATGTCAATTCTAATTAGTTCTTTTATTTATTTTCTAAGATATTTCATTTCCCCGACAAAACATTTAAATGTTTCATTAATATTTCCATTTACTTAAATTACTAAACATTTTTTTGTCTTTGAATACACATGGATGTCTCTCTCATCTTGACACCTCAAGTCAAAATCACTAGAGATATTTGTCTGACTAATTATTATACCACTCATTTAATTCTCAAATAAAAATATACTTTTTCCCACTTAATATTAATCACCTTCTAATATTACTACTACTTCTAATCCTATCAACCTAATTGAATGCTCCGGTGGAGCTACTTTTATTCTACCAGGTGGTACTATTCTCCACCTTCGAAGTGCTGTTTATTCCACCTAATTCATATGTAATTTGCTTAGTTTTAAGAATATCCGTTAGAATATATATCATCTAAAAACAATGAGAAGCAAAACTATTAAATTTCTCCTCATTACTACAGCCCATAAATGCAGAAAATATATTTTAAAAGATTAAGATCATTAGAATGTGGCTTATATCTAACCATCATTATCACTGTTAAATCTTATATCATTCTGAACCCAAAATTCAGTAACACAACCCCTATCATCTTATGACAGAATGACTTGATTATTCGGGCACCTCTATGCTTGGAATATACTTCACCAGTCTAATGATAATTCTTTGATTGCTAGTCATATATCCAATCCTACTCATTACAACTAATAAATTTTTCCTCAATACTACAACTCATAAAAGCATAAAATATATTTTTATAAAATTACAATCATTAGAATGTGATTTATATATAATCACCATTAACACTATTGAATATTATGTAAATTTGAATCTAAAATTTAATAACTCAATCCTTATCGTCCTACGGCATGAACAACTTGATCATCCGGGCTAGAGGTGTCAACCGGGCCGGGCCGGCCCGGCCCTGCACGTTTTTAAGCCGTGCCCGGGCCCATGCCGTGTCTGGGTTAGGCACGAGCCGTGCCGTGCCGTGCCTGGCCCGGCACGGCGGCACGGGTTCTTCCCGTGCCGGTTTCACGCGGGCACGCGTGGGCGTGACCCGGCCCCTCCCTAAAAAAAGACCGCGAGTCGGGTCTGATTGGATCCCGACCCGCGGTCCAGACTCCCAACCCGGCACGGCACGGCCTGCCGTGCCTACGGGCCGTGCCGTGCCCGGATGTTTTTTAACCGTGCCCGGCCCGGCACGATAGCACGTTCATGCCCTAAAAAAACAGGTCGGGCCGTGCCGGGCCGGCCCGTTTGACACCTCTAATCCGGGCACCTCTATGCTTATGTATATACTTCACCAGTCTTATGGACAACTAATCATATATTGAATCCTATTCATTACAACTATCTTGCTTGTACTCAAGTGAAGTTGGTCATTCATTATTTTTCCCTGAAAATCAATTTTAATCCCCCTCAATTTTTAGAACATATTCAAGAAGGTATTGGTGAACTTATTGACCCACCTAATTGACCCTTTCGTTAATTTATAGTTTGGTTTATGCATCCACTTGTTGATCTCATGTTTGCCTTCTATTTCCTCGAAACCTTGCTTTTGCTCACTTGCACAAATTATCTACCTTCAAGCTCATTTTTCTAATCATCTCATTAAGACTATTCATTTGGATAATACTAGTATATTTTCTTATAAAGTATTTTATGACTATTACATATCATTAGATATAGAGATTCAATATCATGTTACTCATTCTCATAATGACCTAGTTGAATCTTTCAATAAGTATTTGCAATGGATTACTAGATGATTACTTTTGAAAATTAAATTACTTTTATCTACTTGGGGTCATGCCCTACTGTATGCTAGTAATTAGATTCATCATCATCTTATTGTTGATCATACTTTTTCTCTTTTACAAATTATTAATGGCTCATCACTAAATATTTCTTATTTATGTATCTTTGATTGTGTTGTTTATGTCTATTTCTCCTAACCAACGTTCTAAAATGGATCCTCAATGTCGCTTGAGTATTTATGCGAGCTTTAGTTCGGCATCCATTATCAATGCTCTTGAGCCTTAAATAAAAAATCTTTTTACTACTCATTTTGCCAATTATCATTTTTAGAATTCATTTTCTCATCATTAGGAGGAGATGAGCAAATTTCTAATAAATAGCATAAAATTACTTGAAATACATCATCATTATTGCATATTGATCCTCATACTAAACAATCTAAAATTGAATTTCAAAGAATCTTTCTATTACAAAATCTTATAAATCAATTACCAAACACTTTCATTGATCCTAATATTGTAATAAAATCATATATTCCAAATATTAATGTACCAATACATATTGAAATCCCTACAAGCGATTCAAAAAATACAATAGCTAGTACATTTAAATCATGTATGAAACGTGGAAGACCAATCAAATCTAAAATTTTTTTTCCAAAACAAATGAAAATCTATAAATTTGTTTACTCCTCTAGGGTATAATTCTGATAAAATTATTATTAAAATACTATTACAATCCAGTCAGCTCCTATTGAGTCAAACACATTACAAGAGTTAAAGAAAACAACTACACAAATATCAATAACGAACCAATTATCTCCTAATAATAAAAAAATATCTATAAATTATATGAATCAAGAAAAATTATAAGACCATAGAAATATTCTTATCAATAATTTATTTTCTTTCCAAGTGACTAAGAAAATTATAAACAATAACAACAACCAAGAGCCGCAAACAGTATATAAATATCAAAATTAACATATTTGGGAAAATTAAAAAGAAACAATTCAAGTATAACTAAAATGTTTGCTCAAAGTAAAGTATTTGGATTAATAGTTCCAACATATAAAAATACTAAACCTTTTGGATATAGATTAGTCTTTGCACGAAAAAGAAAAAAAAAATAAAAAAATCATACGATATAAAACACATTTTATTGCACAAGATTTTTCACAAATACATAGTACTAACTATGAGAAGACATATTCATCAATAATGAATACAATCACATTTAGATATTTAACACGTTTTAGTAGTTTAAGAAGAACTAAAATTATATTTGATAAATATTGTCACAGCTTATATGTGTGGATCCATAGATAGAAAATATACATAAAAAATCCCTAAAGGATTTATATTGCCTCAATCAAATTTTTCAAAACTACGTGATATATATTTAATAAAATTGTAACAATCCTTATATGAACTCAAACAATCTAGTCGAATATAATATAATTGTTTGAGTACATATTCATTGAGAAAATAAAATATAAGTTATTAAATATACTCATGTATATTTATCAAGAAAACAAAAATTAATTTGAAAATTATAATTATATATGTGAATGATTTAAATTTAATAAAGACTCTTAAAAGACTCCTAAATACTTCTGATTATTTAAAGAAATAATTTAAGATAAAAAATCTATGTAAGATTTACTGTTGTCTCGAACCTATAGATAAAATATTTTTTTAATGGCATTTTGTTCATCAATCAACATGTGTTAAAAAAGTTCTGAAGCATTTTAAATGGATAAAATTCATCCGCTTAAATCCTTTATAGTTGTAAGATCACTTGAAGTGGATAAAAATTTATTTCATCCTAAAGAAGAGAATGAGAAACTCTTTGCTCCAGAAGTATCATACTTAAATTCAATTGGAACACTAATATATCATGCAAATTGTATAAAATCAGACATAACTTTTTCAATAAACTTACTTGTAAGATATAGCTCAGGATCTACTCTCAGACATTAGAATGAGATAAAATATTTATTAAAATACTTTCGTTGGACAAGTAAAATATTTACTTGGTTATACTAATGTCGAATACCTTTCGGATCCCTAAAAAACTTTTCACAAATAGGATATATATTTTCTTATACTAATATTGTTCTCTTAAAGATCTATTAAGCAAATCATAATGAAAACTTCCTTCAATCATTTAAAGCTATTAGCAATACATGAGACAAGCAAGGAGTACATGTAATTAAAATATATTATTCAACATATTCGTGACTATAGTGGTCTTCATTCTATTTCAAACATCACAATATTATATGAAAATAATATCACTTGTATTGTACAACTCAAAGACGAATATATCAAAGAAGATCGAACTAAACATATTTCTTCAAAATTATTTCACAAACATGAGCTTCAAAATAATGATGAGATTGATATATAACAAATCTTGTCTAATGATAATCATGCAGATTCACTCATGATGGCATTACGTACTGTAACCTTTAAAAAATATGTATGCAAATTGAAATGAGAAGGCTTCAAGGTCTCAGACTAAGATATTAAGACACCAAGGAGAGTCTTAAATACTCACTGTATACTATAGTTTTTTTTCATCACAAAATTTGTCTCATTGAATTTTAAATGAGACAGTTATACTTTCAAAAATATAAACTCTATTCTTTCACTAGGTTTGTCACACTATATTTTTTTCTATTAATGTTTTAATAAGATATTTATTTAATGTCATGATCATTCAAGATAGGCTGTTATAGATATTTTGTAATAAACTACCATTATTTATGATATTCTTTTAGTTTTCTCACTGTGACTTTTGAGTTTTTCAATTTTACTTTTGACATCCTTATAAAACCTATAAATAAGACTAATCATAGTAAAATATAACGATCCCTACTTTTCTTCTCACGTTTCTTTTTTTTTCTTTACAACAAATATATATATATATATATATATATATATATATATAACATGATACATTTATATATGTAACAATTATATATTCATAAACATCATATGTTTATACATATAACATTATGTATCTATATATAAACATATATATAACATTATACATATACATATAGCATCATATGTTTACATATATAAATATGTATCTCTAATGTTATATATAAATAAATATATAACATTATATATATATATATATATATATATATATATATAACATTGATATATTACATAATACATTCATATATATATAAAACATTGATATATTACATTTACATGTACATAAATGTTAATCTATAACATATAATGATATATAAACATTGTAATTATATGTATATAAACATATAATATTACTTATAAACATTTATATATAACATTATATGCCTAAATATAGACGTATAACATGATATGTTTATATATAACATTTATACATTGATATGTTTTAGTTTATTTTTTTATTATTTGAGAACATTCAACTTGTGGGCTATTCAAATTATATATATATAATTATTTGTTTATATTGAGGCATGGGATGTGTGTGTGTGTGTGTGAGTGATTTATATTTTAATCTAAACTAATATTTCATTTTTAATAAAATTTATTTTTTCTTTTATTATCCATATTTTCTCTATCTCATCTCCTTGCTGAAGCAATCCTAGCTAGTATGTTTTTCAGGTGAGTAAGATGAATTTTTCCAATGACAACAACGAACCCCATTGCAATTGACATTACGACCTTAGTAAAGAAACTCAACCAAGATGTTCTAGCCAAGAGAAAGTGTGTGGGTGTTTTTCAAAAATTCTGACTTACATGAATGATTTTATGCACAAATTGTCATAGTTTTAAACGAAATAGTATATAATCTGATTGTTGTAGCTTGACAAGCACCGATTGATGCCACCAAATCATAGTGACAAAAAAAAGAATTTTCACACTTTCTCAAATCAAGTGTAGAAAAGTTAACATAAATTAGTAGGTTTAAAATATGTTATTAAAATATTAGATTATTTAATAATAAATACTTAAAATTAGTTGACATCATAAAACATAGACATATTAATAAGATATGTTTAAAAAAGGCTAAGAGAAAGTAAAAAAAATTATCAAAATTAATAGTTATAAGTTTTTGTATGTACATAAAGAAACAAATAAAAATAATATTATAATAATTATAAAAAAGATTTCATAAATAAAGTCGTAGATATCCATAAAAATAATGATATACTTATAATAATCAAATTAGTAATTAATAAAGAGATCTTAAACACGATTACTATCTTTGTTATACAAATTAGTAGTACAAAATATTCTATAAGAATAAATAATTATAATTAATAAATACGCAAATAAACATATAAAAATAAGTAGTAAGAATTATGAAAGACGACATTGATAATATAGATTTGAAAAAAAGAATAGAATGAAAAGAACAACCTTATATTTTTCTTTAGGTTATTATATTTCTATTGTTAATGTTTATTTCATCAAAAAAGAAGAAAAGAAAATGATGAATAAAGAAGAAAAAAATTAAGAAAAAAAAAACAAGAATAAGAATAATAATAATATGAAAAAATAGAAAAATAAAAAAAAAAAAGAGTAAGAAAAAAAAAATAAAACAAAAACAAGAAGAACAAGTATAAGAACAAGAACAAAAAGACAAATAAAAACAATAAGAAAAAAAAACAAAAACAAGAAATTCAACAGCTATCGGGTTTCTACATCCTTAGAAATCAAAAAAATAATAATTAAAAATTTAAAAATATAAATATAATTTAAAAAAAAAATAATCTATAAATAAAGATCAAGGGTTTTAATTTTTTCTTTCTCATTACTATATTGAATTGACTCTCAACTCTCTAGCTATTATTCTCCTCTGATATCTGCTCTCTAATAATCTCTTTCTCAACTCTCAATTCTTAAAATACTTTTTAATTTTTATATTATAAGTTGTATTTCCTAAAGTTCTACTTTCTAGTAGATTTTTTTTATTGTTTCTTTTTAGGTTGGGAGCAGGGATTCGAGTGCGACTGTGACTGTATACTAAGGCTTTATATATGATCTGTCTCATCTCCTTCAAATTTCAAAATTTCTTTTATGAAATTCATGAATATTTTTTGACATGATAGTCATTTGTTCATCTGTGTACATGCCCATCATTTACATTGCACTCAGGTACACACGCAATATTAGTAGCATGTTTAGTTAATTTGAAAATGACCCAACATTTAGCATCATGTCTATTGAGATGAAAATTAAGAACTTTAAGTATTGGTCTATCATCATATTTCTTTATTGCCCGATTGTCTACATAGATCATATGATTAAGATGGAAGGAATAAAAAATATTTTAACATACATATCCACATATATAAACCAGGAATGCCACTTGAATAATTTATTCACAAAAATTTAACTAAGTTATTTATATACTATAACATTGGGTATTGTATTAGTTGTAATCAAACTCCGAGTACGAACATGAACACTGTATTCGGAGACAATGACTACTCCATTCCATTAATAAGGAAATGATAGGGTGAACTATCAAAAAGAAGCGAGTTATCTCGGTACTTAGATATGATTACTGTTCAATTCAATCACATAACAATAACAAAAATCTTGATATTTTATAATACTAAAAATCATATTAATTCACCTATCATGTGATGTCTAATATATTATGAGATCTACTGACTCTTCCGATGTCAAGTATAGCATCAAAATCTACATTTTATGTTGCAGTCAATATTATTTCGAATAAGAAATTAAGAATATGAACAGATATCATTGAAACATTTACATAAATGAATGATTAAAAAAATTCAAGGTTGAGCATCTAGTATCGAGGCATCAAGTTGGAACACTAGTGATACTATCAGACGGTTACATAATGATAATGATCATCTGCATATTAATATTGATTGACATTGAGATTGAGCTTGATTGATGATTATTATATTATGTTATGTTATGCTGTTTTATTTTTAAATGATAGATTTTTTTTTGTTATTTTTCATTATTTATATTTTTGTTTATAATTTTATTTTAATATAATTTATGTAAAATTATATTGTTGCTCATAATGGATAACTGAAAATTCACAAATTAAAAATTTAAAATCAAAAACAAGTCAACTTGGCTCCGGGCACAACCTATCACCACCAAGCACCTAAGAAGCACGGACACGGACACGGGGATATGACACTTTAGGATACGGGGACACGGCAAATTCTAAAAAACTAAGTTAGGATACGGATAGGATACGGAATGATAAAAAAAATAAAATTAAAAATAAAAATTATTTTCTTTATAAATATTAGGTATTTTATAAATTAAATTAAATTAAATTAAAATATTTTATTTTATAAAATGAATATATATTTTTTTATTTTATAAAATAAAAATATTGTATTTTATTTTATTTTATAAGATAATATTTATAATTATTTTATTTTATAAAATAATATTTTAAAATTATCTTATATTATATAAAAAAATATTTTTTTTATTTTATAAAATAAAAATATTTTATTTTATTTTATTTTAGCGCCCGCCCCCTGCCACCCCCTCAATTCGCGCCCACCGCCTGTGTCGAGTAGCCAACGTCGCCCGTGCGGCAACGTTGGCCACTCGACGTCCGATACGCTACGTGGTGGATCGGATACGGATTGATCAATGATACGCCACGTGGAGTATCGAACACGTATTCGTGCCGTGTCCATATCATGTCCACGTGTCCATGTGTCAGACACGTGGACACGACTGTAGGAAGTCATGCTTGTGCTTCCTTGCCAAGCACAACTCAGCCTAATTCTACCTGGAGTCGTGCTAGTTGGATCATGTCAAACCAACATAAAACAAGTCATGTCATGTTGGGCACGGCACAAATGCTTTACCAGGTCATGCCCAACATGACACAATGGCCAAACTGGACCACCAAAAAATAGGCAATGTCATCATAGCACGTCACAACCCTTTTGACACATTTAAATTCAATGATTGACATTCAAAATAAAGTTAATAAATTATTGATGGATGATGACTTACATGAGATCAAAAATATTGAGACTACAACTAACTTTAGAATCAGACGTGACAATTTAGTTCATAGACACAGACTGATTGAAGATATTAGAAACATAGCATATATATTGCTAATTTTCTTATTGACTGCTATTCATTTTTTAATTTATTATTATTTAGTATATCATAAAATCAAAACCACAAGCAAAATAAATGCATTTTTATTAAATTTAAAATTTTATTTATTTTAATTTAAAATACAATACAATTTAATTAAATATTTTTATTTTTAAAAATTAGGAATATACTTTAAACTTAAAGTTAAACTAGTTCCATGATGGAAATACCAAACAACATTGGCACGAATCCAACACCACATTTTGTAGTGCCCACTGTCTAGTGGCATTGTACAATCATTGCACTATACTGCTAGAGATGTCAAATCGACCGAGTGGACTAGGCACGGCCCAGTGCCCGACCCAGCACAATCCGGGCCAAGCACGGCCAATGTGTTTGGCCCGACAGCATAGTAAACTAGCTCAGGGACCCACCTAATTTTTTTTTAAATCTAGTTAAAAACGAGTACAACCCAGCCCAACCAGTCAAGTCTAGGCACGACCCGGCACGATCCTTGTATGAGTCAGATCGGTGGGCCATGCCGGGCCAACATTTATCAAGCTGTCCAGTGGTCGGCACGGCACGGTTACTTTACCGGGCCATGCCAAGCAAGACACGATGGCCTAATTGAGCCATCAAAAAATAGACTGGGTTGGTCCGGCTCAAACCCATTTGACACCTCTATGTACTGCACTACAATAGCATATGGCAATGGAGTGATAATTGCCTAGCCAGCCTGCTAGTAGGCACTACTAATGCCTGTACACATGTCTAGCCATTAGTAGGTGGCACTGTCGTGCCACTGCTAAACCCACACAGCATGACCAAGCATGCCCAGTTGATGAATACAAGTCATCTTGCCTTGATAAGCTAACCGCCCATGATATCATGCAGGCACGATACAGCCCAAGTATTCAAACCAAGTCATGTCAGGCATGGCACAATTGTCCGACTAGGCTATCAAAATTCAAGTTATAGCAACTCGACATGACCCATTTAACACAATTAGAATCAGTGAAGAGGTTGAGTTCAAGGCGATGCCAACAATCATTTAAGAAATATTTTGGATGTGATATTTACTAGAAAATATTGTGTATATACTATATTTACCAAATAATAATTATTGCGACAATTAAGCAGCAAGTCAATTAGTCTTCATTCCAGTATTTTACGAGAGTGCAAAACACAAAGATTAACAATATTTTTTCTCGAGAAAACAATTTGAGATGGGATCAGTACTATAAAAAATACTTAGACAACATACTAGTCAATGAACATCTTTATGAAAATCTCGAAAATGTTTCAACTAAACTTTCTTTTCTCTAAATTAGATCTTGTGGATATGTATACACAACTTTATGAGAGATATTGTAATTTTCATTTATTTAATTTTATTTTTTTATATTATTGATAGGGGCACCCAATCTAATGGGGCGTCCTAATTACATTTTTCTATTATATCTTATCTAAGTATGTTAGATATATCCTCTTCTCCTAGTATAGAATATAGGTCATGGGTGATCAAGTCTACCAAGGAGATTGTGCTAGATATATTCCATTCTCCTAGAAGATCACCCTTCCTAAAAAACCTCACTCTAAGTCAATAAAAGTATCTAATTTCTCTTATAAGTAATAGAATCAAGTATATAAATCAATAAGAATATCTGATAAAACAAAATCTAAAAAACCTACTCATATAAGTGTATCAAGCACATATCTCCCAGTGTCATCTTTTGAAATTGAATTTAAATGTACTCCTTAAGTTGAATGATTTTCAACTCATCATATTTTGTAATTAATATATCATCTATATATATAATCAACAAAATCACTCTACAAACAAGTCACCTCTAGAAAAAATTAAAAAAAAAAATTATACTACATCAATGTAACCCAAATGAGATGATTGATTATAAAATAAAATTAAACTAAACTCTCGATGACTAATTCAAATCATATAATATCTTCTACAATTTGCATTTTATTATATTGCTCAAAATCTATGTAGCAGCTCCGTATACATCTCTTTTTGAAGTTCATCATAATGAAATATATTATTCACAAGCAGCTAGTATATCCTTCAAAGGTGTGATATCACATAAAAAAAAATTATACTGAGACTATATTGGCTATTGAAGAGAAAGTGTAGTCGTTCACATTAAATATTTGAGTGAAATCTCTAGCTATAAATCTCATCTTAAATAATTCTACCTTCCTATTTGGACATATTACTACTTTGAACACTCACGTATAATCAACAATAGAATTTCCTAAAAGTCATGATATTAATTCCCATGTCTAATTAAAATGAATAATATACATTTCTTTCATCATATCCTAACATCAATCTAAATGATATAATACATTAAAAAAACCTAGATATCCTAATACCATCAAAAAAAATAATATAACTCATGTGACCATTTTAAAAAATGATTAGAAATCAAAATCATAAGGATTGTATAATAGATGAAATGTCTCCTCGATAAGCTCATCTCTGATATAAGTATGTTACATATATCTTCTACTTTTAGTATAGACTATATGTCATGGGTGATGAAGTCTACCAGGGAGGTCTTTTGAACTATTATGTCATATGGACTTAAAGATATCACCTTTCCTGAAAACCCTCACTCACTCGAGGATCAACAAGATATATATTTGTTAGTAGAAATGATATCACGATGAGATTGACATCATATTGAGTATCAACATATTCAAATACAGCTAATGAATAACTCTCTCTATTAATTAATAATTTATGTGAAACTATAAGTGAGTTAGAAAAAGTAATAGATTCAAGTATAACCTCTGGACTTGCACTTTTCCTATACTCAATAAAAAATAAGTTATACTCAAAAAAAAAAATAATTCTATCCACATAATAAACTTTTATCAACCACTATAAAAAATAGTTCAACTCTCTTTAGATATTAATGTATTCAATAAAACATCTCAACATATTAGTTGTCAACTTGTCTCATCTCAAAGAATAATTAATAGAAAAACAAGTGCATACAAAGATGACAAAAATGATATCTAAATAATCTTTCCTCAATATGTGGGATCTAAAATGATATACATTGAAAAATAACAAAAAATAATATCTAATTAATGAATTAGATTACTATTAAAATCATATCTCATTAAAAATATTTCAAAATACTTTTTTTAAATAAGAGTATTCACATTCTCTATCATATATCAAATTTTCCTTTCAATAATCTTATTTTGTTGAGATACCTCAGCACAAAAAATATAATATATAATCTTATAAAACATATAATAAATGTTAAATCTAATTAACATATATTTTAATATATTATTATTTTTTAATTTTCTAATATTTTATCAAATTAATTTTTTTTATTTTTAGAAATATCTGAAAAAATTTTATATTTGTGATCTAATCAAAAAAATAAATATATTCATGTATATCTTTAATAATCATCATTAAAGATTATCAAATATCATAAGCCCCCTATACTTTTCTTTCTCATAAGTCACCATATGTCTGAATATATGAGAATGAATAAATCAATACTCAAATCAGACTAACAAGTAAAGACTATAATAAGTTATTCTAACTGGCATGTATCACATTATAGGATCAAAGTATACTTAAACTTAGAATAAAATATTTTTAACTTTATCGGTGATGCATGACCAACCTAAAAATAGATAATATATTATTCAACACACTCAAACATCTAAAAGAAAATCCTAACATTGAGAAGAAAATATATAATTCACTCTGCTTAAATTCACATGAAATATTTCTCTATCTCTTAATCTTGCAAACAAATACCAGTAATCAATGTAAGTATCATATTCCCTAATGATGAGTATATAAAATTTCTAGGGATTATCATACAAACAACAAAAAATTTTGAGCAGGATGAACTACTTACATTTTCATTATATAACTAACAAGACTAGCTGACTACTAGAATATTCTAAGGATTCTCACAGAAACATCAAAAAATATACAACATTTACATTGCTCAAATCTCACAAAATAAAATAACAAAACAATCAAAAATAAAAATACTAAGAAGATATAATAAAAATTCAAGTTGAATACTATTATATCAAATAATTTTAGACTATTCGTCATTGACTACAATAATATTTTTAAAATAAAAAAATATAAAGAATAAAATATAATTACCAATAATATAAATAATAACTAATATATCGATAGCTTAAAATTTAAAGTTAAAGTACAAATGAAACAATTAGCAGTATTTGAAATAGGAGAATCATCTACTATTGTCTTAGAAAAAAATTGTAATTACTTATCTTTAGAAAATATAAGTATTACTATGGATGAATTCTATGAAAAGTTGAGAACCCTTGAATAGCCCTAGTATTTAGCCTATCTCTCTCAGTGTTGCATAAGCTCTTAACCTCCTTTCTAAAGAAATACATAATAATTACATCTAATATAGCTCTTTTTCCAACAAAACATGCATAATAAAATACATATCTATTGTATATATATATATATCAACTAATCATAATTCAAAAATCAAGTTGTCAACTAAAATTTAATATTTCCCAAACCCAAAATCCCAAAAAATAAATCTATCATAAATTAAATAAGGGTTTCAAAACCCTGATTTTATCCCAATTGCACCAAAAAATCAAAGATCTCTAAAATTATAATTAAGGAACACAATTTCATAAAATCACATCTTTTATAAAAGGTTTGATGTTTCATCACACATAATAAGTGTGCAATAATGGAGAATAGCACATATTGAATGTGCCTCCTTGTAGGAGTTACTATTCTAGTTACACACCTCATGGTTTTATTTTTCCCTAGGATAGGCTCTAATACCATATAGAAATTCATATTAAAAAGGCATATTACAAATTAACACACGATAATACTTCAATACAAATATTATGCTTATATATTGGATATTATATCTAATGCATAAAACTATTATTTTAATATGAAATCTAAGAGATTAATATCTTTGTAGTCTTACCCTAAAAGTCAAAAAAATTATGACTAATAAATCTCAAGCCTAAGATTTATTATCCTTAAACAATATCACTTGTCACACAATAAAATATGGCATCCAACATATGCATATTATACAAAAATATTTTAAGTTAATTATAAATTATTTGATCAATCTATATACAAAATAAATGTTAATTTATCTCTCCAAGTTTTTGTATTGTATATAAACTCTCTTAAACATCAAAATTAAAATATAAAATTATATAATAATTAATTATTAGTACCCAAATAAAATATAATTCTTATATTTGCTATATAGTATTATTTATTGTGTACATGTTATATTCTTAATATAAGAAACATCTTTGAGATTCAATCTCCATAAGTGACAAATAAGTAGCCTTGGAAGATTTTATAATAAATTACCATAATGACTATTGATATTTTTATCAAAAAATCCTAATATCAAATTCTTCAATTCATCTAATAACATAATAAAATTGAGCTTTGTACTAATAAGAATGTTATATTCTTAATATAAGAAACGTCTTTGAGATTCAATCTCCGTAAGTGACAAATGAGTAGCCTTGGAAGATTTTATAATAAATTACTATGAAGACAATTGATATTTTTATCAAAAAATCCTAATATCAAATTCTTCAATTCATCTAATAACATAATAAAATTGAGCTTTGTACTAATAAGAATGAAAGAACTTAACAAAAAATTTTTTCATCTTCCAATTCAGCCTAGACACATATGCTTGTTCAGCTTCATTTACTAAGTCCTTGACACATCACACAAGTGGTTGCACATACCTAACTTCAAAGTTTACACTAGAAAAAAATATATCAACAAACCCACTTGTCAATATCCCAAGAAATCATATGATTTTACAGAGAACTCTAGTTATGCTTATTTTTTGATTACTCTTAAAAAATATAATACAATTAAAACACCGACTTCAAAGATATCTTTTGCTCTTTTGTATTATTTTATTTTCATCTTTTAACAATACCAAAATATTAAGATAAGTAAATTCAATTCAAGATGAATTAGTTCAAAGCTCAATCAATGACTAGAAATGTCACAAACATACCAAGTAAATTATCACCAAATTTTATTCTAGTTGTCAAAATTATCTCATTCAAGATTATGTTATCCTCACTATCTTTATGCAAAGATTTGTTTATTAATTAGACATGAAGAATATTTATTTTAAAAATGAGAGAATATAATTTATATATGAAATAATTATAACTTTCATACACAAATAACAATTAGTATGTGAACTATGAAAATTTGTATAACAATGAAAATGATCTTCAAATATATTATTTGATTCATATTTTATTATGACTATCTAAAAATTACGCGTGTTTCTAATTTTTTTTGAAATAACTAGTAGTATCAAGTTATTCTCATGTTGATTAATTGAGAATTATTTAATTCAACTTCTTTATAAATTTTAACACAATTACAAACAAAAGACTTAGAGTCTGTTTGATAACACACTTAAAATCTTTAGACCATTAAAAATTAAAATTTTTAATGATTTAAAATTTTAAGTACGTTTGATAAAAAGATATTGGAAACTAAAAATTTTTAATTAAGTAAAAATTTATTAAAAATTTTAAATAGGTAAAGACATACTTAATATTGAAGGCTGAAAATTTTCAACAAATTTTTTTAAAAAAAATTACTATTTTGTTCTTTTATTTTTATTTCTTTTTTATTTTATTATTCATGCTACAGTTCAGTTTATAAATCTGTCTTCTCATCTTCCATTCTCTACCACCATAAACCCTAATCATAACACTCTTTTATGATTAATTTAAGAAATAAAATAATAAATCAACTAGTCGTTTATTAATTTTTATTTTTATATTAAAAATTTAGATATTTTTAAAAAATTTAGATTTTATTGGTTATTTTTTAAATATTTTTATTTCTTTTTTAAATTTATGATTTAGCTATGGATATGTTTTTAGAAATTTTACTTTTTTTAATAATTAATAATTTGTAGTGAACAAAAATTTATTAGAAATTATATTTATGTTGGATGATATGTAATACAATAATAATAAAGATAAATATATCAAATATATTATTTTTAGCATTCAACATTTACAGTTATCAAATAATATATTTATATTTAACATTCAATTAACAGTAATTTATCAAACTATTTTTCAATACAAATTCAATACTTATAAAATTCAACCTTAATTTTTTTGTACTTATTTTTCAGCAATTAATTTTTTTAATTTTATCAAACAAGCCCTTAGCATTAGTATATTTAGAAATATTCTAAAAACCAAAATTACATATCCTTGCTAAATTTGGTCGTGCAAGTAGTCAACAAGCAAGGAAACCAATAAAACTAAAAATAATTTTTTAGTTGACAAAAAAAATGTGCACTCTACCAGAAAACTTTGTAAAATTTTGTCAATAGAAGTTTTTTGAATTATGTGTCATATATATATGAAAATTATTCTTCATTTATTGTAATATGAGAAAAAATATTAAATTTTAGTATTTCATTTAAAGATCACAATTATACAATCAACAAATTATTCAAATTCTAACTAAGCTCCTAAGGATTTAAAAAAAAACTACTAAATTTTGATTTTTTGCATACAATCTTTTCTCATAAAAATATGAGACTTATTTTTTGTAGTACACAAAACTAATATGAAATTATGACTATGATTACTTTTTATCTTCTTTGGATTTCACAATTATTTAATATTTCCCTTCTTATTACAATTTATAATGACAATTAAAGAGGTGAATATTTTCAACCTAATCATTCATGAGCAGACAATATATTTTAAAATATGTTATGATTGATCAAGAAAAATGGAAATGATAGATTATTTGTTAAAATGTATATTTCTATTACAAATCAACCTACAAAAGTATTCATAAAGATCCTATAAAAAATATTTTTTTCTCCTAGCTAAATATTGGGATATTCATGAACCAACTTAAAGGAGAATACTAAAAATGTATATTCATATTTTTGATTTAAGCACATTCAAATTGTATTTAATTTGAATTTAGTGTTCTATATGCATTAAAAGTGCTCATAGTGTATTGGCAGTCCATGTATAAACAAATGCTTTTGGAATGAGCTTAGCCTAAATAAACAAATTAAAATTGTGATCTAATTGAAAAACAACTTATGCAAATGTTTAGCCATCAACTTTTTGAGAGACAAAGAAGTAGAAAGGATCTGTCAACATCCAAATTTTATCATGACTTGCCTGATTTGTTATATCATAAACAATAATTGCTGCAACAGCTCCTCTATAGTACATCGGAGCCAAGCTATGATATCTCTCCTGTCCAGCTGTATCCCAAATTTCAAATTTTATTGTAACATCATTCACAGCCAGTGTTTGAGAGAAAAATGCAGCACCTATTGTTGACTCCTAAGATATGATAACAGAAATAAATCCAGAGATGAAAAAAGGTTGGATGGCAATTACAGCTGACATGCCCACTATAATACAATACATACTAACCTGAGATTCAACAAAATTCCCCTTTACAAAACGCAGTACCAGACTAGACTTTCCAGCACCAACATCCCCAAGCAGTACCTGAAGCACAGAGAAAGAGCAACCCATAACATTTCAAAACATTAAACATGTCAAAAGAAAACTATTGCTGTGATTGTTTATGTTTTTCTATTTTTATGTTTATTTTATATTTATGATGGGAACACCCAATATATGAGCTGCATCAATGTTTTGGCTTTGTTTATTTTCATTTTATCTTTGTTTTCCTTCAACTTTGTATCAGAGCCAAAAAATTTACAATCCCTAGAATGAGATAAAGTATGTACTGTGGCAAACAATGTAAGTGAAGTGGTGCACAATAAGTCCGCATGCACCATTCTATAAAGGCAAGGCACATAGTAGTGCAATTATGTACAACATGTGTCAGTGTGCATGTAGTGGTAATATCATGGTGCAGGCCCATTCAATGGGAGTGCAGGTGTACATGCTGTGCAGGAGTGTGGTGGTGCGATGATGTATTGTGTGTGTGTGTGTGTGTGTGGTGATCACATCATTGGGCAGGCATCATGCACTGATGCAAACCCTAGACGTAGAGTAAATGTGTACAATGGAAGCATACAATGCAGGCATACAGTTAAAAAGTGTTGCAGTGACTGTTTATGATATGGTGCAATAGGTGATGTGAAGTAGGTGATGCGAAGTAATGTCTGGCAGTAAAGTTTGAACAGTGAGTGTTGTGCTATGCAAGTACTGTGCGTGTGTTGATGAAGTGCAAGCAACAACACAGCCATACACATATCTTATCTTGTGCTTCTACTATGAGGTTTATTTTTATTGTGTTGCTATCATATGTTTTCATTACTCCTGGTCCTGGTAATCTATTCTTGTCATAATGCTACAATTATCATCGAACAATATATAACTGGATTGAATATGGTAAATAGAGAGCTATTACAGAGATATCCCATACATCTTATTTAGGAAACATAAGAAGTGCCAACCAAAGATAGAAGCATAAACAGGAGATCCTCCATATAGACACACTATAAGAGAAATAAAAATTATTTTCAAGGAATAGACCAAAAATACTATAAATTATTTAGAAAAATGAATTGACTATGATATCTATTTAGAAGCAATATCTATAATTCTTCCATATTAATGATTACTATGGAACAATATCTAGAATTCTTCGCCAGTAGAACAGTAACTAATATTTCTAAACTTTCAAATATTAGAACTCTCATCACTTATCATTTTATTCTTGACTCAGATAATCAACTTATGAACAAACAATATCATAAATAATTATTTTATATTTATTGTTTTTTTTACAGATTCTCTTGATAATACTATATCTAATGATAATAATTATATATATCGATTATTACAATATTGACCTTTAAATTTTATTTTTATCTCAAATTTTATTTATTCATATATATTCAAATAATTAATATTAGTTATAATGTTAAATAACTCAAATTTTTAATATCATTTTTGCACTTACTACTATTTTTGAAAATTCAAAAACTAAGAATGATTTTCTTCAAATTTGAACATGATAATTGTTTGTATTCTTCCCCATTGGTAGGAAGCCTACTAAACACTTAAGCATTAGTAATTTTTTACTTATTATTTTTCAATTTGAACATTGTTCGGTGTTCAAACAATCAAATATTCTTATTTTGTTGGTTGATTTATAAGGATAAGTAAACATGAAAATAGAAATAATATAACTTGAATTCACAACTTTGGTAATTTAGATATTCTTAATATTTTTAATTAATAGTCATAAAATTAATAGATTTTTAAATATATTTAACAGATTAAAGACCATAGAGTCTTGTGTATCTTTGGTGTTCATTATTGTACATCATTACCGGTGACAATAACAAATCATTAGCATAATCTTTCTATTGTACAACATCATCTTGTGGTTATAATATTATCATATAGTCACAATTATATTTAGCTCCTATAATTTAAACAGTTACAATCTTAAATTTTTGTCACAGCTCACAACAATCAAGTATCTCATTGGTACTCAAGTTCACGTTCAATTTCATAATGACTTCATTTTAACTTTTATATGGCTCGGTGGCTCAAATCAAAGGTACGACCTTTTTATAAAATAATAACTTTTAAGCTATAAAAAATTGCAATCATAACTATTCATATCCTTGTTAAATTCATAATTTTTAACATACTAAATATTATAGAAGATATTATTTGAATATTATCATTTTTGAATATTATGACTTTTTTCAACAAAAGAATGCATAACCACGACTTGGACATTCAAGCTAATCATCAAAATCATGACTTCCTAGCAGCACCACGACAATATGATATATTATCAAAGTTTTAAAAGGCGAAAGCGTAAGGCAAGGCATTTTTGTATTTATGAGGCGAGGCGTAAGCCTCGAGGTGTTGAGGCGTAAGCTTTTTGAACCTAACAATATATAATTAATTAATATTTTAAAATATATAAAATAAAATAACATAAATAAAAACATGAAAACAATTCATTAGGATTATTTAAAAACATAATCAAGTCATGAAATAAGAAGTAGAGTAAATTATTTTAATTTAAATCATCCTCTCCAAGATCATCATCATCTTCATCCAATGTATCAAAAGTAGGAAAATGTCCACTATCATGTAACCTCATTTCATGTAAATCTTCATCTTCATCAATTGGTGTCAAATTGAACTCATTCTCTTGAATACATAGACCATAGGAATCCAATAAGGATCATTCACAGTGTTGAATGAGAGACCTTTTGAATACATAAACCTACCAATTTTTCTACACACTTCCTTCCTTTCTTCTTGCTTCCACCTTGAATTCAAAGTACTTTGATGAAGTTGTGAAGTGGTAAATTTATCCATGGGTCCCCTAGGAATAGGTTACCCACTCCCACTCTCACTCACACTTTCACTCCTTAAGGCACCTATTGTTTTAGACAAAACACTCTCATGCATTGAAGTTGGACTCATACCAATTTCTTGGAGCAATTCATTTCTTTTAATTTTTTGATCCTTAAAATTGGCCAATGCTTCTTTGCATTCCAATCTAACATCTTCACTAACTTTATGGCACGATTTCATACCATGATGAGTTCCGGCTAAGTGATGCTTGAGTCTATTCACCCCTCCCGCACATCTTTGATTGCAAAATTTACATCTCAAATATTGCTCCCCGGAAACTTCAATAACATATTTCCACACAAAATCTCTTCTTGAATTTTTTGAATTGGAGGAACTCATTCTAAAAAAAACACCAATAATAATATTCACATTTCTATATAACAATATAATTGACTAAAAAATAATAACAAGACATAATTGAAAGGAATTTAAAAATGAAATTCAGAATTTAATTGGTTTAAATTTTAAAAAGCCAATATTTTTTTAGAGGAATTTAAAATAAAATTAAGAATTTAATTCATTTAAATTTTAAAAAGTCAATATTTTTTAGAGGAATTTTTAAAAAAAATCGGAAGGCTGTTTAAGGCTGTTTGAATTTTTTTTTTTTTAAAGATGATTGATAAGCTGAAGCTGAAGTTCCAATTACCTTAAAAAAAATTAAGAATAAAATAGATTGGATGAATCTATTTAACAAAAAAAATAGACAAAAAAATTCAAAGGGGGGGTGGAATCGGAAAGGGGGGGGTTGGATTCGGGATTTCGAAGGGGGGGCGGGATCGGGATTTCGAAGGGGGGGCGGGATCGGGATTTCGAAGGGGGGGGATCGGGAGGTCGCCGAGGGGGGGAGGAATCGGGAGATCGCCGAGGGGGGGAGGAATCGGGAGAAGACATACCTGGAAATCGGGATTTCGTGCATAAATGGTTGGCCGCTTGAGGTAGGGTTTCGGCTTTGAGCTTTTCTACTTTTCTCCCCAATCAGTTTTCGAGCTTTCGATTTAGTTTGAGAAAGCTTTTGATTTAGTTATCAGCCGCCTCAACGCGTTTCTTCCGATGCCTCAACGCATTTTTCCGCCGCCTCGCCCTGAGGCGCGCATCAAGGCACGCCTGGAAAGCGCCTTTGAATACAGTGTATATTATAGAATAGAATATACGTGTCATAGCCATCCATAATATTGTGGGTACTTGAAAGATTAAAAAAAACTTGTGTCACAAACAATTCTTAATGTCATGGTCATGATCAACACACAAATGATCTCGGCATCACAACTTTTTCTCACAGTTGACAACATATAAAATTCAAGAAAGATCAATATATATGTCACGGCCTCTACACAATATCCTGGCTACATAACAAAATGAGAAAATAAAATTACTCTACGGTCATTTCCCAATATTTCAACCACTTATAGATGATATGCAAACAAATACATTAAATCATGACCACTTAGCAAGACTGTGACTTTGTTACAGAGACATTATGTCAAAATCATGATCATTGTCAGTATCACAACTATATTACAAAAAAATTAAGATGTAAACCAAAGTCATATTTATTTTCTAGAGTCTTAATCTTAATCAAAAGAGATTAAGAATGAATTTATAATATTCTTATAAAAGCCACAACTTCCTAATTAGAATAATATAAGATCATTTAAGTTTAATAATTGAAAATAAAAAAATTTTGGGAAGCTTTCATTTTTCCTCTTATCTTCCCTCTTGTAACAAGCAAAGTCATGATAATTATCAAACCTTATAAATAAATTTTGTACTCCCAAAAAATTTCACAAACAAGCAAAATATACAAAATTAATATTAATTCCTAGAGTTGAGAAACATTGCTCTCAAATCTCTTTTACTAAAAATAGATTTAAGAATGTGTACCAAACTAATATATGTCTAAGATGCATATAAATTGAGATGTGTCATATGATTTAATTTTATTTATTAATAAATAAATGTGTTTAATTTATTTTACATTATGAAAATTAATTAATAATGATTAAATAGAATTTAAATTATGATTTCAATTATTAGTAAGTTTATGTCATATATTTTGCACGTCAATTCATTGAATACATCTTTAAAAAAATTATTTCTCAATTAGGATGAATAATATATAGAATGTTATACCAAAGAATTCACCTTTAGTGTGTGAGTAGAATCATCAAAAAGAATAATGGTGGTAAATAATTCTCAAAACATACACACATACATAAATATGTATATACATATGCATATACTGTGTTGCACGGATACGCCTAAGTATTGCCGTGTCCACGTGTCCGACACGTGGATACGGCGACACATGTCGGACAAGCGTCGGACACGTGTCCGTTAGGCCAAGTGGGGGGGGTGGGTTTTGGAATCTGTATCGGGAGGAATAGAGTTCGAAAATCAAAAATCAAAAATCGGGTGGGGGTGGGTTCGGGAGTTTTGGGAGGGGGGAGGGGGTTTCGGAAGGGGGGAGGGGGTTTCGGGAGGGGAAAGGGGGTTTCGGGAGGGGGGTTCGGGGGGGCGAGGGAGGGGAGGGGGTTTCGAGAGGGGGGTTTTGGAGGGGGGGAAAGGTTCGGGAGGGGGAGGGGCAGGGTGTTAGAGGGTTTAATTTTTTTTTATATTATTTTAAAATACAGAATTTTAAATTATTTTAAAATACAGTATTTTTAATTATTTTAAAATACCTAGTATTTATAATTAATAATTTTTATTTTTAATTTTATTTTTTTTATCATAACGTATCCTAGGCGTATCCGTATCCTAGTTTTTTAAAATTTGCTATGTCCCCGTATCTTGCCGTGTCCCCGTATCTTGCCGTGTCCCCGTATCTTGCCGTGTCGTATCCCCGTGTCCGTATCCGTGTCCGTGCAACATAGTGCATATATATATATCCATGCATGTGTATGTGTATATAATATATACACAAAAATATATACATGTATGCCTATATACAGATATATGCATTCATATATGTAAATAAATATGTATGTGTGTGTGTGTGTGTATCACACATGAATGAGCTATCCAAGCTCATATCGAATATGACCAATCCAATTTCATTCCATGAACAAACCATCCAAGCTTCTTCCACGAACGACCTACATCAGCTAATTCCATAAATGAGTTGCATCAATTCATTCCACAAATTAATTGTCCAAGCACATTTCAAGAATTAGTTGTGTCAACTCACTTCATGAAAATCCAAATTCATTCCAAGAACAAGCTACAATGGCCCCTTCTACAAATGGGTTGTCCAAGCTCATTCTAAGAATGAGTTGCATCAAATCCTTCAACGAATGATTTACAAAAGCTCATTTCACAAACAAGATATGAAAGCTCATTCCGAGAACAAACTGTGAAAGCTCGTTCCAAGAACTAGCTATGAAAACTAATTCCAAGAATTAGCTGTGAAAGCTCATTCTACAAGGCAAGACATGTCTAGGTGAGGCACACCTTTTTTTTGGTTCCTCCAGTGCCTTTCAAAATGATTTTGCCTAGCCTATGGCAAGGCACTTTTACCAACACTTCATGGAAATTGCAATTTAGGCACGTCTTAGGTGCGTCTTTAATAATCATGTGTACTAGTAGATAAAAATCATGTTAATTATGAAGGTGTCGAGTTTCCAAGGAGTAAAAATTTCTCTCTAAACTAGTTGACACGATAGTTCCCAAATTTAATATAGTTCAAACTCATAATAATATAAAAACTAAAGGCTTAACCACTCAAGACTTATAGTTTATATTTAAAAAAGAGAACATACGCAGGTTGCTAAAACCATAAACATGTATAACAAGGAACAAGTAATTCTACAAACAAACTTATCTAATCTTATCCTTTCGATCATCCTCAAAAAAATAGTTATACTAAATTTTCAATTTCACAGGCTCAGCATAGACTTGTACATTCTACTTTCTTGTAATACTTCTTTTGATGGTATAAAGATATTCAGATCTTCTAAAATAATTATCTCATTCATCATGATATCGATCCATAATTAAAAAAATATATATTTTTTACTTAAAACATTAGAATCAACATTACAACATATGAATAAATCTTGTTATAAAATAAGTTTTCTCATTATGCATGTGATTAATATTTTGATTATAAGTGATTATGAGTTAACAATTATTAAATCTAATACATATTTTCAATCATAGCTCTAAAAAAATAATCTTAGGAAACTCAAATATTTTTCTAAAATATATATGACTTACTCCAACAGAAATATTATTTTATTATAGAGAGTATTTTTTGATATTCTTCAATTGAATGTTTAGATTTTACAATAATAGATACTCCTATAAATTTATGTAATTTACAATTAGATAAGACCCTTCAATTAAATCTACTACTTACAAAATAATCATAAAAAAACTAATTATATGACTTATCAAAACAAATATAATATATATAATTAATATAATTAATTATTTTCTAAGTGTATCTAGCATGTACACATATGTTCATCTCTTAGCATACAAAGATATATGAATAAATATTCAATACTTGATATTTTTTTTTAGTGATTACGAGCATTTACAATTAGTCAAATATTCAAATTTTAGTTAAATTTAATTTTTATTGAGAAAATTATACAAAAAAAATTTATAATTTTCTTTGAGAAAAATCTCAACTCCTAAAAAAAATAAAAATTAATAATTATTTTAAAATTTAGTACACAATCAAAATTTAGAATGATAAAGCTGATCATATATGAGAAACTTTTGATTTAGCACATAATAGAAAAGATATGGTGTTTCTATTTTTTTTCTCTCAAATGCTCTTTACAGTCATAATAAGTCAATAAAACACAACCCCTAGTCTAATACTACATGAGTGATTGAAACATATAAAAAAAATATTTATTTCTTATAAAAATTAAGATTAAAATATTATTATAATATATATTTTAACAATAAAATAATCAACTAACATCATATATAATCTTAAAAAAATCTACATTTATATTTCTTTTTTTCAAACTTAGTGTAAAGATTTACATACCAACTTTAAAAAAAATGCAGTTAACACCCTTTTTTATAGTATTTTATTATATTATAGATAAAAACACTCAACTTATAAGCTACCCATGTCTAAACAACACAATATACAATGATCTCTCAAGTACACATTATTTAATTGACTTCTATTATTATTTTTTGTGTATTTTGAGTTAAAATTTAACAAAGAGAACTCAAAAACACGATAAATTTTTCCCAAGAAGTCATTAATATCAACTATGAAAATAAAACAATATATTAGGTGCAAGTTCAATTAAAAATTAAAATAAAAAATAACAAGTTTCAAGGGAATAGTAGAGTTTGCATTGAAATCACAAGATGATTCTAATCAAATAGCAAGGATTATTATGGCATTTTCCCTCCTCAAGACTCACTTCATGTGGAGATGACTTAAAGCAAAATATATGTGGGTGTAGAAGAAAATTGAATTTAATGATTCATCACCACATTCAATTTTAAACATTGAGGCAATTATAATGTGTCTTTGATATTGATATGACCTTCCACTTCTAGCCTTTTAGTGTATCATCTTGAAATTCATGCTTTGAATTATCCCACTCATACATCTTTTGAGCCTCCATCCTGTAAGTCAATAAATTATATTGATTGTTCTATGTCATCTCAAGTCTTGGAAACACTTCTTATCGTCAAGTTATATTGTTGTCAAAATGTCATTTCTTATAATGTGTCAGATTTTACTTTATTTAATGCATTTTTTAGTTTGCATCTTTCTTTGTCTGCAGTTTATTTCCACAAACCACATTTATTTGCCATATATGGCAATTGAACATGGAATATTATTTGCATTATTCATTAAAATATCTCAGTCATCAAGTGGTTACTAATAATTTGTTCAAATCAACCTGAATATCCAAATCAGCCTAAATTAGAATTGTCCTTCATCATCATTATTTTACTATTTCCAATAAGTTTCCATGTTATTGAAAATAAAGGTCCTCATTAAGTCAATTCAAACCTGTTTCAAGTATTTGAAACATAAAACAATAAATATTTACAGCAACCCTGGGCAGACACTTGGTAATGAATATGCGTACATATGTTGCTTCCCAACCAATCATCAACCACCTTTTCAAGATTAAATTAAACATTCCTGTAAAATTAATCGCAGCAAAAAAGGCTCCATGGGTATTCCAATATCTCTAGAGTTCACATTCTTCTGGTATAACAGCTTATCAAATGGCTAAACAGTGACATATTACTAAGGACTTCGTACTGACATTCCATATCAATTTTCTACTATTTTTCGTATTCATCATTGCAGATATTGAGAAATATTCTCACATAACAATATTAAAAGCGACTAAATATTTACATTCTACCAACCATTTACCTAGCCCCAAGTAAATATCATTTGTCCTAGGGATTCAAGAAGTTGAAACAGACACCCACGTTTGTCTTTCATACAACGGATGTAAGGAATAAACACTAACAGGCAAAAAAATTACTCACTAATTTCGCGTTTATGTTCTTATTTCCTACGGTGGCCATGACAACCAATGTGAGGAAGGTGGTCGGAATGGAAGGAATTGGAGTTGATAGTTAGAAGAAACACTAAGCAGGGTTACAGGTTGTAGAAATTCAGAAACGCGCGGCAGTTGCTAGAAAGACTACTTGTTCTCGCAACGTGCGGTCATTTCGACCCTAACAATGTGTTCTTAATATTGCTCGTCCCCAGCCATCGAGCTGTCGAAATTCGAACGGAACGTTTATTTCAGTCAGCAGACTTCAGACATATTTCAGGGACAAATTTGCCTTCTAAATTATGTTGGGACCACGTGTTCCAACTTCCCCCTCCGTTTTTGATGCATCACAACCTTACAAAATACTCCAAAAAAATCCAAATTTTTTAAAATTTTAAAAAAAGAGTATAACAAAACTAAATATTCAATGATTGGAATCAGATACAGCTCATTTGAGCTAATAACATCTCTAAAAGTCTCAATAAATCCCCCTCCTAAACTATTTTAGATATCTTATCTCTTAAAACTAACTCTAATAGCCTACCTATTTTACTATCTAATATCCCTAGCATTCATTTCCCTCATCAATTCTAGTGAGTCATCTCCCTTGTCACTTCTAGCAAGTCATCTCCCTCGTTACATTTAGCGAGTCATCTCCCTCGCCACATTTATCGAGTCATTTCCCTCGTCACATCTAGCGAGTCATCTCCCTCGCCAAAACCTTCCTTTTCTGATGGCATGACATATCATATAGTATTTTAGATTTTATTATTGAAAGTCAGTTGAAATTAATTGAAATGGATAGCTAAAATAGATAGCATTGTTGAGGTGACTTTGAAATAATAGTTAATTAAAATAGATAATACAATATTTTAATATATTTTAAGTAAATATTTTAGTCAAAATATATTTTAATATATTTTGACTTTGTAACTCATTAATTCAAAAAAAAAAAAATAAGCTGCCATTATTTTGGATTTTTAAATTTAAAGTGCATAAAAATTTAAATTTATAGCATATTTTTTTAAAATATATAAATTTTGTAACTTTTTAAAAATATTTTATATTCAATACATCAAAACATAAAAACTCATTCTTTTTAACTAACCTTGAAGCTATAGTTGTCAAATACTTCATATCTCTTCTAGTGTAGTAATCAAATACCAAATTAATATAGAAGTTATGCTTAATTTTAGGACAAGATGTTTATGTCCTAAAAGATATCAATATAGTAAACATCTTATCATATGGTTACATTGTTTTGCAATACAATGTAAACTACTATTAATTTAAAATGATTTAGATCACAATTGCCGAACAAAAAATTAAAAATATAATAATATATATAGAGTATATTTATTTTTTACCAACCATATAATAGTCTAATTGGCAAACAATATTAATATTTTCACTCTGCGGTTATGAGTTTGATTTCAATGGATGTTGAGTATGCTTCTTAGGATGTCGTTGATATGATTATTATGTTGTTGAAAATGAACATATTTGCTCTGACTCCAATGCTCTAAAACTCCGAGGCTCCGAGGCTATTATTAGAAGAAATTGTGTTTTGTTGCACTCCCCAGAAAATAATTAAAAAAATAAACCAAAATTTTAATATTTGAAAAAATATGCACCAAACTCTTAACAATTTAAATTTTTTGTGCACTCAAACATATTAATCCTAGAATACCCTTAATTAATTTTCACTCCCCCTCTCCACTCAGACTCACCCTCCTCTATAAAACTTGCACCTCATCCTCTCACATGTAACTCACTCTTCGCCCTATTCCCTCACCCCTCGCCCTCTTTATCGAGGTCGATGAGTTTGCTGGAGCTCCTCGATGATACACATTGGTAGAAATGTTTTCTTTCCTGAAGAATCACAAAATTCATCCATTATAAAGTTTACTCTAACACAACAATTCTCTAGCATATTCAAAAGAATATCATTCCAACCTAAGTTTCCACTAGGAGTTACTAAGCTTGTTCTTATCCTATAATTAACCAATTATCAAAATATATATCCTATAACAAATTATCAAAATGTCTACCCTATAACCAATTATCAAATCTCTAGAAGAGTACTTTTTTTTCTAGTCATGTCTTCGAATGTTGAATCATACTTTTTTTATCAAGATATAAATTTTTAGCACATGCTTGAAATAATAAAAAATGAGTTAGTAGCTATTAAAAAATATAAAACTTGGTTAATTAATATTCTCCATAAAAACAAACACTTTATTGATTTATAAGAAAAATACAAATCAAACGGATCAATAAAATACAAAGTTTGATTAATTGCAAAAGGCTATGATCAATAAGGACTTGGCCTCATAAAAACATCATCTCTAGTTTATTTTTAATCTTCCATTTACCAATCAAACTATCATATTGTTGGTAGAAATATTCTTTCTAACTATTAAGTTAGTACAATACCTATAAAACTGCTTAACATCCAGCAAGCAATAACATTTAATCCAATTAGGTCTCAACAATAATTTTTATAGTGAGGACCTACTTAAAAAAGTGAATACAAATACCCTAGCATCTAGGTAATGATATTTAAGATTTTCTCATGTTAAAATGCCATTTCATTTTATCCAATCAAATTATGACTATTCCTTATTCATTAAATATTTGAGTATGATATTTATTGCCCCATAAGTTCATATGATGTTATCATAGACCAAATGTTCAAGTAATTTACTCACTAAAAGGTTTATTTAAAAACTATTTTAAACATAGAGATTTATGAACCCTAAAATATTTTTCTCAATATAAAAATAGCTATATATTATCAAGAATTATAATTTTACAATGATATTATGTCCTTTAGCTACTTGAGCATGTTGGTTTTAATGGGTACAAATATATCAATTCACTTAGGACCCCACAATTTAATTAACATCCAATGATATTGATTTACTAACTAATTTCATCCAATATAAATGATTTATTGACTAACTTCTTTATTTTACATTATCATGATTGGATATTTTTGCAGTACATAGATTTTGTTTGTTCTCAATCAATTCATGTTGCACATTATTTTGTGTTGAAATTGTCTCGTATCCTTATATGATGTCAATAATCAACTGAGTATTTGTCAATTGTCTAGTGATATTTTTGTTGGGAATTAAATCAAAAAACTCCGCAGAATTAGTTTGTAAAATATTTTTTATGAATTCTTATTTTAGCAGGAATCCATACAAACACATATTAATATGTAAAGATGGAGATCAGATCTATACCTTTTATTGTTATAAGAAATCTGCTGACTTGTCAGATTGAGAGAACTCTCTGTACCAGAGTCTTCAATTTTTCCCTCCTTCCTTGAGGTGTGTGGGCACCAACTATTCAGATCTGAAACAATACACTTTAGATTTACTTTGCATACTCAACACTTGATGCATGTGGTCTCTTAGGAGAATAAGCTCTCTTGGAGGCTAGGGTTTCTAATAAGGAAACAAATCTGCTTTGGTTTTTATGATATTTCAAATCCTTATCAATTAAGAAAACAAATTAATTATATTTAATATTCTTAAATTCACTTTCTTATCAAATAAGAAAATGAATTATATACATTTAATATTCATTAATTCAAATCCTTATCAAATAAAGAAATGAATTAATAATATTTAATATTCTTAAATTCACTTTCTTATCAAATAAAAAAAGTAAGTATATATATTTTATATTCTTTAATTCAAATCCTTATCAAATAATGAAATGAATTAATAATATTAAATATTCTTAAATTCAAATTCTTATCAAATGCGAAAATAAATTAATAATATTAAATATTCTAAAATCACTTTCTTATCAAATAAGAAAATGAATTATATACATTTAATATTCATTAATTCAAATCCTTATCAAATAAGGAAATGAATTAATAATATTTAATATTCTTAAATTCACTTTCTTATCAAATAAAAAAATTAATTATATATATTTTATATCTTTAATTCAAATCCTTATCAAATAATGAAATGAATTAATAATATTAAATATTCTTAAATTCAAATTCTTTTTAAATAAGAAAATGAATTATATACATTTAATATTCTTTAAATTCAAATCATTATCAAATATAGAAATGAATTAATAATATTAAATATTCTAAAATTCACTTTCCTATCAAATAAAAAAATGAATTATATACATTTAATATTCATTAATTCAAATCCTTATCAAATAAGGAAATGAATTAATAATATTTAATATTCTTAAATTCACTTTCTTATCAAATAAGAAAATTAATTATTTTATTTTATATTCTGTAATTCAAATCCTTATCAAATAATGAAATAAATTAATAATATTAAATATTCTTAAATTCAAATTCTTTTTAAATAATAAAATGATTTATATACATTTAATATTCTTTAAATTCAAATCATTATCAAATACGGAAATGAATTAATAATATTAAATATTCTAAAATTCAAATTATTATCAAATAATAAAATGAATTATATATATTTAATATTCATTAATTCAAACCCTTATCAAATGAGGAATTGAATTAATAATATTTAATATTTTTAAATTCAAATCCTTATCAAATAAGGAAATGAATTAATGATATTTAATATAATTACCTTTTGCAGATTATTTCCTTATTCAATGAGCAAATGAATAAAATATGAATTCAAATAACAACTAATTGTTATTCCCATTATTTTATATTACTAAAAAGAGTGTAATTTATTCCAAATCATGAATTGTTCATTATAGTAATAAGGAGGTGAAATTGGGACCCATGGACTTGTAATTTAAAGCTCCAATAAATTCAATAATTAATTAAACTCTTTAATCAATTATTTTAATTTATTAACTTCAGAGTTATTCCACTAATTTATTAATTTTAGGTTTAATTAATTTATTAATTAAACCCATGGACATGGAATTGTCCTTACAGTATCGATTTTACTCAGAAATTTAGAGTGTCCATTGATTTAATCATTACATGCAGTTCTATCATCCAAGAAGTGATTCATGACTAGAGTCGGGTGAAATTACTGTTTGCCCCTCTAATTATATCTTAATCATTAAGTTCCATTAATCAATTAGTGAACAGTTAATTTATAAACCTGTTATAAATTAGAGCACTCAAACTCTTATGTTCCAGAACCAATACTTAAGGGAACCAACTATCCAGCTTCCATAGGAAGTGTTGGATTCCATGTCCATAGTTTATATTCATAGTTGCATACATCAATGGGCCTCCAAGACACAAGTATTATGCCCATTTCATAATGAGTTTTAACCCATGACTCAAAAGGCCAAGTTGACATAAACAGGAATCTATGACTACTCAGGATTGAGACTGATCTACATATGATCATCTATCGGCGCTGTTTTAATTATTGGGATAAACGGTATTTAAAAGAATTCAAAAACTGTGCCTTGGTCCTGTCCTCGCATGTATAACTATTATACACTAACATTATTCTTACAATAATAAATCTAGGATTTTTTGATGTTTCACTCATATATCATGCACAAAATAGCTAAATGTAATAAATACGATACTTTTATTAATTTCATAAAACATAAATACAAATTCATGCTTTATAAGGCACTATCCCTAACAATTTTTGTCAATCATCTTGAATTTTTGCTATACACCATGATATTGACTCATCCTTGTATCTCCCTCACTTTTTTTTTCATAGTTAACCTATTGTATATTTTAATTTTCATATCTTTTATGCTAAAGGATTTAAGTCATCATTGTGTGTTTTTTTGTGATCACTCTTTCTTGCGCTTCTAAATTAAAATATTTCCAAAATCGTGCACGCTCCCACCCTGACAAATGGTATCAAAGGTTAGGCTTATTCTTTGAATCACATCACCAAGTTTTACATTGATAAATTTGATGGCAAGATCAGTTCCTTTATTTGGCGAGTCTAGATGCAATCCATTTTGACTATACATGGTTTGACAAAAGTTTTGGATGGAAAATCCAAGAAATCATTTGGCATGAAAAATGATCAGTGGGGTGAGTTTGATGAGAAAGCATTATAAGCCATCCAACTATGCTTATCTCGTGAAGTCCTACGTGAGATGATTCATGAAACCAACACTACTGAATTATGGTTGAAGCTTGAATCACTTTATATGACGAAGAGTCTTGCCAACAAATTGTATCTAAGTGAATGAATTTATATGACATTATGGTTGAAGCTTGATTCATGAAACTCATATTAGTGAATTTTTTTCATTATCATTGATCTTAAAAATTTGGATGTTAGTATTGAAGAGGAAGATTAAGCTATTTTGTTGATAGTCTCAGCACCCCCTTCATACAAGCACTTAAAAGAAATCATGTTATATGGCAATAATGCTGACACTTTGAATTTAGAAGATGTTATGAGAAACTTTATTGCTAGAGAAAAGTATGATCTTGATAATTGGTTTGAGAAAAATAGTGAATGTTTATTTGTTAGTGGAGGTGAAAGAAGAGAGCTTTATGTTTGAAAACAATTCACCTTGAAATTCATGCCAAGTGTGTATATTATCTTATGTTAGTGTTATAATACATTATTGTCTATATTCTAAGTTTCTGGAAATTCTTACTAACATGCTTTATTTTCACCTTTTCCTATTTAACATGCTGGTTATAACTAATGACGACAGCTATAACTATTATGCAGTATCTTCATTTTTAATTTGCATTTTCATTAACATAGTTATCCAAATTAATAAAAGCTTCCTATATATGCATCCATTTACAAGGGTTTGCCTACAATCATATATCAAAATAGTCTATTTGCTCAATGTAAGATTTCAATTTTGCTATATTAAAATAACTCAACAAATTTTTTTAAATAATTATTAAATTTATAATGAATTAAATATAGGATGCTGTGGAAACCATGGTTGCCTCTACTTCTTAGTCTAAGGAGGATTCAGTGAAGACTGTGGAGGTTAACATGAGCCAGTTATATCTACAAGTGGTTGGAGGTGAGAAAAAGAGGCGAGTGTATGGTCTTTGCTCTCAGGTGTCCGCATTTTACCACGAGACTTTTGGCATTTCCTCTACCACTTTGTACTATGATTTTACATCTGATGAACATTTCACACAACAAGTGAATGAAGTGGTTGTGCAGAGGGTGAGAGTAGAAGTTCAAGAACTTCAACTCAAAATGAATGAAGATGTGAGATTGTATAACGAGCAAATAGAACAGAAATTTCAACAAAATATGGAGCACTTTAAACGTATGTTTAACGCACAGTCTCAACCAATGCCTAGAATCCAGATCCTACCAATCTAGCTTCTACACCCCCATAACCATCTCTAGGTTATGATCATGATCTTTAGATTATGAGCTAGTTTTTTTAGATGATAATATAAACTAATTATTATGTTAAGAGTTTTTTTAATTGTTGCAATATTATTAATGTAAGTTATGTGTATTGTTTTTATTTTCAACAATGTACTAAATTAATATTTGTTTTTCCAATGAACGTGTGATTTTTATTATTATGGTTTATATTATTTAAAAATTAAATATATTGTAGTAATTTTTTAATTAATATAAAAAAATTTTAAATAAAAATGGATTTTAGCGACAGAAATTAAATTTTAGTGACAGAAAATTCTGTCTCTCGAAAAGTGTACAAGAAATTAAATCACTAACAGAAAAATAAAATTCATCACAAAATTATGCGATGAAAAATCAGATTACATTGCTAAACATAGATGGAAAATTTAATTCCATCGCTAATATAGCAACGACTGAAATTTCTATCGCTAAGTTTAGCGAGGAGCATATTATCGATCGAATTTGTATTCTCACAAATCCTTCACTATATCAACAAAATCTTGTAGTAATAATCTTTATATGCCATGATTCTACCCCATTGTTAATACAGTTTTTTCACTATGCAATATATTCTATTTAGTTGTGAAACTTTTTTGGAGTCATAGTTGCATAAGCTCATAAAAATTTTCATGGCTATAACATTAATTTTATATCATAGTAACTAAGTAAACAACTAGTATTCATAGCCATGATAAATCTCCAGTGTTTTACTATTTCATTATAGAGCTAATAAGTCAAAGGAAAAAGTTGTGGTGCTATTAAAATCACCATGATCTTTAGCTATAGAAATTTTTAAAGAATAATACTCAAGTTAAGGACATTTCCAAGGTCATGACATTTTCTTTAGAAAAATGATCAATGCTATGATTATTCTCAATATCACGACCATATGAAGCAAGAGAGAGACTAAAGTTGTGATCCATTCCCAACACTATGATATTATGTTCTAGAGATGAAATTAGCAATGTGGTCATTCCCATCACTACATCCATCTGATACAAAAGAGAGGTCAAAACAACAACCCATTCTCAAAGCCATGAATTTGTGTTCCAGAGACTAAATGTGTAGCTATTATCATTCCCAATGACACAATATTTTGAAGTTAGAAAGATACCAAAGCCATGACTTTTTCTTAAGAAGTCATGATTTCAATTTAAGGTTTATACCTAGCTATTCGAGTATAAAAAAGAAAAGCAAGAATTTATAGTAAGAGTTCTAGGGCACAAAAAAAAATCTAGGGTTTTTAGCCAAAATTTGCCTAACCCTAGGAAAGATTCATTAGTGAAGGATTGATACAAAGCACAAACATAAGCTCTAAGTGGGAGTAAATTTTAATTGTTTTTAGGAGAAAATATGTGACATAAAAACTAGTGATTATTGATTTAGGGTTTGGTTTCTAAACACTTTTGAGGGCTATCATTGGGAACCCAAAGTTTCATGAGATATTCCTCCAATTATCTCATATGAATTTTTTCCTAATAATAGGCTAAATTGAGGTTTATGATAATTATAATAAATTATGTGTGATGAAAACTTTATGAATGAATTTTATATTTAGATTTTATTGTGGTTTGGATATCAATGAATGTGATAATTATGTTGAACTAAAATTAAAGTTTTAATATTAGTGGATTTATGTGTGCTATTGTGATGGTGATGACAAATAAGTTATGAATCACACTCATACATAATGGTAGAAAAAGAAATAATAACCATTTCAATTATGACATATGAGACAAACTTACATATTAAAATCCAAAATTGAGCTATGTTAATCATGTAAGTATGATACTTATAATAGAAAGTACGAACACTTTTATAAGTTAATCAATTATGCATGTCTTAAAAATATTGAGTATGTTAATCATGTAAGTATGTTAATCATGTAAGTATGATGCTTACAAAGCCAAAGTACAAATACTTTTACTACCTCATTAGATGTGGGGGTAGAGAATAAGAATGTACGTATGAAATAACCATTAAAAGTAGTTGACGAGTTATCTAAAAGGTATATACTTGTAGATGACCCTCAAGCATAGATTTATTATTTCATTGGTAAAATATTGAGTGGATATCTATGAGGAGACTATCATTAGGGAGGGCCCAAAAGATGATAATAATATTGTATGACAATAGAGCACTAAGATATTTTATATCGGCTTGTGCTCCATGAGAAGCTTTTGTTTTAATTCGGCTTGTGCTCTATTTAACACCTTTCTACTGTCTTTATTTTGAAGTAAATAATCATCTTGTTCCCTATTTTCAACTTTTTGTTCTGCTACAATGATGTTATTATTGATATTACCAAAGATATCTTTATTCCATGTCCTTAAGTATTTCTTAAGTCTATTTATCTTCATATTCCAGATTTGACCCGGATTTCCTGAAGCATCCTTTGACCATGAATTTTTAACCGTATTAATGTGTGATGCAAGCACCATGCATTCTAGAATTTAAAAGAGTTATTTATTAATCTAGATTTTTCTACCGATATGATAAGTGGATTATGGTCTGAATAGGATCTATTTAGATGTTTCACTGACGTGGATCCATATGATTCTAGCCATTTTACATTATATAATACTTTGTCTAATCTTGCCCATATGGTCCTTTTATCTTTCTGGTTATTGCACCAGGTGTAACGAGAGCCTAGGAAGCTTGCTTCCATCAGACTGGCCTCTGATATAGTCTTATTAAAATGAGAGATAGCTTTTTTGTTAGGAGGATTTCCTCCTGTTTTTTCACAAACTTTCCTTATTATGTTAAAGTCACCTCCTATTATCCAGGGTATGTTTAGATTGGCTATTTTCAGTATGTCGTCCTAAAGGGACCTTCTGCCTTCTTTGGTGTTTTTAGCATAGACTGCCGAAATTATTTCATCCCGGGTAGAATCTAAGCTAAAGTTGATCATTTGATTTGAGTCTTCTAAAATGTTTATGTTAAATATGTTTTTCCAAAATAGCTAAATTTTGTTATTTTTGTTGGAAAATGCCTCATCAAATCCTAAGATATTTTTATAGTGATCTATATGGTCCTTACTTATTATGGGTTCAGCTAATATTATAAGTGGAGTTTTATGGATTTGTATTAATTTTTTAATTCTTTTTATAGTAGGGGCGTTTCCAATGCCCCTTGCATTCCAGTAGAGAAATCTAAACATTGGAGTTAGATTTAGCCCTAGCTCTAGTGGTGCACTTTGAATCATAAGTTTTATTTATGTATTTTTTCCTATTTCTAGATCTTTTTATGGCACTCGTATCTTCTATTTTCTCCTCTCACCACTTCCTACCTAGCTGAACGACCATAATTTTTATTTCTTCCATGGCCCATTCTCTTTTTCCCATTTTATTATAAAATTTTTCAATATCTATATCATCTTTAGAGGTTTTAAAAGGCTTTGGTTATTCGTCTTTTTTGTCTGTGTTGATCCCACTTCTAACCTCTAGCTCATCTTCTGAGCTATTAACTATTTTTTTTGCCCAGCTCTTTTCTACAACTTTCTTTTTTTCAAATCTTCCTTTCCTAATTCTTTTATTAATTTCTGCAATTTTTTTCATAAGTTCATGAGTTTTATTGAATTCAAATCTATCTATTTCCTCTCTATCTTTTCCTCTAGGAGGCACATATTCTACAATTTCCAATCCAGTTTCTATTTCCTCTAGGTTCTGTTCTAATGTTTGGGGGGGGGGCTTTATTCTGTATTCCTCTCTTCCCCTCCTTGCGGTTGTTCTAGTGCCAAGCCATTGTTTGTCTTCTAAGTGTTTCTTTTTAACTAAACATTGGTCACAACTATGGCCAAGTTTACTACAGTAAGAACAATAATATGGGAGATTTTCAGGAGTTATTTCTTGCAAGAAACCTTCTCCCTCTTTGGTTCCAATCCATATGCGGTGTGGGATAGGTTGCAGTAAGGTAACCTCTATGCATACCCGAGCAACACTCGGGCGAGACAATGTGGCAGTAGCACCATCGAGAAGGAGAGAGGTGCCCACTGCATGTGCAATATGATAGAGGGAGAATTTATCAAAGAGATGTATGGACAGCATAGGGAGAAGGAACCAAACCGGTGTTAATGGTGATTCTAGCTTGGTTGAGAAGGATGACATCCACCTGAAAGCTCGCATGGGGTAGCCCATAATGTACCATATACCTTTCAACCAGACCCTGTGGAAATCTTCCTCACTGGATAGTTGCAGAAGAATGTGCTTGGCTTCGAGAACGCCTATTTTTGTTAGACTTTTAAGCTTCAATGATGCATAGAAGGCACGAATATCTTCAACGCGCAGACGACCATGTGAAAATTTGCCCACCAGTGTGAATTTGTGGGCTTCCGAGAGCATATCAATGTCTGTCGAGGAGAACTCTATCAAGGGTTCTCCATTTTTTATCCCGTGAATATCTGAAGCTTGCGAATAGAGGTGTGCGGTCTTATTGAATTGTTGTGAAAACAACTTCTTCTTCGTTAAATAATCAAAATGCTCCATTTGATGCTTGAAATTACCTTGCTCTTCACTAGTTTTTGAAGTTTCTCTTTCTAAAAACGTGTTTCTCTCTCTAGAACTTGAGAGCAAAACTTGAAAGCAAAATTATTCTTTTTATTCTTATTATTCTTTTTATTCTTATTATTCTTCTTATTCTTTTTTTCAACTTATTCGTCTATTTCATTTGATTCTTCTTATTCATCTTATTCTTATTAATCTTCATATTCTTCATATTCTTTTTTTTTATTATTCTATATATTCGGCTTATTCTTCTTATTCTTTTTATTTATTTTTAATATTCTTATTTTTTTTATTGTTCATTTTCTTATTATTCTTCTTATTCTTCTTATTTTTCTTATTCTCCTCCTTATTCGCCTTATTCTTTTTATTCTACTTTTCTTATTATTCTTCTTATATTTTTTTCTACTAATTCTTATATTCTTTTAATTCTTCTTATTCTTATTATTATTCTTATTCTTCTTGTTCTTCTTCTTCTTCTTCTTATTTTTATTATTCTAATGATTCTTTTATTCTTCTTATTCTTCTTATTCTTCTTATTATTTTTATTCTTCCTACTCTTTTTATTCATCTAATTATTATTATTATTATTCTTCTTTTTATTAATTATTATTCTTTTTATTCTATATATTCTTCTTATACTTTTTATACTTCTTATTTTTATTATTCATCTTATTCTTCATATTCTTTTTATGCTTCTTATTCTTTGTATTGTTCTAATTCTTTTTATTCTTATTTTTCTTCTTATTCTCTTTATTCTTCTTATTCTTTTTATTCTTTTTATCCTTCTTATTCTTTTTTTCTTCTTATTCTTATTATTCTTTTTATTCTTTTTATTTGACTTATTCTTTTTATTTTTGTTAATCTTATTATTTTTCTTATTCTTTTAATAGTTCTTATTCTAAGTATAATTGTATTTTTATTATTCTTCCTAGTATCCTAAATCTTGTTGTTATTGTTATACTTCTTATTCTTCTTATTCTTCTTATTTATCTTATTCTTCTTATTCTTCTTATTTATCTTATTCTTCTTATTTCTTATTCTTTATTCTTCTTATTTATCTTATTCTTCTTATTCTTCTTATTCTTCATATTCTTCTTATTCTTCTTATTCTTTTTATTCTTCTTATTATTTTGATTCATCTTATTCTTTTTATTCTTCTTAATCTTCTAATTATTATTATTATTATTATTATTATTATTATTCTTCATATTCTTATTATTCTTATTATTATTTCAATTCTTCTTAATCTACTAATTCTTCTTATTCTTTTCTATTCTTCTTGTTCTTCTTATTCATATTATTATTCTTATTCTTATTATTCATCTTATTTTTCTTATTCACCTTATTCTTCTTATTCTCCTTATTCATCTTATTCTTTTATTTCTTTTTATTCTTCTTATTTTTCTTATTCTTGTTAATCTTCTTATTCTTCTTACTCTTCTTATATTTATTATTATTTTTTATTTTTATTCATCTTACTATTCTTATTCTTTTTTTTTATTCTATTTATTTTTGTTATTCTCCATATTATTCTTATTCTTCATTTTATTATTATTTTACATATTCTTTTAATTCATCTAATTCTTTTTTATTCTTCTTATTTCACTTATTCTTCTTATTCTCATTATCATCTTATTCTTCCTATTCTTTTTAATTTTCATATTTTTTTTTCTATTTATGTTTCATATTCTTCTTATTCTTGTTATTCTTCTTATTCTTCTTATTCTTGTTATTCTTCTTATTCTTCTTATTTTTCTTATTTTTCTTATTCTTCTTATTCTTCTTATTCTTCTTATTTTTCTTATTCTTCTTATTCTTCTTAATTTTCTTATTAATCTTATTCATCTTATTATTATACATTTTTTATTCTTCTTATTCTTCTAATTCTTCTATTTCTTTTAATTCTTCCTATTTTCATTATTCTTCTTTTTCTTCTTATTCTTCCTATTCTTTTTAAACTTTTTATTCTTCTTATTCTAATTATTCTTTTTATTCTTTTTATTCTTTTTATTCTTCTTATTTTTCTTCTTTTTCTTATTCTTCTTATTCTTGTTATACTTATTATTCTTCTTATCCTTCTTATAGTTCTTATTCCTATTATTATTTTTATTCTTCTTATTCTTTATATTCTTTTTAATCTTCATGTTATGTTTATACTATTTTTTCTTCTTAGTATTTTTTTTATTCTTATTCTTCTTATACTTCTTATTCTTCTTATTCTCATTATTCTTCTTATTCTTCTTATTCTTCGTATTCTTCTTATTCTTCTTATTGTTTTGATAATTCTTATTATTCTTATTCTTCGTATTCTTCCTATTCCACTTATTCTTTTCATTCTTCTTATTCTTCTATTTCTTCTTATTCTTCTTATTCTTATTATTCTTATTATTCTTTTTATTCTTCTAATTATGTTATCCTATTTATTCTTCTTATTCTTCTTATTCGCTAAATTATTCTTAGTCTTCTTATTCTTCTTATTCCTGTTATCCTTCTTATTCTTTTGATTCTTTTGATTCTTTTGATTATTCGTATTCTTTTTATTTTTCTTTTGATTCTTATTCTTCTTAATCTTCTTATTAGTATTTTTATTCTTATTTTTCTCATTCTTCTTAATCTTCTAATTCTTCTTAATCTTCTTAATCTTCTTATTCGTTTGATTCTTCTTATTCTTGTTATTCTCATTATTCTTCTTATACTTCTTATACTTCATATTCTTCTTATTTTTTTAAATCTTCTTATTATATTTATTATATTTATTAAATTTTTTTATTCTACTTTTTCTTTTTATTTTTATTATTATTATTTTCTTCTTTTTATTATTCTTATTCTTGTTATCCTTCTTATTCTTTTGATTAATTTGATTCTTCTTTTTCTTTTTATTTTTTTATTGTTCTTTTTCTTCTTATAATTATTATTCTTGTTTTTCGTGTTTTTCATTTTATTATTATTATGCATTCTAATTTCTTATTTTTATTATTCTTCTTATTTTTATTATATCCCATATATTTCTTTTTCTTCTTATTGTTTTTATTCTTCTTTTTCTTCTTATTCTTCCTTTACTTTTTATTCTGCTTATTCTTATATTTCTTCTTGTTATTCTTATTCTTCTTATTCTTCTTATTCTTCTTATTCTTTTTATTCTTCTTATTATTCTTATTCTTAGTATTACTATTATTCTTTTTATTTTCTCATTCTTCTTATTTTTCTTATTCTTCTTATTTTTCTTATTATTCCTATTATTCTTATTCTTTTTATTCTTATTTTCTTCTTTTTTCTTTTCTTCTTATTCTTCTTATAATTCTTATTTTTCTTATACTTCATATTCTTATTATTATTATTATTATTATTTGTAATCTACCTATTCTTCTTATTTGTTTTATTCTTCTTTTTTGATCTATTCTTCTTATTCTTTATTCTTATTATTCATATTATTTTTATTCTTCATATTCTTTTAATTACTTTGATTCTTCTTATTCTTCTTTATCTTATTTGTTTTCTTATTTTTATATTTCTGTTTATTATTATTATTAGTTTACTTCTTATTCTTATTATTCTTATTAGCCTACCTATTATTTTTAATCTTCTTATTTTTCTAATTCTAATTATTCTTCATATTCTTTTTCTTCTTATTAATTCTTATTTTTCTGATTTTTCTTATTATCCTTATCCATCTTATTCGACTTATTCTTCTTATTCTACTTGTTCTTCTTATTCATCTTATTCTCTTTTTTCTTAATATACTACTTTTCATCGAATTCTTTTTATTCTTCTTTTTCTTCATATTATTCTTATTATTCTTATTCTTCATATACTTTTTATTCTACTTATTCTTGTTATTTTTCTTATTATTCTTATTATTCTTATTATTCTTATTCTTCTATTTCTTCTTATTCTTATAATTAATATTATTTCTATTATGATTTTTATTCTTCTTAATCTTCTTATTCTTTGTATTCTTCTTATTCTATTTTTTATTCTTATTTTTCTTATTAATCTTATAGTTCATATTAATAATTTTTGTAGTTATATTCTTTTAATTCTGATGATTATTCTTATTCTTCTTATTTTTCTTATTCTTCTTATTATTATTCTTCTTCTTATTATTATTCTTCTTCTTATTCTTTTTATTCTTTTTTATTCTTCTTATTCTTCTTTTTCTTCCCTTTCTTCATTTTCTTCATTTTCTTCATTTTCTTCATTTTCTTCATTTTCTTCATTTTCTTCCTTTTCTTCATTTTCTTCCTTTTCTTCCTTTTCTTCTTTTTCTTCCTTTTCTTATTCTTCTTATTCTTCTTTTTCTTTTTATTCTTTTTATTCTTTTTATTCTTATTATTCTTCTTATTCTTCTTTTTTTAATGTTTGTTTTATTATTATAACCCTCTCTTTTCGCAGATGAATACCATTGGTACACCCTAAGAACTCCCCTTAACCCTTTTACACCCTTCTGTTCAATAAAATAAAAGCAAAGAAATAACACATAATAGCGGACTTAATCCTTTGTCCATTAATCATTCTATTCTATATATTTAAAGTTAATCTAGCCTATTTCTTCTGTTTGCAAGTTGACTTTGTTGCTTTACAAGAAATTCTACCTTTTCTTTCTTTTAGTGTCTGCTCTTGTGTGATCTTTTCTACTTTGACCTCCGATCATTTGCTCCTTTTACCTCATGCCCTTATCTAAGAGAAATTATTGGTCTTGAATCTCTCTACGGTCTTTTTATCCTTTTTTTATTTCCCCTAACTTTGACATTTCCTGCTATTTATGAAACCACATAATGCAAAAAAAAAAACAACAAACAGTAACAATGACACCATACTGCCTCCTGCTTTGTACTCAATTTAAACCTTTGCTTATTTTAGCTCATATCTTTTTCAGGCACTATTACATTATTTCTTTTGTTTTATTTCTATCCTCACAGTAAAAGATCCAAGGAAAAAAAGCAAATTTATCCATGACATCAATCAATTTTTCACTACTATCAACATGAATAAATCCAGAATGCGGCATTTCTTATTTTAAGAGTTATTATAGCAGAGCACCTCCCACAGGGCCGGGATTAGCTAAGCTTGAAACCTGATCTGATGTATTCATCCCACAAGACCGAGATTAGCATATCCTTTGCTTCTTTTAGCTCCTATCCTTTTCAATCTCTATTGCATTATTATCATTTGTTATATTCCTATCTTTATAATAAAAGAACCAAGGATAAAAGTAAATATATCCATGACAGCAAACTATTTCTCATAGCACCAACACTACTTTCTGCATGAATAAGTCCAGAATGCCCGAACCCTTGCACTTTTATACGCTTTCCTAGTAAAATACCTCTAAGAGCACAACAAGAAAATTCCCAAATAGCTAGGGAAAATTCCCTAGCTAGATGGGGGTTTTCCATCTCTAAACAGGATACAACGATGGATTAACAATAGAAGCTTTCACTATCTAAAGTGCTCATTGCTAAAATTAATGATGTAAAGAATCCCTAGCTAAAAAATTTTTGCGATGGAAAATTCCCTAGCTAAAATAATGATTTCCCTAACTAAATTAATAAGTGAAAATTCCTTAGCTAAATTAGTAAGGGAAAAATCGCTAGCTATTGTCATTCCAAAACTATTTTCAGAATTTTATTTTTTTTTCAAAAAATTCAATTAAATAATTCAATATTTTTATATTAAATTGAATAAAAATAAAAGCTATAAATGATAATTTATAATTAATAAAAAATAAAATCATTTAATAAATTATTCAGATACAATACTTTACATTATAAAAAAACATAATAAAATTTTATTACATCTTATTCATCAATGTATCTACCGACAATGCATTAAATATAATTTATCTATGCATTGATGTTGCTTTCTCTCTCTCAGCTCCTCCGATCACAATCTTTCTACTACGACAAAGCTATCCAAGTTGCGTTGCGTCATGTCTCGTAAAAAATCCATTCACTTATACAAGCTTCGTATGGGAAACAATGTGATACCATATCTGTTTTAAATTTAAACTAGTCAATTAAATTAAAATAAATAAATAAAAAAAGTTATGTATTAATAAATATATAATACTACAGTATATATGTACATATATACTATAGTGTATATGAATATATACTAGTATTTCACTAGATACATATATTACTATAGAATTTGTACATATAAACAGAAGTAGAATATGTACATATATACTGAGTACATATATGCTTAGTATATATGTACATATAATACTATAGTATTATATGTACATTTATTGAGTATATATGTATGTGTATACTGAGTATTTATGTACATATATACCAAGTATATACCTACGTATTTACCGAGCATATATGTCCATATATACCACATTTGCAAATGCTGTTGTTGTTGCTGCTGCTAATAATAAAAGTGGGGTGGGCAATGATTGAGTGAGTTTTTGAGATTGAGTGAGTTTTTGACGAGGCGGCGAGCTGTTTCTCTTAAAATAGGACTCGATATTCCTCCTGGCATTTGCGACCTGTAAAAATCCAATAATGTTTCATTTTTCCTTCTGATTGAATATAGTTTTGTGAAATCTAATAAAATTACATGACACTACATGAGCATCTTCATCATAATCATCCTAAGAGCTAGTACAATTAAAAGCAATCATTGCAGAACCTAAAGCATGAAAATTTATTTTCTCATAGATATGCTTTGTACCATGTGATAATTGCATATTTACACAATTACAAAGAGTCTTTGTCAGCCACTGTCAGCCTCTATCTACATGGCTGGCCTGGATCAGAAATATCTTCACACCACAACTTTGGGGAAGGTCTAATATCCATAGCTTTTATGACCTGCATCGGTAAGCAATGCACGATGATGACCAAACCAGCTCGAGCAATTATATATTTAAAATGTATGTGTGTGTGTGTGTGTGAATGGATGTGTATGTATGACAATATATATATGACTACAAATAAATTTATGCACCCACTTTTGTATATACTCAGTATATACGTACGTATATACTCGGTATATACGTACGTATATACTCAGTGTATATGTACATATATACCAATGTATATATGTACATATACTGAGTATTTATATGTACATATAAATATGTACATATATTGCATTGTATATTTACATATATACTGGTATATATGTACATATACATATATACTAATATATATGTACAAGTATTTATATGTAAATATATACTCAGTATATGTCCATATACACTATAGTGTATATGTACATGTATACTAGTGTATACATATACACTAGTATATATGGACATATATATGTACATGTATGTACATATACACTGTACTGTATATGTAGAAATATGTACACATACACCATAGTGTATGTGTACAAGTGTGTACATTTATACTGGTAAATACTTGAACATATATACTAGTATATACTTACATATATACTGTAGTATATATTTTCATATATACCAGTGTATACATATACACTATAGTATATATGTACATATATACCAATATATACATATACACTATAGTATATATGTATATTTACATTACAGTGTATATGTAGATATACTGTAGTTTATATATGTACATATAATGAGTATTTATATTTACATATAAATATGTACATATAAAATAGTGTATATGTACATAAATACTGGTATATATGTACATATACACATATACTGGTAAATACTTTTACATATATACCAATATACATATAAACTAGTATATATGTACATATACATAAATACTAGCATATAAGTACAAGTTTTGACATAAAGTAGAGTGTAAATATCCATAATGGAGCATGAACATCAAACAGCTAGGAATTCTATCATAAGCATAAAAAAAATGAGCAAACACATTAACTAGGGCTGCAAAATTCATCTTTGTTCTTCTTATCTTTTTATTCTTCTTATTCTTCTTATCTGTAGTTTATTCTTCTTATTCTTTTTATCTTTCTTTTTCTTCTTTTTTCTAAATCTTCTTAAATTTTTTATTCTTCCTATTCTTCTTATTCTTCGTATTCTTCTTATTCTTCTTATTTTTCTTATTCTTCTTATTCTTTTTATCCTTCTTATTAATCTTATTATTCTTATTCTTTTTATTCTTCTAATTAATCTTATCCTTCTTATTCTTTTTATTCTTCTTATTAATCATATTCTTCTTATTTTTTTTCTTATTCATATAATTTTTTTAATTCTTCTAAATCTTCATATTCTTCTTATTCTTTTTATTCTTCTTATTCATCTTATTTTTTTTATTTTTCATATTCATATTCTTTTTATTCTTCTTATTCTTTTTATTCTTCTTATTCTTTTTATTCCTCTTATTTTTCATATTCTTCTTATTTTTCTTATCCTTCTTATTCTTCTTATTCTTTTTATATTTCTTATTTATTTTACTCTTCTTATTCTTCTTTTCTTCATATTATTCTTATTTTTTTTATTCTTCTTATTCTTGTTATTTTTTTTTTCCTATTATTTTTATTCTTCTTATTCTTTTTATTTTTCTTATTCTTCTTATTCTTCTTATTCTTCATATTCATCTTATTCTTGTTTTCTTTTTATTCTTTTTATTTTTCTTATTGTTCTTAGTCTTATTATTCTTTGTATTCTTAATATTCTTGTATTTTTTCTTATTTTTCATATTCTTCTTAGTCTTTTTCTCCATTTTATCCTTTTTATTCTTCGTATTCTTCTTATTTTTCTTATTCTTCTTTTTCTACTTGTTTTTCTTATTCTTCTTATTCTTCTTATTCTTCTTGTTCTTTTTATTCTTTTTATTCATATTCTTTTTATTCTTCCTTTTCATCTTATTATTATTATTATTATTCTTATCTTATTATTCTTTATTTTTTGGAAAGTTTGTTTTTAGATAAAAAACCCTCACTTTTGGTGGATACAAATCTAGAACTACCTTTTTTCCATTTTTACACCCATGAATAAAATAAATAAAACAATATACCATTTCCTTGAATTGTATCTTTTTTTCCTATCTTTAATTTTATCACTTCACTTTGATTCTGTAAATTAGACTACTTTACTTGAAGTATATCTCTGTCTGTTTATCTTTTATTACTTTGTCCCTTATTATTTTTATTGTCCCCTTTCCCATCTTCAGCCACCGTGTCATCCTGCATTTAATTAAAATTTTGGCAGCCTTTTCACTATTTTATTCATATTTCCTTTCCTCCTCTTCCTTATATTATCTATGCATTTGACCCTATAAAACAAACACCAGACCAAGGACATATAAACTACTGGTATCTGCCAACAACTTTCACTGCCACTTGCAGGGTGTTTTAATCCTTGATAGCCTCTCTTCCTTATGTCCCTACACTTCAATCAGTATAACAAGATTTATGTCGCCTCTAATGCAGCCCTTAACCCCTTTTACACACTTGAACATAAAATAAGCAAAGCATACATTTGATAACCATAACTACTCTTCTAGTTGTAGCTTTATCTACCTTGAAGAATTTATAAAAACTTTGCAGCCTCTTAGATGTTATATTCATTTTCGCCTAACCTTATTTGCCAAATGTTTACATTTGATTGTATCCCCTGCACCAAATGCCCACCATGCCAAATCATAGAAAACATGTATATATACTTAAATTGCCTTATGTCTGATAGTGTTACTTTATTTTGGCAGCTTCACTCTCTACCTTATATTCCTTTGCAGTATCTACACTTTAAGTATACATGATAAAAGTATGGTTTCATACATTATTTAATATAGCAGGCCATCTGCACAATAAGAACTTCACATAGTTTAACCTTTTTTTTTAATCCAAATATCTACTTAGGAAGCGACATTCAGTCACTTCCCATTTTTACTTTCATTCCATAGGCCATTTCTATATCCTTTCATCTTAACCTATACCTGTAAACCTAAAAACCAAAGTAGAGTAATATATATTTATAATTACCCCTTAAGACCGAGGAGTTCAAAGATTTCTTTTCTAGCTACTACTTTTGAATTCTAATATTAGTGAATTCTAATTTATCTATTATTGATTATGCCTTTATATTTCTTAGGTATATTAGCCCCCTTAAACTCTTGTAATCCCTTCTTCAAGCCTTCTTTAGCTAAGTTGTCTGCTATAACATTGGCTTCCCAATATATATGCATAACTTTCTCTTTTATGTCGATTAAAAGACTCTTAATTGACTCTATCTGTTCATTATACTGCCACATTTCTATCTTTTTCTTGACAAGATTTACCAGTATACTAGAATCCACCTATGCTCGTATGTTAATATAAGAGTTTTCTTTGTATATTTTAAATCCTTTATGTAAGGCTAAAATTTCTGCATGCAAGGCTTACGATGCTTTTCCTTTCATTGTAAATGCTTTTATAACCCCACCCTGCTAATTTCTTATCACACCTCCTCTCCCTGCCTCTCCCATGTCCCTGTTAAAACTACCATATGTGTTTAAAGCAAGCCTTCCCTATTGGGGGTTTTCCCAACACACCATTCTAACCTCAAGAGATTCTTTCCTTAATTGCATGTAATTCCCATATCTTTCTTTTCTCATCTTCCATTTCCATGTTTCTATGTTTTAATAGGAATCTTGCTAATACCCATGAAAAAACTTTTTAAATTTCTTTTATTATATGCTTAGCATTCATTTTAATATTCTCGAACCTACTTCTATTCCTGGCTTTCCACAGATTCAAGACTGTAATGTGTGGAATGTAATCCCTTAGCAAATTACATACTTTGTTCTTTGTGTGGCTTATCCTCCATCTCATTAATATTTCCTTGATATATTCTAACTTATTGCTTACTTGTGCATCTATCCCCATATAATTCCAGACTTCCACCACTATTTTTCCTATTGAAAATAAATGATTTGTGCTTTTTATGCTCATAAAATAGCATTCACATCTGGAAGCTAACTTTACCCCTTTCAACTGAATATTCAAGTCTACCGGAATAGCATTTGAAAAGAGCTTCCACATAATTACATTTATTTTTTGTGGGATCTCTTTCAGCCAGGCTCCCTTAAAAATTTCTTGACTAATTTTTTCTTTTCTTACTAAAATTTGTATGCTTTTAAGAATGAACCTCTTCTATGGATTTATAGTCCATCTCCATTCATTGTTTAATTAGGCGTGCATTACTTTCAACTAATTATTTTTGTTTAAGCATCATGTTCCAACTTTTAGATGTTTTTTTTAGCATTCTTACATGTTTTATTTCATTTCTCATATCTAGCTTTCATATATCTCGCCCATAGGCTATCATTCTGTTTGAGCCTCCACCAATTTTAACATGCCCAGGCCTTGTCCATATCATTTACTTAGTTCAAACCTAGACCCGCTTCCTCCTTTAAACAACATATATCTTCCCATTTTTTCCAATGTATCTTATTTTTTCCTGATTTTTTACCCCATAAAAAGTTAGCCATTTCCTTTTCTAAGTTGTTCAAAATCTTCTTTGGCAGCTGTAAGGACTTTAAGATGTGTGCTATAATTCCTATAGTTCCATGTAAAACATGTTTAATTAATGTGATTCATCCTTAATACTTAACATATTATCCTTTCATCCTGCTATTTTACCACTTAATTTATTCATTAGAAAATTTAGATATTCTTATTTCAGTCTACCCTCGTATATAGGACATCTCAAATACATTAATGCCCCTTTACTTTGCTCAAAGCCTATAATTCTTTTTACTCTTTGAATTGTCCTTTCATGTGTTTTCCTTGAAACCACAAATTGGTAAATATTTTTATTAAGTTATTGTCCCATTTCTTTATCTACTATATCAAATAGCTTCATCATATTCTTCAGTGATGCGCTCCCAGCATTTGTAAAAATAATTAAATCATCTTCATCAGCTAGGCAGCTTACATTTAGAGTGTGTCTTAGTTGTATAAAGCTAGTAATATTACCTCCCTTCATTTTTCCTTTTAAACTTGTTATTATCAATTATATATATATATATTAAATAATAATGGAGATAAAGGATTCCCCTGTCCAAGTCCTCTAACTAGCTTAAATTCTCCACATGCCTCCCCATTAATTAAAAATTTAACCCATGCGCTAGAAATGCATCTATACATTAGATTTATATTACTTCCAAAAATCCCATTTTCCTCATTATGTAGCATAAAATGTCCCATTCAGCCCTATCAAATGCTTTAGACGAATCTAACTTCATAATCACATTATGGCCCCTGACTTTAGCCCCTATTTCTTTCATCAGTTATGCAGTTATATTAAAGTTTTCCATCATTAGTCTATTTTTAATGAATCCTGCTTGTTCTAGCGAAATGATGGAGGGAATTATCCAATTTAGTATATTCTACAAGACTTTAGTCAAAATTTTATACACTGAATTAGATAGACTTATAGGTCTATAATCCTCAGTTTTTTGCGAATTATTCTTCTTGGGTATTAGTACAATATATGAGCTGACCCATTATTTTGTGATTTCTGCTCCTGAAAAAAACCAAGTAATTGTGGTCGTCGGCTCTTTTTCTATTATATTCAAGGTTTGTTGGTATAACCCATTATTCCATCTGTCTGGACCCACTGCACTGTCTTTATTTCCACTAAAGACTACAGCTTTTATCGCCTCCTCACTAAGGCACTTTCTAGTAGTTTATTTTATTCTTCAGTTACTCTTTTGTCTATTTGTCGAATTAAGGAGTCATCCCTTTGTTGGTTGTAACCACAAAGATGTCTTTAAAATTAATCTTCCAATACTTCTTTAAGTTCTCCTTCCTCGTTTATCCACTTGCCCATATCATTTTTGATACCTTTTATTTCTTGCATTAATTTTTTAATTTCGCAACTAAGTTAAATAACTTAGTATTTCTAACCCCTTCCTTGTGCCACTTTACTTTGACCATCTGTTTCTAAAAAACTTCTTCCATATGCAGCAATAATTTTAATTCCACATTTGCTTTATTTAAATTAATTCTAGAAGGTTCATCCTGATTATTCTCATTCTCTATTTCTAATATACTTACTTTAGATTCAGCATCGTGGATATTCTTATTTATATTCCTAGACCCTTCTCTATTCCTCCTACTAAGTTCTAATTTTAACCTATGTAATTTTATAGCTAGAACCTGCATGGGATTCCCATTTGTTGGCTTTTGCCATGAGTTTCTTACTATTACATCAAACTCTTTCTACAAACCCCGCATGTTTTGATATTTAAAACTTTTATTCTTTCCCTCTCTAACTTTAAATCTTATAAGAAGGGGGCTGTGATCTGAGCATGTTCTACTCAAGTGTTTCATACTCACCCCTCCATAGTAGTCCACCCATTTAATGTTATATAGAATACGGTCAAGTCTACACCAGATCGGTCCACTATTTTTCTGGTTATTACACCATGTAAAGTTAGGGCCCAAGTACTCAGCCTCCATGAGGTTCGTATTATTAATTACCTTATTAAATTGAGCTATAGCTGACAGGTCATGTGACTTTCCTCCTTTTTTTTCCTTAGCATTTCTAACTACATTAAATTCCCCTCCTATGATCCATGAAGTATTTTTATCAGCTATCTTCCTCATTTCACCCTAGAGATCTTTCATTTTTTTTCTTTTGAGTTAATGGCATATACCACTGATATAATTGGATCCGTATTTTTCTTTAGCTTAAAATTAATGATCTGATCTGCCTCTGAAATAATTTCTATATTGATTTTATTTTTCCATAACCACTATATCTTACCATCATTATTAGAGAATGCATTTTCTATCCCTAATTTCTTTTTATATATCTTTAGAGAAACCTTAATAACCATAGGTTCCACTATTATCACAATTGTAATATATGGATTTTAATTAATTTTTTAAGTCTATTTATCGACGGAGTATTTCCTACTCCTCTTATGTTCCAATATAGACTAATGTACATTATTAGGTCTAGCCTGTGCTCTGGTTATGCATCTTGTTTCATAATACATATTTAAATATTTTTTCTTATTTCTTGAACTTTTGTTTACACTTGATTTGGCCTGCTCATTTTTACTTACTAATTTTAATTTACTTATTTGGAAATTCATCAACTTTAATTCCTCTATAGCGCTATCTCTACTATTTGGTAACCCCTCCCATTCTTTTTGAGCCATCTTCTTTGAATAATCTTGTGTCAATGCCAAGTCTAAACTTTGCCTTTCTTTATGCAAGACCATAATGGGCCAGCTTTTATCCTTTGTTCTTTCCTCTGATAGGAGGTCATCTTCCTCCCCATTAAATTTTATTATTTCTTTTTCAAAATCAGTTTCTGTTGCTATTTTTCTTTGCCTCTCTCTTCCCCAAAACCTTCCTCCCTGCCCTCTCCATCTCCTTAGCCCCCTCATCTAACCACTATTTTATTTCTAGTATCTTTCTCCTACCTTCGTCTCTATCCCCCGCTTCCTCCCCTCCCGCCAACTCTTCTACCCAATTGCCTTCTGCCCCTACTTCTTCTCCTCCCCTCACCCCAATCCTTCCTCCTTGCCCTTTCTCTTATTTCTAGTTTCTTTTTCTTCCCAACTCTTTCCTTCCCCCCCCCCCCCCCCACTACCTAAACCTTCCTTCTGCCTCGCCTCCACCCTCACATCTTCCACCCTATCCCCCTGCTTTCTTCTAACCCATTTTCTCCCTCTCCCTCAATTATAATCTTCATATCCTTCTTCTCCCTCCCTTTACTATACAATCCGAAACTGAATTGCCCAATTTTTTATAGTTTAAACAATATAGAGGTATGTTTTCTACAATTATATCTTGCCAAAACCCACTTGAATGCCCATTACCCACCCACACTCTATTCGTAATAGAAGTAGTAACATCCACCTCCACACATACCCTTGACACACTCGGCCTTGTCATATAGGTAGTAGCTTCATCCATTATACAAGGCTTACCCACACACCGAGCGATATAGTATAAGGAGTGCTTACAAAATAAATGAAATGGGAGATGAGAGAGAGAAAACCAATTCAGGCCTTGTGTAGATTCCTCCTTTGGATTGAATTCGGGCATCCATTTGAATAGCCTCATTGGATAGCCCGAGATGCTCCACTACCCGCATAGCCATAAATGGTGGAGGCCTTCTTCCTTCTTAATTTGAATCATTATATCTTTTACATCATAACAAGCTATCCTTACCAAGTCCCAAATCTTCAAAGCTTCAAAAAATGCATATATATCTTTGAATTTGGGGCTTTCGTGAGAAAACTTGCCGAGAAGTGTAAGCTTAAACAGGGTAGTAAGCTTCTCGATATCCTCCATCAAGAAGCAGACTGCTATCTCCTCCTCTTTCATACAAAAACCTGGGTTTAGTATACCGGATTCATTAAAACTAAGGAAAATGATTTTTTGTTAAATATTTTAGAAAGATTTTCGATAACTCAAGCTTGAGAGGTTCAACAATGGAGTTTCTCTCTCTACGAACACCACTTTCTCTATCTAGAATTGAGAGAGAAGCTTTTATGTCCTTATTATTCTTCTTATTCTTCTTATTTTTATTCTTCTTATTCTTCATTTTCTTATTATTATTCTTATTCTTCGTATTCATCTTATTCTTCATATTCATCTTATTCTTCTTTTTTTCTTATTATTCTTATTTTTTTATTCTTCTTATTCTTCTTATTTTTCTTATTCTTTTTATTCTTCTTATTCTTCTTATTCTTCTTATTATTCTTATTATTCTTATTATTCTAATTCTTCTTATTTATTATTCTTCTTTCCTTCTAAATCTTCTTAGACTTTTTATTTTTCCTATACTTCTTATTCTTCTTATTCTTCTTATTCTTCTTATTCTTCTTATTCTTCTTATTCTTTTTATTCTTCTTATTCTTCTTTTATTAATCTTATCCTTCTTATTCTTCTTATTCTACTTATTCTTCTTATTAATCTTATTCGTCTTATTCTTTTTATTCTTCTTATTAATCTTATTATTATTATTATTATTTTTCTTCTTATTCTTCTTATTCTTGTTATTTGTTTTATTCTTCTTATTCTTATTCTTCTTTTTCTTCTTATTATTCTTATTCTTTTTATTCTTCTTATTCTTATTATTCTTATTATTTTTCTTATTCTTCTTATTTATCTTATTCTTCATATTTTTCTTATTCTTCTTATTCTTTGTATTTTATTTATTCATCTTATTCTTTTTTAAGGTTTATTTTATTATTATAATAACACTCTCTTTTGCCAGAGGAATACTATTTTTACACACTACATACAACCCTTTACCTTCTTACATCCCTTACTTAAAATTACAATATATAGAAAAGACAAGTGCAATCTAGAGTTTCCTTCATTATTCAGCATTCTATAATGGCCTTCTGAGCTACCTTTTGATTTTGAATCAGAACCTTCTGATATATCATATCCTGGCTATGTTGTCCTGTTTGTGCATCTTTATAACCACTTACTGCTTTTCCAACTCCAATCAACTTCTTGTTGTTGTCCTCATAGCTTCCTATTTCTCAAATTCCTACTAGTCTGCCCCTTTACTTCTGTTTCCATAACCACTTAACTTTTTTGCAGCCTTAACAAACATTAAAGACTCCTTAACAAACACTGAAAAAAAATACAGACTTTTACACTATAGCATCTGACTGTGTTACCATCAACACAGTCAGCTTGACAGACTTGACTTCACCAATAACCATAACAAACACATTCACCCCCAAACCAATAGCCCTATCTCCACCTTCGCCACTTTATCTTTTGCCTTAGCTAGCTTGTTCCTAAACTACTAAGACAGCAAACCAAAAAAACATAAGCAAACAAACCATGTCCTCCATATCTAGCCTAGCCCTTCTTTTCTTTATCACCCCATAGGATCGGGGTGATTATGAACTTTCATTGTGGATGCTTTCTGTTTAGATCTTTGGCTAATTCTAACACTTTTGAAACTGCATTTTGTATTATTCTACCACCTGCACAACAACAACAACAAACAATCCATGCCACACAATATATAGACTACAGGTCTTTCTATAGCCCCATGCCCCCTCTCGTTGAAGCATGCCCTACTTTCTGCTATAAACTAGTGGAACTGAAACTGTAGTCCCTGCCCCTTATTTAAATAGATTTTTTGTGTTCGAGATCCCTACTTGTACTGTTTAATCCAGTCCATTCCATCTTGCATCTTTGTGCTATTCCTGCAGAACTTTCATGGCAATAACATGTATAAATTAAATTTAACCTACCTTGACTTCATTAGCCCGATATCTAGCAATACCATATGGAAGTCTGTATCTATCCGATAAAAATAAAATTCAATCATCATACTACATTAGACATCCCTTGCAACTAAATTTTTACTTGACATTCTTTTATGTTTCTCCTTTCTTTATTCTAAAATGTGGAAAGGCCATGCTGTCTAATTTGATAATGCCTTTATAACTAACTGGAATCTCATTATTCATTAAAATTTGTTTTACCTTTTTTTATCCCTTCTCTAGCTAATTTGTCTACCAGCTCGTTCACTTCCTTATATATATGTCTAATGACTTTTTTAAAGATCTCATTAGATTAGCTATGTCTTCTAGGTCCTCCTCATATCTCCACCTCATAATTTTTTGGTTTAAGAGATCTACTACTATTTTTGAATCTACTTGAATAACAATGTTTTTAAAACTTCTTTCTTCACATAGCTTTAGCCCCTGTCTAAAGCACAGAGCTTGCTTTATAATTTAGTGTAAATGCTAATATTAGTTTTCCCTCTGCATCTTTAATCGCCCCTCCTCCTCCTGCTAATCCCATTTCCCTATTAAAGCTTCCATCAGTATTTAATACCAATTTTTTTTCTGGGGGGTTTTCCCAGTTAATTTTAATTATTCTATCTTGTTTAACCTTCCTAGTTGTTAGCCCCCATCTATGTGACATATCAGTTTCTAATTTATAATGTTTTATTTTTATAGGATTAGCCTCTGAGATCTTTCCTGTTTCTCTTTCAAAATCTTTTAAAATATTTATCCCACACATTTTAATTCCCTCATACCTGCTTTGATTCCTATCATTCCAAATACACCAGATAACTATATGTGAGATATTATTTTTTAACCATCTCTATAGGTTATTTTTTGGTTTTATCATACTCCATTTATAAATTCTATCTTTAAGTTTTATATTATCATTTTTCATGTACATAGAGTTTTCTATCGAGTCTCATACTTCCTTAGCTATATTACATTGAGATAAAAGATGGTACAAGGTTTTCTCATTTTCCCGACAACTCTCAAAGATTGAGGCAAGCCTAATTTCTTTAGTTTGAATGTTTGTGTCTGTTGGTATAATATTCAGCAGAGCCCTCCACATAAATATGCAAATTTTCTGTGGGTTATTATTCTACCATAACCATCTAAATAACTCCTGCACTTTTTTCTTTTGTCTGACTTCGTTCTTGGCTGATTTCAAAGTAAAATTACCTTCTAGATTTAAGGTCCATTTCCAACCCACTCTGGTCAGTTTAGTGTGTTTTTCCACCACTTCTTTTTTCTTGGGCATTTGTAACCATACATTTGACTTCCTACTTTTTTTTTCTTTGTTTGTATCATTATTTATATAGTATTTAATCCTCATGAATTCCACCCACAAACTCTCATTATCTTTAATCCTCCACCATCTCTTGCATGCCCATGAGCTTGATATTTTCTATAGACTTCCAATACCTAATCCTGCCTCCTCTTTTGGTAGGCACACATCCTCCCATTTCTTTCAGTGTAATTTATTCTTCCCTTCTTTCTTTTCCCATAAGAAGTTTGCTAATTCTCCTTCTAGTTTTTTAAATATTTATTCAGGTGGTTGAATTATCATAAGGTTGTGCATTATTTTGCTCTATAAAACATGTGTTATTAATGTGACTCTCCCACTCATGTTTAACATTTCTACCTTCCAACCCGCAATTTTGTCGATTGAAAGAAAGCTTACTTAGCTCAGTGAGCGAAGTTGACAGGTCAGGAGACCTAGATGAGCTTTTATTTTGTCTAACAGAAAATCTAGATAATCAATTTTTAGTCTACCCTCATATATTGGGCATCCCAAGTAAATCATCTTTCCTTTTCTGTGTGTAAATCCTGTAATAGTTTAGTTTCTTTGATTAACATTCCTTGGGGCTTTAGTCGTAGTCATGAATAAGCATTTTTTTGTATTAATTATTTGTCCCATTTCTTCCTCTACTATTAGGAACTAGAGGTGTCAACCGGGCCAGGTCGGCCCTGCCTGACACGAGGCACGACATTGTTCGGCCATGCTTGGGTCGGCTCGGCACGAGAATATCTAGTGCCCGGGCCCGTGCCATGTCCGGGTAAGGCACACCATGTGTCGTGTCGTGCCGAGGCCAACCGGGCCTCGTGCCATGTTTAGACCGGTAGGGTTCGGTGGCACGTGGCACGGCCCATAGGCACGGTCGGGGTCATAGTTCACAACCAGCCCCCTGCGTCCCGCAGCCGCAGTCCCACACCCACTTACCCGCAGACCTGGCTAGGACTAGGTGTCTTCCGGCTTCCCACACCCTCACGAGTCACAGGTCACGGGTGGGTTAACGATGACTCGGGACATGAGAGTTAGGGCAAGCTAAGCTTCCAGCAAAAAAGACAGCAGGTCGGGTCCAATCACACCCGACCCGCGGTCCCCCCTGACCTGACCCTATTCCCCCCCCCCGCCCCCCCAACCTAATATTCTCCATTATTAATCTATTTGTTCATAAAACCTATTTGCTCTTTTGAAATAATCTTAGGTAATATTTATACCAGCCTATTTTGCAAGATTTTTGCCAATATTTTATAAATTGAATTACATAAACTAAATGGTTTATAGTCCTCGACCTTCTGATGATTCTCCATTTTGGTATAAGAATTATGTGTGAATAAACCCATGACTTTCTTAACTCTGCCCCACAAAATATCCATTCGATGGCTTTTGTGAGATCCTTCTTTATTATATCCCAACTTACCTAATAAAAGGCATTATTCCACCCATCTGGACCTGCCATGCTATTTTTGTTAATACTAATTATAGCTTGCTTTATCTCTTCCTCCTCTGGAATAAAAATTAGCTTTCTAATATCCTCTTTCGTAATCTTCTTTTCTATATTGCTTATCAATCTATTTCCATTGTGAGAACCTTTCTTACTCAATTGTCATTTAAAGTATTCTTCAAAGTGCTTTTTTAAATCTTTGTTAGTTACTAGCAATTCATTTTCCTCATTTCTAACCCCTTTAATTCTTTGCTTTTGATGTTTTCTTTTCGCCATTCTTTGAAAAAATTTAGTGTTTTTATCCCCCTCTTTTAACCACTTTATTCTGGCTTTCTGCTTCCAGTATAGTTCTTCCATATGAAGTTTTAGTCTAAGCTCTACTTGTACAAATTAAGTGCATTCCTTATTTCCTCTCCTCCCTTTTCCTCGTAGTTCTTTTCTAAATTGTTCGCTTTGATTTCTACTTCATCCATATTTTTTTTAATATTCCCAATCTTCTTTTTATTCCATTTACTCAGCCTAATTTTAAGCCATCTTAACTTTTGATTAAACTTTTTAAAAGGATTACGTGTAGTATCTTGTTTCCATTATATTTTGGCAATATCATTATAGTCTTTATGCAAACTCCACATATCCTGTAAGTTGAATTTTCCTTTTATGGCATTTGATTTTTCTATTGTAATGAGCAAGGGACTATGGTCAAAGAAGGTTCTATTAAGATGCTTAATACCTTTAGCTCCATACTTCTCTACCCAATTAACATTATGCAAGAATCTTTCTAGTCTTGACTATATAGTTCATTTCTTCCTCCTATTATTACACCAATTATATTTTGAGCCTAAAAAATTTACTTCTATTAAGTTTGTCTTAGCTATCATCTCATTAATTGTTTAAGAGCCTTTCTATTAGAAGCCTTTCCTCCCTTCTTTTCCTTACTATTTCTGATTACATTGAAGTCTCCTCCAATAACCCATGGCTTATTTCTCCTCTCTTGTTCATCCATGTCTTTCCAAAGAGTCTTTCTCTCCTGCCTTGAGTTTTTTGCATATACTACAGAGATGATTTCTTCATTCATTTTTTTGAGACTTATATTTATTAATTGTTCTATATCGTTTAAAATAATAATATCGTACTTATCTTTCCACAACAACCATATTTTTCCATTATAGTTTGAAAAGCATTTATCAAAACTAAAATGGGTTTGTATTTCTCTAACTACTCTTTTCCAACCAATGGTTCGGCTCGCATTATTAATGAAATTTTAAATGTCTGTTTTAACTTTTTTAATCTTCTTAAGGTGGATGTATTTGCTACACCTCTCACATTCCAATATTAATATAACCACATTGGTGGATGTCCTTGCACTTGCTCTTGTAGTACACTTAGAATGATATTTCTTGCCTAAATATTTTTTGAAGTTTCTAGATTCTTTACTTGTTCTTGGGCCCTATATCTTTCCTATACCCCATTCTTCCTTATAAATTTTATTTAACTTAATGGCCATAACTTTTATTTCTTGAATTGCCTATTCCCTAGTTCCCAAACCTTCTCTATTCATTTATATGTTTATATCATCCTTTGATTGGTTTTCAAGTTGTTGTTCATCCTCCTCCTCACTCATGACTATTGGACAACTTCTAATCTCTTCCTATATTAACTCATCTACCCACTGCCCTTTGTCCACTACCCATTTTCTCCCTCTTTCTCTAGCCTTCTGCCTCACCTTCCTAGCCTCTTGCTTACCCTTCCTGAATCTTTTTAGCATTTTTTCTACTTTATGAATCATGTGTCTTCTTTGACCCTCCTTTAGCCCATTCTTTTCCCCCCTTTCGTATAATCTCAACCTTTCTCTTACCCTATTCTCCCTACTGCTCTTTTCATCATCTCTCCCCTCTTTCCCCTTGCTTTTCCTAAGTTTCTACCCTACATTTTCTTCCTCTTCTCCCAACCTCTGCCCCCTACTACCCACACCATACTTGCCTATATTTCCTCTCCTTCTTTCTCTACCTCCTGCCCCACAAACCCACCTACTTCTTCCCATGCCTCTAATTGTAGAGACTGCTTCTCTCTACAATTATCTAGCCCAATTTCTTTTATAACTTCCCTATAGACTACTATTCCTTTTTCTCTATTTTCTTTCCTCCTCTCCCTTGTTGATTTCTGCTCCTCTCTTCTTTTTTTAAGTATGCAAGCTTCAGCCCCATGCCCAAGTTTTTTACATATATGAAAATATAGAGGCCGATTTTTTGGTAGAAATTGCTACTAGAATCACAAGTCCCCCATGTCTCCTATCCACACTCTTTGTGGGTTAGGTTTCTAAAAATATATCTCTATACAGATTCGAGCTATACTCTATCTTGATAGAGTGGCTATAGCACCATCAATTAAGAGAGGATTTTATATTGTTTTTGCTATGAGGTAGAGAGGATGTTATCAAAAATATGGATAGGCAATAAGAAAAAATAAAAAAAAACTGGGACCTTGGCTAACTCCTCCATTATTGAAAATTCAGGCAACCATTTGAATGTTCTCATTGGGCAGTCATCTATAAACCACGTACCTTTAATCCAGATTCTATGCATATCCTCTTCAACGAATAATTGCACCAGGAGTGCTACTCATCGATAAAATCTACTTTCACCAAACCTTTTAGCTTTAATGAGTCAAAGAAGTTTCTTACCTTTTCAACTCAAGGCCTCGGATGTGAAAATTTCCCAACAATTGATAAATTTTGAGCCTCTGCAAAACTCGAATTATCCTCCATAGAGAAGAAGATGGCAGGCACACCTTGCTTCTTGTAAAACCTTGTTTTAGGACTCATAGTTTTATTAAGATGTTATGAAAAAGATTTTTTTTATTAGTAAATGATCCATTTTCACCGAATTGAGCTTGAAATAACTTCTTCTTCAAGATTTAAGCTTTCTCTCTCAAGAAAACTACTTTAACTATCTAGAATTTTCAAAAAAGGGTTTTCAAAAATTTCTATTTTAATTCATTTTTTTCTTGTTTTCTTCTTATTCTTCTTATTGTACTTATTCTTCTTATTATTCTTATTCTTCTTATTATTCTTATTATTCTTATTCTTGTTATTCTTGGTATTCATAGTATTCATCTATTTCTTCTTTTTTTTATTCTTCTTATTCTTCGTATTATTCGTATTCTTCTTATTATTCTTATTCTTATTATTTTTATTATTCTTATTTTTCTTATTCTTCATATTCTTTTTATTCTTTTTATTCTTCAATATTCTTTTTATTCTTGTTATTCTTCTTAATCTTATTATTCTTTTATTCTTCTTATTTTATTATTCTACTTATTTTCTTATTCTTATTCTTATTCTTCTTATTCTTTTTATTGTTATTATTCTTATTATTCTTCTAATTCTTCTTATTCTTCAAATTTTTCTAATTCTTCATATTCTACTTATTCTTCTTTTATAATTATTATTATTATTCTTCTAATTCTTCTTATTCTTTTTATTCTTCTTATTCTTCTTATCTTTCTTATCCTTCTTATCCTTCTTATTCTTCTTATTCTTCTTATTCATTTTTTTCTTATTATTTCTATTCTTTTATTCTTGGTATTCTTCTTATTTTTTTTATTCTCCTTATTCTTCTCATTTTTAGTATTCTTTTTATTCTTATTAATCTTATAAATCTTATTATTCTTCATATTTGTTTTATTCTTCTATTTTTTTAAATTCTACTTATTCTTCTTATTTTTATTATTCATCTTATTCTTTTTATTCTTTATATTCTTCTTATTCTTCTTATTCTTTTTATTCTTCTTATTCTTCTTATTCTTCTTATTTTTATTATTCTTCTTATTCTTCTTATTCTTATTTTTCCTTTTATTGTTCTATTCTTCTTATTCTTCTTTTTCTTCTTATTCTCTTTTTTCTTCATATTCTTCTTATTCTTATTATTGTTCTTAATCTTTTTATTTCTAGTATTCTTGGTATTCTTCTTAATCTTTCTTTGTATTCTTAGTATTCTTCTTATTCTTTTTATTATTCTTATTGTTCTTATGCTTCTTATTCTTTTTATTCTTTTTATTCTTCTTATTCTTCTTATTATTCTTATCCTTCTTATACTTTTTATTCTTCTTATTCTTCTTATTCTTCTTATTCTTCTTATTCTTCTTATTCTTCTTTTCCTCTTATTGTTCTATTCTTCTTATTCTTCTTTTTCTTCTTATTCTTCATTTTCTTCTTATTCTTCATTTTCTTCATTTTCTTCATTTTCTTCTTATTCTTATTATTGTTCTTAATCTTTTTATTCCTAGTATTCATGGTATTCTTCTTAATCTTCTTATTCTTTGTATTCTTAGTATTCTTCTTATTTTTTTTATTATTCTTATTCTTTTTATGCTTCTTATTCTTTTTATTATTCTTTTTATTCTTATTATTCTTATTCTTTTTAATTTTCTTATTATTCTTATTGTTCTTATACTTTTTATTCTTCTTATTCTTCTTATTCTTCTTATTCTTACTATTCTTACTATTATTTTTATTCTTCTTATTCTTCTTTTTTTGACAAAAAATATTCAATCCTTAATTAAATGAACAACTTTCCATGTGGGGTGAGAAGTAGAGATGCCAATTATAAAGGGGAGATTTCCTCCATGGATTCTCCCACTACCTTGAGAAGCAAAGGCAACAAGCTAGGATTGGTACCAATGATGCCTCCTTCGACATCGAAATATCTTCCTTGGAAAAAATCTAGGGGCTTCCCTGTAGTATCCACCACAACTCCACCTGCTTCTTTCATGACAAGGTTTCTAGCAGTGTGATCCCATATTTTTTCAAAATAGCCTTTGTGAGGGAGATGAAGATATATATCTCCCTCACCTTGGGCAAGGGTGCCATATTTAGCATAGTTGTCCATTCTAACAGGAGGTGCCTTGATTCCAAGCTTCCTAGAAATTAAATTGGACAAATCGTGGGAAGAGTGTGCTGCTTCAAATGATTCTAGGAATGATGCTTGTTTAAGATCATCAATGGCGCTCACTTGAACCTTAATAAGCAAAGAACTGCTGAGAGTTTGCATGTGTGTTCCTGCACAAACTTTCACAAAGAAGAGAACAAATTTTTGGATTTGACAGATTATGATTAGAATTGGTGGGCACAAAAAATGGAAGACTTGGGCAAGCTAGAACACCAAATACCACTTCTCCTTCATATAGCAATGCCAATGCTATTGCATATTGATTATTTCATAAAAACCCTTTAGTTCCATCAATGGGGTCGAAATCTAGTGCCTGCCAGAAACACCACCTTTGGATTTGCCCCCGTCAATGTCTCCAAGAACAACCTGTTTTGACGGTATGTGATCTTTGTAAGATTCTTCACAAGCTAGAGTATTATTAACAAATACTATAATGCGATATAGCATTTCTTGAGCTACTTCATTACCAAAATCTTCTGAATCCTTTTTCTTCCAGTAATGAAAATGGTTCAAACGGAAGCTCCTTTTGCAGGATAAAACTAATCGGTGCTTACGAAACTTTATTTTCCACTATGACCGGACTGTGATCCATCTTCACCTTCACGTTTGACTGCAACAAGGTTTTTTACACATTGTGACGGAGACGAGCTACCATGGTAGCAGCCTTTTTCGCAGCATTGAGATCCTTCTCGTTGGCCAGGGAAGAATGAAGAAGCTACTGGTCCTATGACCACAACTATAACTTGAGACTGATGAATGTTTCGTGTCAACAAATATTGGCCATCTTTTTCTTATTCTTCTTATTCTTGTTATTCTTGTTATTTTTCTTATTATTCTTATTCTTATTATTCTTCATAAATTTCTTATTCTTCTTATTCTTCTTATTTTTATTATTATTCTTATTTATCTTATTCTTCTTAATATTAATATTCTACTTATTCTTCTTATTCTTTTTATTATTTTTAAAAATATTATTCTTCTTATTATTTTTATTCTTTTTATTTATGTTATTCTTATTTTTTCTTTTTATCATATTCTTCTTATTCTTATAATTTTTCTAATTCTTTTAATTTTTCTAATTTCTTATTCTTCTTATTCTTCTTATTCTACTTTTTCTTCTTATTCTTCATATTCTTTTATTCTTATTTTTTTTATTCTTTATATTCTTCTTATTCTTCTTATTCTTCTTATTCTTCTTATTCTACTTATTTTTCTTATTCTTTTTATTATTCTTATTATTTTTATTCTTCTTATTCTTTTTATTCATCTTATTCTTGTTTTCTTATTATTCTTTTTATTCTTCTTATAGTTCTTATTCTTCTTAGTTTCTTTATTCTTGGTATTCTTAGTATTCTTCTAATTCTTCTAATTTTTTTTATTTATCTTATTTTTCTTATTCTTTTTATTCTTCTTATTCTTCTTATTTTTCTTTACTTCATTTCTTCTAAATCTTCTTATACTTTTTATTCTTCCTATTTTTATTATTCTTAATATTTTTCATATTCTTCATATTCTTCATATTCTTCATATTCTTTTTATTTATCTTATTCTTCTTATTCATCTTATTCATCTTATTCATCTTATTCTTCTTATTCTTCTTTTTCTTCTTTATCTATTTGTTCAACTTTTTCTTTTTATTCTTCTTATTAATCTTATTCTTCTTATTCTTTTTATTCTTCTTGTTAATCTTATACTTCTTATTTTTTTAATTATTCTTATTAATCTTATTCTTCTTTTTTATTCATATACTTCTTATTCTTCGAATTCTTTTAATTCTTTTAATTCTTCCAATTATTCATATTTTTTATATTCTTTTTATTCTTCTTATTCTTGTTATTCTTATTATTCTTATTATTCTTCTTATTCTTCTTATTCTTCTTATTCTTCATATTCTTCTTATTCTTCCTATGCATCTTATTCTTCTTATTCTTTTTATGCTTCTTATTCTTTTATTTATTCTTATTCTTCTTTATCTTGATATTTTTTTAATCTTATTATTATTCTTATTCTTCTTATTATTCTTATTATTCTTATTATTCTTATTATTCTTATTCTTCTTATTCTTTTTATTCTTGTTATTCTTTATATTCTTATTATTTTTTATATTCTTCTTATTCTATTTATTCTTCTTTATTCTTCTTATTGATCTTATCATTCTAATTCTTTTTATTCTTCTTATTCTTTTTATTTTTCTTATTTTTCTTATTCTTTTTATTTTTCTTAATCTTCTTATTCTTTTTATTCCACTTATTCTTATTTTCTTATTTTTCTTCTTATTTTTATTATTGTTCTAATTCTTCTTATTATTCATAGTCTTCTTTATATTGATATTCTTTATAGTCTTATATTTCTTTTTATTTTTCTTATTTCTCTTATTCTTCTTATTTTTATTAATCTTGTTTTCTTCTAATTCTTCTTATACTTTTTATTATTCCTATTCTTATTATTCTTACTATTCTTATTATTCTTATTATTCTTAATCTACTTATTATTCTTCTTATTCATCTTATTTTTTTTATTTTTATTATTCATCTTTTCTTCTTTTTTTTTTAGAAAATTTGTTTTATTATAATCAAAGCCCTCTCTTTTGGTGGAGGAATACCATTTTTACAAACTATACTCTACCCTTTCCCCCTTTACACCCATCCTTTAATCTACAAACAAAATAAAACAAAATCAAAATAAGCTTTCAATGCATTTTTGGTATTTGCTCTTTATTAAATTTGCTAGAGATTGCTGTTTGTGTGGAGTTATTCCAGTGGTTGTAGCATCCTGTCTTCTATTCCAGTGGTATTTGCTCATAGCATAAGATATCCCATTCTACCCTATCAAAAGCCTTTGATTGGTCTAATTTTATTACTATGTTATGTCCTATTATCTTTGTTCTAATTTCTCTCATCATTTCTGAAGCTAGGCTTATATTTTCTACCATTTGTTTATTTTTAACAAAGCTTATTTGCTCTTCTGAAATAATGTGTGGGACAATTTTTCTTAGCCTAGTCTATAATAATTTAGATAATATCTTGAATACCATATTGCATAAACTAATTGGTCTGAAATCTTCGCTTTTTTGTGGGTTATTAGTTTTAGGTACTAGAGTAATGAATGAGCTGGCCTAGGTTTTTGTAATTTCTGCTCCTAAAAATATCCATTTTATTGCCGTTGTCATATCTTTTTAAATTATATTCCAGCATCTTTGAAAAAACCCATTATTCCATCCATCTGGCCATGATGTGCTATCCTTATTAATATTGAAAATTGATTCCATTTCTCCTTCTTATTCTTTGAATTTTATTAATTTACTAGTTTCTTCCATCGTAACTTTCCTTTTCATCACCCGTATTAAAGTATTATCTCTATGGGCTGAATTCTCACAAAGTAGTTTTTTTAAAATATTCTTCTAATTCTAATTTTAATGAGTTCTTCATTTTCTACCCTCTTTCTTTCTATATTTTTAATATCCTTAATCCTTTGCTATTGGTTTTTGATTTTTACCATCGAGTGGAAAAACTTCATATTTTTTCTCATTCCTTAATCCACTTAATTTTGGCTCTTTGCTTACAGAATACCTCTTCCATTATACAGTCTAATTTTCAATTATGCCTTTGCTTTATTCAGTTCATGCCTAGCAGGCTCTTTTTTATCCTACTCATATGCCATATCCAGCACTTCCACTTTCGTTTCAGCTTCTATAATCTTTTTATTAATATTGCCAAAGCAATTTTTAATCCATGCTTTTAAGCAGTCTTTTAACTTTCTCATCTTAATAGCTAGCACTCTTAGTGGATTACCTTCCACTGGGTCTGACCATCAATTCATCTCTACTTTATCAAAATTAGCATGCAAACCCCACATATTTTAAAACTTAAAATGATCACCTCTTTTTAACTTTTTCTGAAAGATTATAAGCAATAAGCTATAGTCAGAGCAGGTTTTATTAAGATGTCTCACTTTTGTGGAATTCACACAATTAAGCCATTTTTCATTATATAATACCATATCCAATCTAGCCCATATCGTGTCTCTTCTTCTCCAGTTATTACACCATGTATATTTTGTGCCCAATGAATATGCTTCCATTAGATTTGTATTGGCTATGGCTTTGTTAAATTGAGCCATTGCCCCTGCATTCGAGACTTTTCCTCCTTGCTTTTCATTCAGCCTTTTTATTACATTGTAGTCTCTTTGATTATCCATGGTATATCTTTTTTTGCTATCTCCTCCATTTCTTTCCATAATTTAATATTATCTTCTTTTGCATTTTTGGCATAGACCACCAGGATCACTGCCTCCAATGCCATTCCTATTCTAAAATAAATTATTTGTTCTTTATTTTTTAATATAACTAAATCCATATGTTTTCTCCACATAATCCATAATTTACTGTTCAAATTTGCAAAGGAATATTTAATACCCATTATATTTCTATATTTTTCTAACCGATTTTTATTTGTCATTGGTTCCACGATTATTACTATATTGATTTTATGAATTTTAATTAATTTTTTATGCCGATTTTTTGTCGAAGTATTTGCTATTCCTCTCACATTCCAATATAAGTAACTATCCATTAAATATTGTTTTTGCTTGTGCTTTAGTTACACATTTTGAAGAATATCTCATGTAAGTTTTTTTTTTGTGTTTCTAGTTGCCTTACTATACCTGTTCTCCATTATCTCATTTTGTTTATGCTTTTTTTTCTGTATCTTCTCAAGCTATAATGCCATCAACTTGATTTCCTCCATTGCCTGTTCCATAGTCTAATGCCTCCTTTTTTTAGCCTCCAATGCCAAGTCATCATTTATGTGGGCACTTACACGCCTCCAACTCTCCCTATTTCTGTTGAATATAGTGCAGCTCTTGTAATCAAGCGCCTCCTCAGTAAAATCCAGCAGGTCATCATTTTCCATCCAACTTTTCTCCTCCCTTTGTATATTCTTTAAGAAGGTTTTTACATCCCTCTTTTTTCTACTTGCCAAAACCTCAATCTTTTTAGTTTCTATTCCACTTTTTATATTTTCAAGAATAAGCTGGTTTATAAGAGCATTTTCTTTTTCTATCATTTCCTAATTCTTATATATGTTTGAAAATTTTTTTATTGTGCTTTCCCTATTTCTGCTTTCTTTTATTCTACCTAGACCCTCTTCTTCTTTACTGCTATTTTACATGACTGTATGTATATTGGCAGCATGTTCATTATTTATTCTACCATGGTTTGATTATTTAACTATTGCTCATTCCTCTTTTTGCCCCTTATTGTCTCCTAATTATTTCTCCCTACACCATATTTTATTCCTTTTTTCCCTATCAATAACCTCTACTTCCTCTATACTAACTTCTTTAAAATCTCCTTCCTTTGAATATGTGTTTGTGTATTTTACCATTGCTCTCTTACTATCCTGTACCTTCCAAACCCATGTAATTTTCTCTTTCTCTCTGCCATATATTTTCTTTTCATTTCTGCCCATTACAGCTATGCATTCATCCTCTCCATGGCCCATTTTTTTAAAATTTTAAATAATATCAAGGAATAAATTTAGGCTCTATGGGTTGACAGACCATTGGTTTTCATTAATGATGATTCATAGTCTATGTGGAGGTCGCTAAAGAAGATTTAACTCCACATAGACCCTTGCATTACTTGGCCTAACCATTATGCCTGTAGCCTGATCTTTCATTATAGTTTTTCCAATACATTTAGCTAAGAAGAAGAGAGCATGCTTGCTTTAAAGATGAAAAGAAGATTGGAGCGGTTAAACCATAACGTGGCATTTGGGGCCACCTTCTTCGGGTTGAAATTTGTCGTCCATTTAAGCATTTTCATAGGAAAGCCTTTAATAAAAAATTATCGGCTCCTCTAGAGCCTTTGAAAATCATTCAATTCTATGCATTGTGGAATAGTATGCTTCGAATCATATTCCCCCATTTTTATCGTGCATTTCAGCTTCAATGTCCAAATAAAATAATATAAGTTTTTTGTGTGGGGCCTTCCAGGCGAGCATTTTTCTATGAGAGTGCAATTGAATGGCTCGGAAAATTTTTTGAGCTCTACCGAAGGAATGAAAATGTATCTTTCTTCGTTTTTGTTTCAGAACCTTGGATGTAAACTTATGGGTTCTTGAAATTAACTAGCAAATGAATTCCTATTGAATAAAAAGTCATTTTGCTCCATTTTGGCTAAATTTAGCTTTCTTCTTGCACAAATTGAAGATTTATCTCTATAAAAACCCTACTTTATCTATCTAGTTCTTAGAGGTGTGAGTTTTTAGAAAAAACTTTGTTTTATGATTCTTTTTATTCTACTTTTTCTTTTTATTCTACTTATTCCTCTTATTATTTATATTATTCTTATTATTTTTATTCTTCTTCTTATTTTTATTCTTCTTATTCTCCTTATTCTTTTTATTCTTCTTATTCTTCTTATTCTTCTCATATTCTTATTCTTCTTATTCTTCTTATTCTTCTTATTCTTATTATTCTTCTTATTCTTCTTTTCTTCTTTTTATTATTATTCTTCTTATTCTTCTTATACTTTTTATTCTTCTTTTTTTTCTTATTCTTGTTATTCTTCTTATTATTTTATTATTATAATTCTTCTTATTCATTTTTTTCATCTTATTCTTTTTTTATTCTAATTGTTCTTATTCCATTTATTCTTCTCATTCTTCTTATTCTTTTTATACTTCTTATGCTTTTTATTCTACATATTCTTGTTATTCTTGTTATTCTACTTATTTTCTTATCTTCTTATTCTTCTTATTCTACTTATTCTTATTATACTACTTAATCTTTTTATTTTTTTTATTCTTTTTATTCTTATTTTTTTTTTATTTTTCTTATTTTTTAGATTATTTTTATTCTTCTTAGTTTCTTATTCTTCTTATTTGCCTTATTTTTCGTATTCTTCTAATTATTCTTATTATTCTTTTTCTTTTTATTATTCTTATTCTTCTTGTTCTTCTTATTTTTTTTATTCTTCTAATTTTTATTATTATTCTTATTCTTCTTAATCTTCTTATTCTTGTTATTCTTTTTATTCTTGTTATTCTTTTTATAATTCATATTCTTATTATTATTCATATTCTTCTTATTATTTTTATACATCTTTAATCTTATATTTCTTCTTATTCTTATTATTCTTAAACTTCTTATTCTTCTTATATTATACTTATTCTCCTTAGCCTTTTTATATTTCTTATTATTTGTATTCTTCTTATTCTTCCTATTCTTATAATGTTTATTATTATACATATTCATATTATTATTTTTTTTCTTATTATTCTTCTTATAATTCTTATTCTTATTATTCTTCTTATTCTTTTTATTATCATTATTCTACTTGTTCTTATTATTCTTCTTATTCTTCAAATTTTTTTATTATACGTATTCTTTTTTTTTCCACTTATTGTAATTATTAATATTATTATTATTATTATTATTCAGTAAATTCTTATTATTATTCTTATTCTTCTTATTTTTTTTATTCTTATTATTCATATTTTCTTATTTTTCTAATTCATCTTATTCTTCTTATACTACTTATTCTTCTTATTCTTCATATTCTTTTTATTCTTCTTATTCTTTTTATTCTTCTTATTCATCTTATATTTCATATTTTTCAGTTTGTTGTTATTCTTTTTATTCTTTTAAATCTTCTTATTCATATTATTCTTAATATTCTTCTTATTGTTCTTATTATTCATATTCTTTAATTCTTCTATCCTTATTATTCTACTTATTATTCTTATTCCTTTTAGTCTACTTATTCTCATTATTTTTCATATTCTTATTTTTCTTCATATTCTTTTAATTCTTTTTTTCTTCATAATATTCTTATTTTTATAATTCTTCTTATTCTATTTATTCTTCTTATTCTACTTATTTTTTTTATTCTTCTTATACTTATTATTATTATTATTATTCTTCTTCTTTTTATGCTTCTTTTTATTAATCTTATTCTTCTTATTCTTATTATTCTTATTATTCTTATTATTCTTATTATTCTTATTATTCTTATTATTCTTATTATTTTTATTATTCTTCTTATTCTTCTTATTCTTTTTATTCTTTTTATTTGTCTTATTCTTCGTATTCTTTTTATTCTTCTTATTCTTCTTATTCTTATTCTTCGTATTCTTCTTATTATTCTTATTCTCCTAACTCATCTTATTCTACTTATTCTTCAAATTCTACATATTCTTCTTATTTTTATTTTTATTATTATTATTAGTTATCTTATTATTCTTCTTATTATTCTTATTTTTCTTATACTTCTTATTATTCTTATTCTTTTTATTCTTATTCTTTTTGTTATTCTAATTTTCTTTATTATTCTTCTTATTCTCATTATTATTCTTATTTTTTTTAATCATATTATTCTTCTTAATCTTATTATTCTTCTTATTGTTCGTATTCTTCTTATCTTTATTATTTTTCTAATTCATCTTATTTTTCTTATTCTTCTTATACATATTCTTCTTAATCTTATTTTTCTTCATATTGTTCATATTCTTCTTTTACTTGTGATTATTTATTATTCTTTTTATTCTTATTATTCTTTTTATTCATCATATTCTTTATATTATTATTATTCAACTTATTATTATTTTTTTCTTAACATTCTCATTCTTTGTATTCTTATTATTCTTCTTATTCTTCTTATTCTTCTTAATATTTTTTTTTCTTTTATTCTTTTTAATATTCTTATTCTTCTTATTCTTCTCATTCATCTTATTCTTCTTATTCTTTTTATTTTTATTATTAAACTAATTCTCATTATTTTTTTATTCTACTTATTCTTCTTATTGTTATGATTTATTTATTCTTCATATTCTACATATTATTCTTATTCTTCTTGTTCTTATTATTATTATTATTATTATTATTATTGTTAGTACTATTATTTTTTATCTTCTTATTATTTTTATTCTACTTATTCTACTTATTCTTTTTATTTTTCTTATTATTCTTATTCCTATTTTTTCTAAATAATCTACTTATTATACTTATTCTTCGTATTTTTATGATTCTTCTGATTCATCTAATTCTACATATTCTTTTATATTTTTCTTCTTATTATTATTATTTTAAATATTATTATTATTATAATTCTTCATATTCTTCTTATTCTTCTTATTCTTTTTTTTTCTTATTATTCTTATTATTTTTTTTATTTTTCTTATTCTTCTAATTCATTTTTTATTCTTCTTATTATTTTTATGATTCTTATTCTTATTATTCTTCTTATTCTTCTTTTTCTTCTTTTTCTTCTTATTCTTGTTATTCTTCTTATTCTTCATATTCTTCTTATTCTTCTTATACTTCTTATACTTCTTATTCTTCTTATTCTTATTATTCTTTTATTCTTCTTATTCTTTTTATTCTTCTTATTCCTCTTATTCTTATTTTCTACTTATTCTTGTTATCTTACTTATTCTTCTAAGTATTCATATTATTCATATTCTTCTAAGTATTTTTATTCTTCAATTTCTTCTTATTCTTTTTATTTGTGGTATTCTTGGTATTCATCTTATTATTCTTATTTTTCTTATACTTCTTATTCTTCTTATGCTTCTTATTCTTCTTATTCTTCTTATTATTCTTATTTTTCTTATTCTTCTCATTCTTCTTATTCTTATCATTCTTCTTTTCTTATTATTCGTATTTTTCTTATTCTTCTCATTCTTCTTATTCTTCTCATTCTTCTTTTCTTATTATTCTTTTTTTCTTTTTATTCTTCTTATTCTTCTTATTCTTTTTAATATTTTTATTTTTGGTGTTATTCTTATTCTTTTCTTTCTTCTAATCCTTCTTATTGCTCTTATTTTTATTAATCTTATTATTCTTCTTTTTCTTCTTATTTATCTTACTCTTTTTATTTTTCTAATTCTTATTATTCTTCTTATTCTTTTTATTCTTTTTATTCTTCTTATTCTTTTTATTATTCTTATTATTTGTATTCTTCTAATTATTCTAATTAATCTTATTCTTCTTTTTTTTCTTATCATCTTATTCTTCTTATTTATCTTATTATTCTTTTTTTTTATTCTTATTTTTTTTATTCTTCTTATCCTTCTTATTCTACTTATTCTTTTATTCTTCTTATTCTTTTATTCTTCTTATTCTTTGTATTCTTCTTATTCATTTGATTCTTATTTTCTACTTATTCTTCTTATTCTACTTATTCTTCTAAGTATACTTATTCTTCTTATTCTTCTTATTAGTGGTATTCGTGCTATCATCTTATTCTTCTTATTCTTCTTATGCTTATTATTCTTCTTATTTTTCTTATTCTTCTTATTTTTCTTATGCTTCTTATTCTTCTTATTCTTCTAATTTTTTTTATTCTTCTTATATTTCTTATTCTTCTTATTCTTATTATTCTTCATATTCTTTTTATTCTTTTTATTCTTCTTTTCATCTTATTCTTCATATTCTGCTTATTCTTCTTATTCTTCTTATTCTTTTATTCTTCTTATTCTTTTGGTTCTTTTTAATCCTCTTATTCTTATTTTATACTTATTCTTCTTATTCTACTTATTCTTCTAAGTATTCTTATTATTCTTATTCTTCATATTCTTTTTATTAGTGGTATTATCGGTATTCATCTTATTCTTCTTATTTTTCTTATACTTCTTATTCTTTTTATGCTTCGTATTCTTCTTATTCTTCTTATTCTTATTATTCTTCTTATGCTTCTTATTCTTGTTATTCTTCTTATTCTTATTATTCTTCTTATTCTTCTCATCTTTCTTATTCTTCTTATTCTTCTCATTCTTCTTATTCTTATTTTTCTTCTCTTTCTTCTTTTCTTATTATTCTTCTTTTTCTTTTTATTCTGCTTATTCTTCTTATTCTTTTTAATATTTTTATTTTTGGTATTCTACTTATTCTTTTCTTTCTTCTCATCCTTCTTATTGTTCTTATTTTTATTAATCTTTTTATTATTCTTTTTCTTCTTATTCATCTTATTCTTCTTATTTTTCTATTTCTTCTTATTCTTCTTATTCTTTTTATTATTTTTATTCTATTTATTCATCTTATTATTTTTATTATTCTTATTATTTGTATTATTCTAATTCTTCTAATTAATCTTATTCATCTTATTCTATTTATTTATCTTATCCTTTTTATTCTTTTTATTCTTATACATTTTATTCTTCTTATCCTTCTTATTCTTCTTATTCTTTTATTCTACTTATTCTTTTATTCTTCTTATTCATTTTATTCTTCTTATTCCTCTTATTCTTATTTTCTACTTATTCTTCTTATTCTACTTATTCTTCTAAGTATTCTTATTCTTCTTATTCTTCTTAAAAGTGGTATTCTTGCTATTCATCTTATTCATCTTATCCATATTATTCTTCTTATGCTTATTATTCTTCTTATTCTTATTATTCTTCCTATTCTTTGTATGCTTCATATTCTTCTTATTCTTCTTATTCTTCTTATGCTTCTTCTTCTTCTTATTCGTCTTATGCTTCTTATTCTGTTCTTCTTATTCTTTTTATTCTTCTTATTCTTCTTATTCTTCTTATTCTTCTTATTCTTCTTATTCTTCTTATTCTTCTTATTCTTCTTATTCTTCTTATTCTTCTTATTCTTCTTATTCTTCTTATTCTTCTTATTCTTCTTATTCTTATTCTTCTTATTCTTCTTATTCTTCTTATTCTTCTTATTCTTCTTATTCTTCGTATTCTTCTTCTTTTTGTTATTCTTCGTATATTTCTTATTCATCTTATTCTTGTTATTCTTCTTTTTCTTCTAATTTTGATTATTCTTCTTATTCTTTTTATTCATCTTATTTTTATTATTCTTTTTTTTCTTTTTATTCTTTTTAATTTTTTATTCATCTTATTCTTCTTTTTTTAAAGGTTTATTTTATTTTATTATTATAGCCCTTTCTTTTGGCGGAGAAATACCATATTTACAAGCTAAAATCTACCATTTCCCCCCTACATCCCTTTTCAAAATAAAAGCAAATAACAAGTTAAAAACTTCATAATTTTAGTTTCTACATTGCACCATATATTTGCTAGATTTTCTTGGATTTAAAGGCTTCAATAATCTAATTTTCTATTTTTTCGTGCTCTCCTCAGCTCCAACCTACCTGAGCTCCTAAAGATTTGTCTCTTAGCCATGCTTCCTTCCTTAGCAATGTTCCTGCTAAAACTTACCCAAAACTTTGAAGCATAACAGACACTTAATAAACTCTAAAGGCTACATTCTCAGCATACAGCTTAACAGACAATTTCCTAGTAGACTGCTTAACAAACACTTAATAGCTCCAACCTCTTACAGACACTTGATAAACTCAAACCAGCACACTGCTTAACAGACCCACAAGCCCATGCATAATTAAAAACATCATTCAAACATATTACAGACATTAACACCCTTGATCCCTACCCAAATCCTATACCATTTTATTGCCTGGCCTCTTGAATCTCCACACTCGACATGCTCCTAAAGTTAATGAATCTGCAAAACAAATAACCAGCATCCTTCCATTCTATATGTTTCAATACCTCCTAACCCTTATGACTGGCACATGTAGTTTGTTTGTTCTGCCACTATTATAATGGTAGTTTGCTGCAAACAACTGTGCCCTCTTTACCTCCTCTTTCAAACCTGCAAAATGGATTGCATAATTTACAAAAATCTACTCCCAAAACAATACAACCCCACTGTAAGCATAGTGACAATTGCTCCAAGCGGCTGTGCCTTCTTGCCTTCCTCCTCAAAGCCTGTAAAGCAGATAGCAACAAACAGCTGTGCCTTTTTTTATGCAGTGTATCTCTTCATAGTCCTCCCTCAGGACCGGGGGGACCCTTGAATAACTTCTCTTCCATGTGTTAATTGCCGCAAATAAACAAGTTAAAAGACCAAGAATTAACCATTGACACCTAGCTACAACTTATTTCGTTTTAATCTTTAGATTTTTGAACTCTAATATAGGAAAAACCAATTTTATCTAAATATAATAATCTTTTGAATTTGTTTGGAATATTAACACCATCGAATTCCTGTGCTCCTTTCTCTCTACCTTCATTAGCTAATTTATCAGCCACGGCATTTGCCTCCCTAAAAAATGGGTGATTTTACCATTTAATTATTCTAATAAACTTTTAATTTTATTAATGTCATCCTCAACCATCCATGATTCTATTTTCCCTGTCACTAAATCAACTAACAGGCTCAAATATACCCGAACTTGAATATTTTAAAAGTTATTTTCCTTACAAATTTTCATTCCTTTATATAATGCTTTAATTTCAACGTGTAAGGTTGAGGAGGCCATACCCCCCATTTTGAATGCTTTTATTATAGTTCCCTCTTGATTTCTAATCACACCTCCTCCACCCGCTACTCCCATATCTTTTTTAAAGCTCCCATTTGTGTTTCGAACTAAGCCTCCTTGAGGGGGCTTATTCCAGCTTATAACTCTTATTGCTGGCATTTTCTTATCACGTGTAGAGAGGCCCCAAGTTAACTTCATGTTCTCCTCTAGTCCTATTATGCTCAATTTTATCAGCTTACAGGCCGAAATAAATGCGCTTTCATTTTTAATTTTTTCTAATATGTTTATATCATTCATCGGAACACCATCAAACATACTTTTATTTCTGGACTTCCATAAGCACCGGACTGTGATATGCGGAATGTAGTTTCTTATCCATTTTAAAATCTTATTTTTAGTGTGACTATCCCTCCATTATTTAACCTCTCTTCAAGTGATGTTGTGTTAGTTTCCATATCCGTTTCTTTTTCTAATCTATTCCATATTTTTAGAGCTATTTTCCAGTAGAAAGAATATGTCCGAGCTTTCAATATATTGTCTGCAGCATTCGCATCTGGATGCTAATCTAATGCCTTTCCTCTGACTATTCTCGTCTACAGGAATCCCCTTTGAGAGAAGTTTCCACATGAACACATTCATTTTTTGTCGGAGCACTTTTGTCCATGCTATTTCAAAACTATATTGTGGAGGCTTTTTAATTCTAACAAGTTATTTAGCACTTTTTAGCGTAAATTTTCCTTGTGGGTTCAGGGACCATTTCCACCTAGAGCTTTGTAATATCACATGTTTCTCCACAATGATTTGCTGCTTATACATCAGCTTCCAGCTTTTTGTCACCTTTTTTGGATTCTTGAATGCTTTATCACCTAAGCTATATCTGACATTCATATATGCCCCTCAAAAACTATCACTTTTATTATTTTTTAAACTCCAGCAATTTTTACAAGCCCAAGCTTTGACTATATCATTCAATCTATAGAAATCTAACCCTCCTTCCTCCATCGGGAAACATAGCTCTTCCCATCTTTTCCAATGAATTTTATTTTTTCCTTCCCATTTACCCCATAAAAAATTAGACATTTCTCTTTCAAGCTTTGTAAATATATTTTTTGGAGGTTGTAAAGCCATTAAAGTATATGATAGTGTGCCATGTAGCACATGCGTGATTAATGTAATTTTTTTTGCCATATTTATTATGTCTTCTTTCCAACTCGCAATTTTTTGCCTCAAATTTTCAACCAGACCTACTAACTACTTTTCCTTCAAACTTCCCTCATAAATCAGGCAACCTAATTAGCTTAGAGGTCCTTTTTTATGTGTGAAACCCATGAGGTTTTTAATTTTTGTGGCTATGTTTTTAGGCGTGTTTTTTGCAATTATAAATTGGCCTTTATTTATATTTAACACTTGCTCCGATTCTTTCTCCAAATTCTGCAGTAACTTCTTTAAAATTTTCATGGATCTGCTACTTGCATTTGAGAAGATAATAATATCATCCGCATACGCCAAGCAGCTCACAGTCGATGTGCTCCTTGGGTGTTTATATGTAATGATTTTTCCTTCTCTCATATCCTTTTTTAGATTTATTATAAAGAGTTCTAGATAAATGTTAAAATAAAGATGGCAAGAGAGGGTCCCCTTGTTTAAGCCTTCTTGTAGGTTTACATTCTTCGCCATCCTGTCCATTTATGAGAATTTTAACCCATGCACTAGAAATACATCTATGCATTAGGTCTATCCAGAATTCTGAAAACCCCATCTTTCTCATTAAAAAGCATAAAATATCTCATTCAACTCTATTGAATACTTTGGACAAGTCCTGTTTTAATATTAGATTAGGCCCTCTTGCTTTGGCTCCTATCTCCTTTATAATTTTTGAAGCTAAATTAATATTCTTCATTATCGATCTATCCTTTACAAAACTAGTTTGTTCAATAGATATGATAGAGGAAAGAATTTTGCTGAGCCTACCCTGTAGTAATTTAGCTAGAATCTTATAAATAGAATTACAAAGGCTAATTGGCCTATAATAATCTGGTTTATCTAATTTGAAGATGATAATTTGCTCAACTTCTGCAACTATTTCAACCTCCATTGACTTATTCCACAAGACCCATATCTTACCATTCAGATTCGAATAGGCCTAATCGAAGCCAATCAAATTCTTATATTTTTCTATTTGTTCTTTTATTACCATTGGTTCGGCTAAGATTACAATATTAATTTTGTGTATTTTAATTAGCCTTTTAATTCTATTTATCGTAGGAGTATTCGCCACTCCTCTTATGTTCCAATACAAGCTTTTAAACATATCTATGTAAATGATGTTTGTGCTCTAGTGATGCATTTCAAATCATACTTCATATTTAAATATTTTTTCCTATTTCTAGAAGCTTTACTCGAGCTAGGTGGTGCCTGCTCTTTTCCTAGTTTCATTTTTTTCAGGCTTTTCCCAATTCTTCTTAGTTCTTCAATTGCACATTCTTTATCTTTGGATGAATCAGAGCATATTCTGTTCATTTAAATAATCCTGAGGCAGAATAGAGATGTGCCTCACTTCATCTTTAACTTGTTTTATATACAGCTAGCTTTTTCCTCCGAGTCCTCCTCCGAGAGAAGATCATCATCCCCCCAATTATATCTCTCTATTTTTTTAATTTTTTCTACCCATCTTATGTTCTCCTTCCTCTTCCTCCAACCCCAACACTGTTGTTTATAACCCTCCCTTCTGCCCCTATTCCTTCTATCATCTTTACTATTTTGGCAAGACATTTTCTAATGCCTTCCACTCTATACCTTTCCATCTCCTTTACTACACTTACCTCTTCATCTTTCTCTCCCTTTTTACCCTTTCCCTTCCCATCATTTTCTTTTCCTGCAAACCCTATTTCTATTACCTCTAATGCACCTTCTAAACTCTCTTCATCCCTCTTTCTAACACTCTCAGTCTGCCTATAAGCCCTGCCCTCCCTTTCTTCTGCCCCTTTCTCACTGTGACTCCTTCCCTCTTCTACACTCTCCTCCCTATCCAATTTTACAGTTCATTCCTCTTCTCTCTACCACCTCCTCACCCATAGCCTGCTTCTACCTTTCCCCTCCTAAAATCCATCTCTTTTCATCCCTCCTTCCACCATACATTCTGTTATTCCATGCCCCATTTTAATGCAGTTTGTGCAATAACTCGACATAGATTCTGGAATAACCTTCTGCCAAAATCCATTTGAGAAGTTACTACCAATCCATATTCTATTCGGGGGAGGATTTTTGAGATTTATTTCAATGCAAATCATGGCCTTGCTTGGTCTAGTCATGCATGCCATGGCTTCATCAATAAGCAAGGTTTTTTCTAAGCAAAGGCCGATTGAGTATAGAGGAAGCTTATGAAAATAATGAAGAGGGAGGTTAGGTAAATTAAACTATACCAAGGCCTATGCAGGTTCTTCCCGAGGAGTGAAGCTTGGGGACCACTTGAGGACACGCATAAGGTACCCCATAATTGTCCACTATCCTCTAAACCATATTCAAAAAAAGTCTTTTTGCTCATTGAAATGGAGGAAGATGTGCTTCCCATCAAACCAAGCCATACTTACCATTTCCCTCAATTTTAATGAAGCCAGAAAATCATGAATATCTTCTAATATGGGTCGGTCATGAGAGAACTTCCTGATAAGCATGAGCTTAAATGTCTTAGCAAGCTTTGTTAGTTCTTCATTCGAAAAAATTACACAAGGCTCACCATTATTCACCTCAAAATTCGGAAAAACTGGTTTGGTCCCATTGAATAGTGATACAAACAATTTTTTGTTAAATAGTAAACCAGGTTTCTCCATTTTTAACTTAAAAATTGAGCTTCTTCACTCAACAATGGCTATTTCTGTCTCTATAAAGTGAATTTTTTATATTTAGAAAGCATAAAATCTTTCCTAGCATGCGATATAATATATAAAGCAGAATTTTTGCTTGCTATATTTATTTAATTTTGCTTAAAAGGGTGTAAAAGGGCAAAGGGTAGTATATTAGCTTTGTTAGTTCCTCATTCAAAAGTCATATCCTTCTTATTTTTCTTATTTTTTTTATTCTTCTTATTCTTTTTATTCTACTTATTCTTCTTATTCTTCTTATTTTTATTATTTTTCTTATTCTTCTTATTCTTCTTTTTCGTGTTATTCTTGGTATTCTTATTATTCGTATATTTTTATCATTTTTATTATTCTTATTCTTCTTATTCTTATTATTCTTCTTTTTCTGCTTATTCTTCTTATTATTTTTTTCGAATGTTTGTTTTATTAATTATAATAGCCCTCTCTTTTGGAGGAGGAATACCATTTTTACAAGCTAATATACTATTATTTTCGAGTTTACACCATTTTAAGCAAAATTAATGAATATAGCAAGCATAATATCCTGCCATATCTATTATATCGCATGCTATGAAAGATTTTTCATCTAACTTAGATTCCATAGGATTCTTCGAGTTTCAAATTCTATACATTCAAACAAAATTTAAAAATCTACTTGAGCAATCTGCCTGTCTATCTTTTATAAGCTTTCTACTTGAAATTTTTGTTTGAGCTTTCAGCTTGAGCTTTGTGTTTGAGCATTCTGCCTACCTAACATCACTGAGCTAATCTGCATCATCATCTCTGACTGCAGCTTTGGCTAAACTTCCTCAAGTTTCAATTTATATCTTTGTCCACTTGTACAACTCTTATCTTTAGCTAAACATCCTTACTGCTCCTGCCCTAGTTTGCTCCTTTTAGTTTCTCCCTACCTTTCTATGCACTTGTATAGCTTCTGCCATCCATCTTAATATATCACCTAAACAAAGCAAAGATAAACAAACAATACATTGTTTTCCCTATTACTGCCTATCTGCCTTTTTTTGGTCCTCTTTTTTGTTGTTTCTAGTCTGCCTATAGAAGGTAGTTAATATAAGTAAGCTAGCTACGGCTTGTTGTTATTGTTATTGTGCTCCCTCTAGTTCTTTTCAGGCTTTCTATTACTTACAAAGCTCCTTCTGTTTCATCCTATTTAATTATTTTAGACAACCTGACAAATAAACATTAAAACAACCATCATAATCTACAGTAGTCTTCTTTCTACTTCTGTCTATCTGTCTTTATCTGCCAAAACTTTACTAGCTTTACTAGCTTCACTTTGTTTCTATTATGGCACCTGCTCTATCAAAAGAAACCAAACAAACAAATATACATTCATCACCCCTTCTCAATTATTACTGCCTTTCTATCAGCATCATGCATCACCTAAATCACATGCAATCACCCCAAATTCTAACAAACAAACACATCTATTATATGACAATATTTTCATTAGCAGCACCCTAACTTTTACTCCATGACATTAACAAAAAAACACAACCTATCAAAATATATCCATAATAATTAATATCAACTAATATTGTTAGTATTCCTTACAGGGGCCCATAAAAGTAGCCAATATATAAATTTCCCCTTTAGCATCCAACAGGACCAAGATACTATAATCATTTCACATGCAGACTATGGGTTTATCTTATAGAATATCATGTGAAAGATAATTGATGCTGCTGCAATTGATGGCCCTTGTAAGGAATTTACAATATGCTACAACAAAATAATATGCAAGCTTTTAAGTTAGTTAATTTATTACAAATTACGGAAAGATTTTAGATAGCTTATATGTTACTAAATGGTTTTTATGGAGGCTCAAACTACTCTTTTAAATATAGGATATTTTGTTTCATCTAGTTTAAGTAAACTTCTATATTTAGCAGGCATGTTTTACACATCAAAATCCTCTTTTCCTAATTTTCCACCATTTTTAGCTAGCTTATTTGTTACTTGGTTTGTTTCTCTATATATGTGCATTAAGCTATAGTTTAAATCATATACCAGTTGTATGATTTCTTCTATGACCTTTAATAATACCTACTAACAAAAGTGAATTAGTTTGTATTTGAATGTTCTTTATTCTCCTATCTTTGAATATCTTTAAGCCAGACAAAAGGGCCCAGATTTCAGACTGCATAGGAGTATTAGCTTTCAGTTGAATGCCCAAATCATCTTGCCATTGGAGTCTCTAAGAATTCCTCCACCTCGTGCTACGCCTATTTCTCTTTTAAAGCTACCGTCTGTATTAAGTGCCAAATAACCTTTTGGAGGTTTATTCATAAAGCTTAATGATTTGAGCTTTTGAAACCTTAGATGCCACCTATCTATATATTCTTTATTTTCTGAGTAAATTATATTCTTTAAAGGGTAAGCTTCGGAAATGATTTTCAGTTCTTTTTTTTATCTCACATACTATATCTTCTGCATTCATTTTGATACTCTCATATCTACTTTTGTTTCTGGCTTTCCAAATACACCATATTATCAAAGGTGGGATGGTATTCTTAAGCAATTTATGTACTGATTTAAGATTAGACCCATTCATCCATTTCTGAATTCTTTTTTTTAGAATATAGTTTCTATACTTTAAACTTATTTCTTTTTAAAATTTTTTCCATATTTTTGAAGATTTTTTACATTGTGAAAATAGGTGATCTGAGGTTTCTTATCTCATTTTGTAGCAATCACATTTAGAGCTTAGATTTATGCTTTTTTGTATTCAAGTATCTAGTGAAATAATATTAGATATAAATTTCCATAAGAATAAATGTATTTTAAGTGAATTATTGTTATTCCAACACCATTCAAATAAATCTTGTGGAGGTTACTCCTAATTAGGTTCTTGGCTGATTTTAAGAAAAATGAGCCTTCCTCGTTTAACTTCCATTTCCAACCATACTTAGTAAACACAAAGTGGTTATCCTCCATTACATTTTGCTTTAAAGTTTGTTTACAGATATGTGATTCATTGCTGATCTTTTTTATCCTGTGTGTCATTGTAAACTAGATATTTTGCTCTCATGTATGATGCCTTAAGATTATTATTCTCTTTTAACCTCCACCATCTCTTGCAGGCCCATGCTTCAGCTATCTCTTCTAGACTAATAAATCCAAGACCCACTTCTTCTTTTAAAAAGCAAAGATATTTTCATTTAATCCAATGAAAATTCAGTCTACAATTCTTCTTTCCCCAAAAAAAATTAGCAAGTTCTCCTTCTATTTTTTTTTATGAAAAATTTAGGCAATTGCATAACCATTAGATTGTGCATTAGTATACTTTGAAGTACATGTGTTATGAGTGTAATTCTTCCACTCATATCCAATGATTCAATTTTCTAGCCTACAATCTTGTGTCTAAGCTTAACAAGTAAGAAATCTAGGTGCTCTAATTTAATTCTTCCTTCACATAATGGACACCCAAGATAAGAGATAGCTCCTTTTATGTGAGCAAAACCCGTGTTCTCTTTTATCTTATGTACTAGGCTGGGATGAGCTTTCTTTGATATTTTAAATTGACATTTATTTCTATTTAACACTAGACCCATTTCTTTTTCCATTGTCTTAAAAATTTTCATTAGAAAATTTACTGATCTATTATTACCATTGGTGAATAAAATGATGTCTTCTGCATATGCCAGACAACTTATTTGAGGAGTGTCTCTATATTTCCTGAAAGTGTATATGTCCCCTTTATTTATTTTGATTTTCAAGTTCACTATAAATAATTCCAAATATATGTTAAAGAGAGAGGGTGATAGGGGATCTCCTTGTCTTACCCCCGGGTGGGCTTAAACTCTTTCCACTTTTCCCCATTTTTAATTATCTTGAACCAAAGTACTAGAAATACATCTAAAAATTAAATCTATCCATGTTTCTATAGAATCCATTCTTCTCATGGTAAAGATTAAACCTGCCAGCAACTCTATCAAAGGCTTTCAATAGGTTTAATTTGAAAATTACATTATGCCCTCTAGATTTGGAGGATTACTCTTTCATTAGCACTTTAGCTTGACATATATTTTCCATGATCAATCTGTTTTTCATAAAGTTGGATTGTTCATTTAAAATAATTTAGGAAGAATGTGTCATAGTCTATTTTGCAATAGTTTTGCTAGTATTTTATATATTGAATTGCATATGCTGATGGGTTGGTAGTCCTCTCCTTTTTGTGGTTATTTCTTTTTGGGAATATGGACTATACGAGTTAGCACCCAATTTTTTTTAATTTCTGCTCCACAGAAGAACCAATGACTGCCATGAATAATATTTTGTTTAATTATATCCCAACAAGCTTTGAAAAACATGGAATTCCAGCCATCTGGGCCAGCTACACTATCTTTATCCATGCTATAGATTGTGTTTTTGATCTCTTCCTCTTCTGGAAATTCCATTAGCTTCTTATAATCTTCATAATTAATTTTATTATTTATGTTTTGCAAAAAGTTATGCTCTTTCATTCTATTATTATCAGATAGTAATGTTTTATATATGCCTTCAAGAGTATCATTAATTTCTGAATAATTTTCTATCTATATTCCTTCATTGTTTTTTATTCCATTTATCTATTGTTTTTAAATCTTGATTTTCCAAGCTAGCTGAAAAAATTTCGTGTTTTTGTCTCCCTATTTTAACCATTTTACTTTTGCTCTCTTTTTCCAAAAAATTTCTTCAATATGTAATTTTAGTTTAAGTTCACCTTGTGCCTTATTAAGCTCACGAAGATTGCTTATGCTAGAATCTCTATCATATTCTTGTTCCAGGTTATCAATTTTCTATTCTATTTCTATAATGCTCTTGTTGATATTCTCAAACATATTTTTATTATAGTTAATTAAACATGATTTCAACCTATCAAATTTAACAATGAGGATCTGATTCGGATTACCTTTACTGACTGCAACCAAGACTCTTTCACCATGTCTTGGAGTTGGAAGGCATCATGGAGGCACCACATATTATGAAAATTAAATGCTATGTTTTTTCTTTTTGGTTTTTGATGGGATATAAGAAAAGGGTTATGATCTAAACATGTTCTGTTCAGATGTTTGACACCTATGTTTCCAAAAGAATCTAGCCATTTAAAGTTGAAGAGGACTCTATCCAGTCTAGACTAGATAGCTCCTTTCTTTTTATGGTTGTTTGTCCATGTACAATTTAAGCCTAAAAAGTTAGCTTATAGTAAATTACATCTAGTGAATACTTGATCGAATTGATCACTAGCTTTATTAGAGAATGTATTCATGAAACCTAACTTATTCTTATAATCTTCTAGTTGTTTTTATCTACATTGGTTCCACTAACATTAATAGTAAAATTGTATATAGTCTTATCATTTTTTTAATCTATTTAAGGAAGTGGAATTGACTATTCCCAGAATATTCTAGAATAAGTATATAAATATTATTTGAGAATTTTAATTGAGCTCTTGTTTTACACTTTGTATCATAGGGTTTATTTAAGTATTTTTTTGTGTTTCTTTTCATTTTTGTGAGATTATGGCTTTGAATTAATTCAAACCTTACCTCCTTATCGATAATAGGCAATTTTAGACATATAATTTTCAATTCCTCTGAGGCCCATTCCCTATTAACTATTTTTGATCTCTTCTTTTCAATATGTATGTCATCTTTAGACTGAGTAAGGTAATTTATTTATGGAGTTGTTAAAATACCATTGCAGCCTTTAATATCTTCAACATAACAAACTTTAGAACTAGAAAACAACCCTTATGTGTCTTCGTGAATTTGTAATATTTTTAGGTTTACTAGGTCTAATAACCAAATCTTGAATATTATCAATAATAATTCTAATTTTCTCTACATTTGTTTTTTTTTTATCTTGGACATAATTGCTATTTTTAGGTTCTAATAATAGAGAAAGTGATTCTGTTAGTGCAAGAGTTTCAGATATGCCCACCTCAATAATTTTCTCTTGCATGTTTATGGGTGTATAAACTAATTTCTTCTATTTTCTACCAAGGTTCTTATCCCTGGACTTAGCCATAAATTCCTCTATTGAGTGACCTCTTTTTTTGATTTACCCACAGTAGCTAGGAAGCTGTCCAGAGAATGAAGGGCTACCAGTAGCCCTTCTATTGATTCTGCCCAAACCAGATCCTTTGAGGGATAGAAAAATTTAGATTCACTTAAATGCAAACCCTTGTCACACATGGCCTAGTAAGGGGGGCAATAGGCCCATCCATCAGTAGAGGATTACAAATAAGCTTAGAGATGGAGAAGAGGGAAAGTTTGTTAAAAAATGTATGGGTAGTTGTGGTAGAAGAAACCATACGAAAGAATATTCATTTTATTATTTTTATTCTTCTTATTAATCTTATTTTTTTTAGTATTGTTCTTATTCATCTTATTATTCTTATTTTTCTTATTCTTCTTATTCTTCTTATTCTTCTTATTCTTCTTATTTTTCGTATTCTTCTTATTCTTCATATACTTCTTATTTTTCTAATTATTCTTTTTTTTCTTATTCTTTTTATTCTTCTTATTCATCTTATTCTACTTATTCTTATTATTCATGTTATTCTTATTATTCATATTATTTTTTTTTGTTTTTAATCTTTTTATTCTTGTTATGCTTCTTAATCTAATTATTCTTCTTATTCTTCATTTGTTATTATTATTATTATTATTATTATTATTTGTATTCTTCTTATTCTTCTTATTCTTCTTATTCTTCTTATTCTTCTTATTCTTCTTATTCTTCTTATTCTTCTTATTCTTTTATTCTAATTCTATTTATTCTTCTTTTTATTCTTATTCTTCTTTTTCTTCTTATTCTTATTTTTCTTGTTATTCATATTATTCATTTTATTCTTCTTATTATTCTTATTCTTTTTTTTCTTTTTATTCTTTTAATTTTTCTTATACTTCTAATTATTATTATTGTTATTATTCTTCTTATTCTTAGTATTCTTATTATTCTTATTATTCTTATTTATTTTCTTATTCTTCTTATTATTTTATTTCTTCTTAATCTTCTTATTCTTCTTATTCATCTTATTCATCTTATTCATCTTATTCATCTTATTATTCTTATTATTCTTATTATTCTTATTCTTCTTATTCTTCTTATTCTTCTTATTCTTCTCATTAATCTTATTATTCTTATTCTTCTTATTATTTCTTATTATTCTTCTAATTCTTCTTATTCTTCTTATTCTTCTGATACTTCTGATTCTTCTGATTCTTCTTATTCTTCTTATTCTTCATATTGTTCTTATTCTTCTTATTCTTCCTATTCTTTTTTTTTCTTCTTATTCTTCTTATTATTTTTATTCTTCTTAAACTTCATATTCATCTTATTCATCATTATCTTCTTATTCTTTTTATGATTTTTATTTTTTATTTTATTCTTATTCTTCTTATTCTTCTTATTCTTCTTATTCTTCTTATTCTTCTTATTTTTATTATTCATTTTATTCTTCTTATTCATTTTATTCTTGTTATTCTTCTTTTTTTTTCTTATTTTCACTTTCTTCTTATTCTTCTCATTCTTTTTATTATTCTTATTATTCTTATTCTGATCGGTCTTCTTTTCTTTTATTCTTCTTATATTTCTTATTCGTGTATTCTAGTTATTCTTCCTATTCATCTAATTCTTCTAATTTTTATTTTTCTTATACTTCATCTTATTCTTCTTATTTATATTATTCTTCTTATTCTTTGTATTCTTCCTATTTTTAATATTCATCATATTCTTCTTAATATAATTTTTCATGTTATTTTTGTTGTTATTTTTATTCTTATTATTCTTATTATTCTTCTTATTTTTATTATTCTTTATATTTTTATTATTCATCTTATTCTTCTTATTATTCTTTTTTGTGTTATTCTTCTTATTTTTATATCTATTATTCTTATCTTCTTATCCTTTTTATTCTTCATATTCTTATTATTCAACTTATAATTCTTATTATTCATATTCTTCTTATCCTTATTAGTCTTCTTATTCTTCTATCGATTCTTATTCTTCTTATTATTCTTTTTATTTTTATTCTTTTTATTCTTCATGTTTCTATTATTCTTGTTTTATTATTATTTTTTTATTCTTTTTATTCTTCTTATTCTTCTAATTATTATTATTATTTTTCTTATTTCTTTTTCTTGGTATTCTTGGTATTTATCTTATTCATTTTATTCATCTTATTCTTCTTTTTTTTATTCTTCTTATTCTTCTCATTCTTATTATTTTTATTATTATTATTATTTTTATTATTCTTCTTATTCTTCATATTCTTCTCATTCTTATTATTTTTTTTATTCTTATTATTTTTATTATTCTTCTTATTCTTCTTATTCTCTTTATTCTCTCTATTTTCTCTATTCTCTTATACTTCTTATTCTTCTTATTTTTGTTTATCTTCTTTTTCTTCTTATTATTCATTTTCTTTATATTCTTTTTATACTTTTAATTCTTTTTATTCATTTTATTATTCTTATTTTTTTTTCTTCTTATTCTATTTTTCTTCTTATTATTCTTATTCTTCTTATGATTCTGATGCTTCTTATTATTTATAGTCTTATTTTTCTACTTTTTATTATTATTCTTCCTATATTCTTATTCTTTTTATTCTTTTTATTCTTTTTATTCTTTTTATTCTCTTTATTCATCTTATTCTTCTTATTCTTTTTATTCTTCTTATTCTTTTTATTCTTCATGTTCCTCTTATTCTTTTATTATTATTATTTTTTAATCTTATTTTTCTTCAAATTATTATTCTTATTATTGTTCTTATTCTTCTTATTCTTGGTATTTAACTGTCTTTTTATTCTTCTTATTCTTCTTATTCTTCTTATTCTTCTTATCCTTCATATTCTTCTTATCCTTATTATTCTTCATATTCTTCTTATACTTCTCATTCTTCTTATCCTTCTTATAATTTATATTCTTCTTATTCTCTTATTCTTCTCATTCTTATTATTGTTCTTATTCATATTAATATTATTATTCTTTTTATTCAACATATTCTTCTTATTATACTTATTCTTCTTATTATTCTTATTATTCTTATTATTCTTATTCTTCTTATTCTTCTTATTCTTCTTATTCTTCTTATTCTTCTTATTCTTCTTATTCTACCTATTCTTCATATTCTTTTTATTTCTTATTCTTCTTATTCTTTTTATTTTTTCTTATTCTTATTTTCTTCTTAGTCTTTTTATTCATCTATTTCTTCTTATTTTTCTTATTCTTTTTATTTTTCTTATTGTTCTTTTCTTTTAGTACTACATATATCTATTATTCATACTATTCTTGTTATTATTCTTATTCATCTTATTCTTCTTAATCATCTGATTCTTCTTGCTCTTCTTATTCTTTTTTAACAACTTATTCTTCTTATTCTTTTTATTCTTCTTATTTATCTTATTCTTCTTAATCCTTTTAATCTTCTTAAAATTAATATTCTTCATATTCTTCTTTTTCTTTTATTTTTCTTATTCATTTTATTATTCTTATTATTCTTATTCTACTTTTTTTTGTGATTTCCTCTTTTTCTTTTTATTTTTCTTTTTCATGTTAATCATGTTATCCTTTTTATTCTTCTTATTCTTATCTATTTATAATTTTTATTCTTCTTATTCTTATTATTCTTATTTTTCTTCTAATTTTTGTTATTCTTTGATTTCTTCTAATTCTTCTAATTCTTCTTGTTCTTCTTGTTCTTCCTGTTCTTCTTGTTCTTCTTGTTCTTGTTCTTCTTCTTTTTCTTCTTTTTCTTCTTTTTTTCTTATTCTTCTTATTCTTCTTATTTTTCTTATTCTTCTTATTCTTCTTATTCTTCTTATTTTTTTTATTCTTATTCTTTTAATTCTTTTTATTTTTTTTTCTTATTTTCTTCTTATTCTTTTTATTCTTCTATTTCTTTTTATTTTTCTTATTCTAAATTATTATAATTATTCTTCTTATTCTTATTATTCTTCTTTTTCTACTAATTTTTGTTATTCTTATAATTCTTCTTGTTCTTCTTTTTCTTCTTGTTCTTCTTTTTCTTTTATTCTTCTTATTTTTCTTGTTCTTATTATTCTTCTTATTCTTCTTATCCTTCTTATTCGCCTTTTTCTTCTTATTCTTTTTATTCTTTTTTTTCTTTTTATTCTTCTTATTCTACTTATTCTTTTTATTCTTCTTGTTTTTCTTATACCTTTTATTCTTCATTTATTCTGTTTGTTCTTATACTTCTTATTATTATTGTTCTTCTTATTTATCATTTGTTAAAATTTTTATAATTCTTCATTTTCTTTTTTTTTTCTTTTTTTTCTTTTTATTTTTTTATTCTTCTTAATATTTTTATTCTTGGTATTCTTCTTTTTCTTCTTATTCTTCTCATTCTTCTTATTGTTCTTATTCTTATTAAACTTGTTATTCTTCTTATTCTTCTTATTCTTCTGATTCTTCTTATTCATCTTATTTATCTTATTCATCTTATTCATCTTATTCAACTTATTTTTCTTATTCTTCTTATTCTTTTTATTTTTTCTTATTTTTTCTTATTCTTCTTATCCTTTTTATTGTTTTTATTTTTCTATTTCTTCTTATTTGTTTTATTATTCTTATTCTATTTATTCTATTTATTCTTCTTTTCTTTTAATTCTACTAATAGCTTTTATTCACCCTATTCTTGTTATTATTTTTATTCATCTAATTCTTAAGATTCTTCTTAATCATCTTATTCTTCTAAATTATCTTATTATTTTTACTCTTTTTATTCTTTTTTATTTATTTGTTCTTCTTATTCTTTTTATTCTTCTTATTAATCTTATTCTTCTTATTCTTCTTAATCTCATTATTCTTCTTATTCTTCTTATTCTTCTTATTCTTCTTATTCTTCTGATTATTCTTATTCTTCATATTTTTCTTATTATTCTTAATCTTCTTATTCTTGCGTTCAAGTTATTCATATTCTTCTTCATATTCTTATTATTCTTATCTTCATTTCCTTTTTATTCTTCTTATTCTTATTATTCTTTTTATTCTTTTTATTCATCTAATTCTTCTTATTCTTCTTATTCTTCTTATTCTTCTTATTCTTTTTATTTTTTTTTATTTTTCTTATTCTTCTTATTCTTATTTTTCTTCTTTTTCTCCTTATTCTTCTTATTATAATTATTTTTATTATTCTAATTATTCTAATTATTCTTTTTATTCTTCTTATACTTCTTATTCTTCTTACTCTTCATGATATTATTATTCATCTTATTCTTCTTATTCTTCTTATTCTTGTTATTCATTTTTCTCTTATTTTTATTTTTATTCTTCTTATTTATCTAATTCTTCTTATTCTCTTTATTCTTCTTATTCTTATTATTGTTCTTATAGTTTTTTTTCTTCTTATTTTTTTGATTCTTATTATTCCTCTTATTCTTCATTTCTTAATATTCTTTTTATTCTTCATATTCATCTTATTCTTCTTATGCTTATTATTCTAATAATGCTTCTTATTAATCATTTGGATTTATTATTTAATTCTTCTTATTCTTTTTATTATTTTTATTTTTATTATTCTTATTCTTCTTATTCTTCTAATTCTTCTTATTGTTGTTATTCTTATTAATCTTATTATTCTTATTATTTATCTTATTCTTCTTATTCATCTTATTCTTCTTATTTTTAAATTTTTTTTTAATTTTTTTATTTATATTATTTTTATTCTTTTATTCTTCTTATTCTTCTTATTCATTTTTTATTCCTATTATTTTATTCTTATTTTTCTTCTTATTCAACTATTTTTTTAATTATTCTTTTCTTATTATTCTTTTTATTAATTTTTTTCTTTATATTCTTCTTTTTCTTCTAATCATTTTTTTCTTCTTATTCTTCTTATTCCTAATCTTCTTCTTATTCTTCTTATTCTTCTCATTAATCTCATTCTTATCATTCTTCATATTCTTCTAATTCTTATGATTCTTATTATTATTTTTTTTCTTCTTATTATTCTTATTCTTATTATTCTTATCATTCTTCAGATTCTTCTTATTCTTCTTATTCTTCTTATTCATATCATTCTTCTAATTCTTCTAATTCTTCTTGTTCTTCTTATTATTTTTATTCTATTAAATCTTTTTATTATTCTTATTCTTCTTATTCTTCTTATTCTTTTTTATTTTTCTTATTTTTGTTGTTCTTCTTATTCTTCTTTTTCGACTTCTTCTTCTTATTCTTCTTATTGTTATTATTCTTATTTTCTGTTTATTATTTTTATTTTTATTATTCTTCTTATTCTTTTTATTCTTCATATTTATCTAATTCTCTTTATTCTTATTATTCTTTTCATTCTTCTTATCCCTCTTATTCTTTATTTCTTTTTTTTCTTTTTATTCTTCTTATGCTCCTTAGTCTTTTTATTCTCTTTTTTCTTCTTTTCTTATTATTCTTATTATACTTCTTATTCTTCTTATTCTTCTTATTCTTCTTATTCTTTTTATTCTTCTTAATTATTTTATTCTTGGTATTCTTTTTTTTCTTCCTATTCATCTCATTATTCCTATTGTTCTTATTCTTATTAAACTTATTATTCTTCTTATTCTTCTTTTTCTTCTTATTCATCTTATTCTTCTTATTCTTGTTATATTTTTTATTATGTTTATTTTTTATTATTCTTCTTTTCTTTTTCTTTTTATTATTTTTATTATTCTATTACTTCTTATTTTTTTTTCTTCTATTTCTATTTATTATTCTTTTCTTCTTTTTCTTCTTATTCTTCTTTTTCTTATTAATTATCGTATTCTTCTTAATAATCTTATTCTTCTTATTCTTCCAATTCTTTTTTATTTTTTCTTATTATTCTTATTCTTCTTATTCTTCCTATTCTTCTTATTTTTCATAATCATCTTATTCTTTTTAATCATCTTATTCTTCTTACTCTTCTTATTCTTCTTTATCTACTTATTATTGTTTTTTTTATTCTTCTTAATAATCTTATTATTCTTATTCGACTTAATCTTCTTGTTCTTCTTTTTATTAATATTCTTTATATTCTTTTTTTTTTCTAATTTTTCTTAATCTTTTTATTTTTCTTATTCTTGCTTTCAAGTTATTCATGTTATTCTTACTCTTCTTCATATTCTTATTATTCTTATCTTCTTTTCCTTATTATTATTATTATTATTATTATTATTATTATATTCTTCTTCTTCTTCTTATTCTTCTTATTCATCTAATTTTTTTTATTCTTCTTATTCTTCTTATTCTAAATATTCTTATTATTCATATTATTCATTTTATTCTTTTTATTCTTCTTATTCTTCATAAAATTATTATACATCTTATTCTTCTTATTTTTCTTATTCTTGCTATTTGTTTTATTCTTTTTTTTTTATTTTTATTCTTATTATTTATCTAATTCTTCGTATTCTACTTATTCTTCTTATTCTTATTATTATTCTTACACTTTTTTTTTCTTTTTTTTCTTATTATTCCTCTTATTCTTCTTTTCTTCTTATTCTTTTTATTTTTTATATTCTTCTTATGCTTCTTATTCTAATTATGCATACTTATTATTCATTTCGATTTATTCTTTAATTTCACATATTCTTTTTATACTTATTATTCTTCTTTTTCTTCTTTTTTATTATTCTTCGTATTTTTCTTATTCTTCTTATTATTTTTAATTTTTTTATTCTTCTTATTTTTCTCATTCTTTTTAATGTTATTATTCTTATTAATGTTATTAATATTATTATTCTTCTTATTCATCTTATTTTTAAAATTTTTCTTATTTTATTTATTTATATTCTTTTTATTCTTTTATTCTTCTTATTCTGATATTTCAATTTTTCTTCTTATTATTTTATTCTTCTTATTCTTGTTTTTGTTCTTATTCATCTATTCTTCTTATTATTCTTTTCTTAATATTCTTCTTATTATTCTTTTTCTTTTTATTTTTCTTATTCTTTTCCTTCTTATTCATTAATTCTTCTTATTCTTATTGTTCTTATTATTCTTCTTATTCATCTCATTCTTATCATTCTTTATATTTTTCAAATTTTATGATTCTTATTATTCTATTTTTCTTCTTATTCTTCTTATTCTTAT